>BROG01000245.1:152500-752500 GCA_030159075.1 Atrina japonica
AAAGGACTGATGGGATCTCATTGAATTTGTACATCAAGGTTCCCCTTAAGATCTAGTTGTGCATATTGCATTTTCATAGAGATTGGAATCAAATATGGCCGAAAGGCGGCCATCTTAGATTTTGACCGTAGGACGTTTGTTATTGCTATTTATCAGAAAGGACTAGATGGATTTCCTTGAAATTTGACATGAAGGTTCCCCGTGAGGTCTAGTTGTGCATATTACATTTTCAGAGAGATTGGATTCAAACATGGCTGACAGGTGGCCTTCATGGATTTTGACCATAGGAAGTATGTATTTCTCAGAATGTAAATTGATTATGAAGGTTGCCCTTGAGGTCTAAATGTGCATATTACATTTTCAGAGAGGTCAAAATCCAAGATGGACACCTGTCGGCCATGTTGAACTCCATTCTCTCTTAATATATAACATGTTCAGTTCAAGTTCAGTTTCGCTATAATCTTGTGAAAAAAGTATTTCACAGAAATATGGATTTAAGTTCAAATTCAATGTTGAGACACAAAATAAGAGAAAAGAAGAGAAAAGAACAGTCTGTCATAGATCAGACATAGAACATTCCATGGTGGGCGCCAATATTCCTCTGAGATATCCTGTTACAACAGTAAACGTTCTTTTCGAAATTCCTGACTGTCTCAAAAAACACATCCTTTTGTTTTCAAACATTTTATTTTCCTTTTTTTACTACTTAGATTGATATACAATAACAAAAGGACATACTGACAGACATAAAATAATATTAAATTCCTATGTATTTTGTGAAATACATAGGAATTTAAGATTTTATTTTCGCGTGACTTCGCAAGAGCTTTCGATTGCAAAGATATACTTATCGCTTAATGTTGTAACCTTTTACTAAAAGTGAAGATGAAAGGCACAATGCAAGGTAATTTGGCTTGATATTAGCCAAAGGACATAAAAGAAATGGACAAGTATTAAAAACGGAATTAGAAATTACAAAAATATCATATCGAGTATAACAATAGAACCTCTGATTCGCGAAAATAAAATTCTGCGAAATTTTTCTGATTTCAACACAAAAGTAGATAAATATTCAAATGTTGTATTAAACAATTTACAGATAGGATCGCAAGATGTGTGTGTAACGATGACGGCTGAAAGGGTATCCATGGTAGCTCAAAACCAACCTGTTCCTGTTCGTGTGTATGATTACTACAATCCGGGTTTGTATAATTTTTTATCTTTTTAAGAACAATACGCAGATTTTTACGAGTTGATGGAACATCAACTCAGTTATGTTATGCTAAGTTGTTTATTCGGAACAAGTCAAAGCACATTTGCAGTATGGAGTTAATAACACATTATATTGACCGAAAATATTACACATGTATGTGCATTTCAGCAGCCTAAACTCAACTTCAAGATTGAAATCACTTTTATTCGTATATTTGTGCTTTTTAAACTGACGAAAATATTAACAATTCAATGAAAAGTATAGGTCTACAAGACTTGTTGAAATATATGCTATTAAAGGTCAGTTTGGCATCCTTTATGAATTTTAACATATTATAAATTTCTTTAGGATGTTACTTTTCAATTGTTTTTTACTATTATACTCTTGTGATAGAATTGACATTAAAAGCGATTGACTGGACTGTTGACAATTCTTGCGCACAATTAATATGCAAATAAGTTTTGGTAACGTTTCCTTTACTGTGTATTGGCAAGATATGGCTGTGAAGTTGGACATAGAAGTTGGATCAATCCTCATTCACGCGATCTTAATTGATGAGAAACTCGCGGCAGTCTTTGAAGTTGGGAAAATGTTTTACATGCACACATATATTGACCTAGAGATTTAAGGCTACTGATGGGAAGTATAGCGTAAGGGTACAATACTGCCCTGTTGCATAGAAATGTAATATCGACGAAACGATGTTTATAAGCACAAGATTTTATAATCATATCGCTGAACTATGTAGTTTGTTATATAATAAATAAGCCATCAGTACTCACGTTAAGTCAAATGTCTGCCCCGATTTTAAGTTACTTTTTATTGTAAAACCAAATTTTACTGAATTAAAAAGTAATTTAAAATTCGACCTAGAAGCTACTCACGTGTGATAAATGGTACAAAATGTGAAAAAATGTGACGTTTTCATTGTGAGTATTGTTCTTATCTGAAATGAATTTGAGTGATTCTCGCAGGTTTTTGCTAATTTGTAAACTCTGGAAATAACATACATTTTCTCAGTAAAAAGGCTGATGTTTTATTGTGACAGTAAATTCAAAATTTACAACATGACAGTGGAACCCATTTTGAAATTAATCTGCAATATATTTCAAGCATGTGTACACAATGTATATTTTTTCCGTATACTGAGTGTATTATATAGAGAATTACACATGGCAGAATCTGTATCACATGCCATATCAACTGAGACTCCAATATCAGCCCGAGGGATGATATTGGTCGAGGGTTGATATGGCATTTGATACAGATTTTGCCATGTTTTGTTCTTTTTATCATATATTTAAAATCCTACTGGTAGATAGACAAATATTAAATATCAACGATAAAAATATAGTTTTAATTTCTGTTATAATCACGACTTGCACTCTGTTTGTTTTGCGTTATTTCATTGGTCGGTGACTTTGAAAACTCGTAGGGGATTCATGTTTTACTTATTGATTTAATATTACGCCATACACAGTTCTAATGCACTGTTTGTTTCGCGTTATTTCATTGGTCGGTGACTTTGAAAACTCGTAAGGGGTTCATATTTCACTCCTTGATTTTACATGACGCCATACACACGGTTCTAATGCACTCTGATCGTTTCGCGTTATATCATTGGTTGGTGACTTTGAACACTCACAGGGTTTTCATGTTTCACTCTTTGCACTTGTTTAACTTTACTGTTTGCATATATTGTATATCGAACATTTTACAATGTCTAGAATTCCTTGTTTCTAGTACAAAACATAAAATATATCGTTGCACTAATTTTATAAACAAATAAATAAATGTTAGTTTGAAGCGTATCAATATTCTCAACGAATAAATTTGGTGAAATATCAAGGTAGGAGCTAGAGTAAGTCCACGTTTTAGTTCGTTTCTGTCATTGAAGTCCTAATTTAAGACGTGCAGGCAGAAGAATTGGGTTACCCTGTGACTGTTTTACAAAATATGACAGGGTATTTGCGATTCAGAAATATAAACCACTAGGCAGACCCCTCGCGGTGAAAATTCATTTCTGACAGGGAAATCGCAGATACCCTATCGTTGCCACTGCTGGTGGACCGTTTAAGTCCCCGGGGTATATATAAACCTATAACATGTACCTGGTATTTCGGTACCAGCTGATAATCTTATACTTAAGTAATATCTCGCACTGATAGCACCATTTAAAATTCTAAATTCTTCTAAAGCTAAGATAGCCATCTTTTTTACAATGGTTACTTTTAAAGAGATTTTGGTTATACGTTTAAATGTAAAAAATCTATAAAAAAAATGGCCTGCTGCCACTTTCTCTTTAGAAATTCTGTTTAAAATTGTAGCTCAACTGATGAAGTCTAATTGACAGAAACGATCGTCTTGAGCATTATAACTTTGGTATTATGTTTATAATATTTTGGTAAAACCACTTATTATCTTGTAACAGTTTCATGAAAACGATAAAAATGACAGCAATAAAAATGTTAACAATGATTATAAAAATAATTTTGATAATAATGATTATAAAAAGAATTATGATAAAATGATAATAATGATTATAAACATAATTATGATAAAATGATAATAATGATTATGAAAATAATTATGATCAAAATTATTATAATGATTATAAATCTTCTTGTTGTTGTTAATATCATTTTATTTACTTTGTCATCAAGAGGATATTCTATTTTAATAGATCACCAAGTTACAACGTTCTTCCAGATACCGTCTTTACGTAATGCCACTTACTGTGACGTGTGTCCCAGTTGCACTTGTGTAAGTAAGGGTGAATGTCTGGTTCTACAACAATCCATGTCAATTACACGTTTGTTCTATGCAACTGTAGTTAGACAATGACATCTGATTTTGCAAACTCGACTTTTATATCGGTTGTGGGGGATTGTTTCTATTCAGAAAACTGAACAAATATGGCGACCAATGGAAGTAAAACACTGGGGATGTTTCAAAAAAGATATTATTATTTTTTTTACTTGATTAAATTTGTTTAAAAGTTGAGATGGCAGCTTTAAGATAATTACTGACACCAAATATAATCAAAAAGAGACCTCTGGATGATAAACCTAGGGCTTGTTTATCTCCTTATCTTATGGTTGATAATTAGCTAATACCCTATTAGCCCAGTAATTGACCGGACGTGAGTCCGAGGCTTAATAACTGGACCAATATGGAATAAGCTCATCACTAACATTTTAATGAATCAACTCTGTACACGGTTAAAATGAAACATAACTTTTTATGTTCATTTGAGTATACAATGTGCCATCTCGTATTTACAATTCCGATTTTCCTGATAAATCAGGTTACTAACCGGTTACAATCCGCATAAGCCAACGGTTCAGGTGAGTTTTTCTGATCGCCTTTTGTCTGTTGTCTATCCGACTCTCCGTCTGTTTTTCTGTGAGTCCATTATATTTTCACATTCTTGACTTCCTCACCAAAACGGCTGAAGAGGTTTTGATGAAACTTTCCAGAAAGCAAGTACTGAAGGTCCTTTTTCATGGTCATGTATGCCATCTCTATAAGTAATTCGGATGTCCCTATGGCAACAAGGTTACTAACCGCTGCATTGCACATAAACCAGAGGCGTGCGTTTACGCGCGTTTTTCGTGTTGGTCTACTCGGCCAATATTTTTACAGTGAGCGTCGACTTTTATCAATGTCGGCCGACTTTCTCAATACTGTGGATAATGTTGTACGAGCCGTTTTCTACGTATATAATGCAAAATATAGACATTTAATTAATAAAGTTTATGTAAAAAAAACCTAGTATTACAACAATAATATGTTCCGTCCTTAGAATATTCCTGTTTTTTTTATAGATAAACACAGATGTTTTCTTTTCTTTCAGGGCAAGAGACAATAAGGAAATACTAAAAGACGAAGTACCTATTAACTTAAAGGGAGATAATAAGGCATAAAAAGTACTACAAATTTCATTAAACTATTTTAAACTCTGTTATGTTTTAGAATTATGATATTAAGTAAGATTGGATCTAGATTTCATCCAACATTGGCTAACGCAGAATTTTTGACGTCATAGATTTTGTGCAAAAAAATTGATGCGGACAAAACAAGAATTTTCATATCACTCTTGTTTTCTACTCCATATAAACGTACATGACATGCACTTGATGTCATATAGCAATAATTGTCGTGGCCGTCGAGTTTTATGGAATGTCTCTAGAAACCA
Organism: Atrina japonica; assembly: GCA_030159075.1. Taxonomy (NCBI): domain Eukaryota; kingdom Metazoa; phylum Mollusca; class Bivalvia; order Pterioida; family Pinnidae; genus Atrina; species Atrina japonica. The sequence continues at coordinate 157,912 of BROG01000245.1, forward strand.
TGACGTAGGTCGAAGACGGTACATGAAAATTATTGCATCAAGTAATAGTCTCTAACATATAAATCAACATGTTGGTGTTACTGTTGTTGTACAAATTTGAATTTGAATTTTGAATGTTGTTTTAAGCCACACTCGATAATTTTACTGGTGGAGGAGAGAACCCGGTTACAATGTACCCGGGAAGACACCGCCGGCATTCCACAAGTAAACTTGCAAACTGTTGCTTCATGTAACACTATTTTCTTTCTATATTGAAATAGTACCAGCCATTGTTTCGTCCTCAGTTATGTTTCTGTAACAGATATCGCCAATCGAGGTTTTCCGAGTATTTCTTATGGACCACTTTTTATGAAAATTCCTGATCCCGTGTTTGACCACAAGAATTCATCTTTCAGGGAATGGCCAAAAATTGCAATATACTAGTATAAACACGTTTCACTTTAATAGGGTATCTGTCCTTAATTTACGCATTTGAAAGATGAAGTGGGAGAATCAAAATGTACCCGCTTTCTCAAACGATCTCAAGCGTGTAGGCAACAAAAAATGCGCAAAGAATGTTTGGAAATTAAGAAATTTGAAATAAAAAGTGTTTCTTTTCCAACAGGATTCTGGAAATCTTCCTCATAAGAATAAAGCAACGGGTGGGCAAATGGTTCCCATGGTAATGCCGACAACAATTTCTTTTTTTTTAAGTTTATGGTGTTTTGTGTGTGTGTGTGTGTGTGTTTTACGTCACACTCAATAATAAGTCATAGGATGGCGGCCAGTTTTTAATGGCGGAGGAGAGAACCCGGATACTATGTACATGTCTACCAATGTAAATTGACACATGTTTACTAACACAACGAGTCTTAATCAAATCATAACAGAGTTGACAAGCTACTTGTCGTCACAAAAGTATTAAAGACTCAGTAATGCATGGATAAACCTGTACCAGGGAAGAGACCACCGTCTTTCCCGAAGTAGAGTGGTAAAATTAATCACAAAATCAGTTTAGGATCCAGTGGAACTTGAACACCAGCTGACTAGAATTGATAAATTCCATGGCTTAAATTACGATGCTCTAACCACTCGGTATTATCAAGGTCGTGGAAGATAATAAACTAGCAAACTTTCTAAAACAATAAGCTCATGTTCCACCCGCTAGTCTCGAAGCCGTGCTACCTATAGGTAAGAGTATTACGATGGTCTAACTACTCGACCACAAGGTCCCGTTAATGATGCTGATTTCGCATTCATATCCTTCGAGTTTTAACTGGCAAGTAATTAACCTTTCTTCTACGAGACTGTAAAATGTTCAATGAAGACAGGTTAAAAGGTTTAAGACTTTATTTCCAAATCGGAATAGTTATAAACAGATTGAGTCCTTGTTTCAATTCACAATTAATTTTAAATGTTTGCACACTGTATCTGAATGGTAAATTTCTAAGTTTGTTTGTTTTTTATCTTTTACGCCACATTTGACATGTTTTAAAGTCATTGGGTGGCGGCTAGCATTTAATGGTGGAGGAGAGAACCGGATTACAATCCCTATTTCAGCTGTTCAACTTCTATCTCAAGGCATGTTTTAACCGCGATATTTTTCAAAAGTATTAATTCCTAGAATGTATGGCCTCAGCTTCCATCGGAGTTCCAGATGTTCAGTTAAAGTCTTAAGACGGGGTTTAAAGGCAGTATTCTCAATATAATACACTAGAATGTATGGCCTCAGCTTCCATCGGAGTTCCAGATGTTCAGTTAAAGTCTTAAGACGGGGTTTAAAGGCAGTATTCTCAATATATAATACACTAGAATGTATGGCCTCAGCTTCCATCGGAGTTCCAGATGTTCAGTTAAAGTCTTAAGACGGGGTTTAAAGGCAGTATTCTCAATATATAATACACTAGAATGTATGGCCTCAGCTTCCATCGGAGTTCCAGATGTTCAGTTTAAGACAGGGTTTAAAGGCAGTATTCTCAATATAATACACTAGAATGTATGGCCTCAGCTTCCATCGGAGTTCCAGATGTTCAGTTAAAATCTTAAGACAGGGTTTAAAGGCAGTATTCTCAATATATAATACACTAGAATGTATGGCCTCAGCTTCCATCGGTGTTCCAGATGTTCATTTAAAGTCTTAAGACAGGGTTTAAAGACAGTAGTCTCAATATATAATACACTAGAATGTATGACGGCTAGTATACAAGCAGTTCAAACCTCAAAGCAGGTTTTAAACACGATATTTCTCTATTTAATATATGCCAGCTAACATCCCAGCTGTTGAAAGCCCTGGGAATGTTTTAAATGCACTCATTGTGTATCTTGACAACAAATCAATGATTTACGTAAACAAATCATTTCATCTTTTTGACTTCTGTCGACCCTGACACAGCTGTATCCATTATAAGATGTCATCTTCTAGACACTCCTAATAGAGGTATCTTCGTCTACAGTTCGGCGTGATTTGTTTTGTGTAAATATCACTTTCTGGATCATGTAATCTTTAGGTTCTTACTCCTGTTGAACATATCCAGGACGTTTTTGAAGTAGATGTTATCAAGTAATTTGCTGAATTCGCGCATTTTAACAATTGGATTTTCCTCTACTAAAGTGGTGCTATTTTCATTTTAGATTTTTACATACAATGGTTAGTTTCCCGTCTTTCGGATGATACAGAAAAAAACCGAGGTCCCGCGTCACAGTGGGTGTACGTTAAAGAACCCTCACTGCTCAATGGCCGTAAATGCTGAGCATAGGCCGAAGTTTGAAGCCCTTCACCGGCATTTGGTGAAGACTCCATACGAGTGAAAAATTCTTGAATGGGACATTAAACAACAATAAACAAAAACATACAATGGTTGTCGTAACAATGACAGGAGTTAGATCAAAACAAGGACAATATAAAAAAATCTCAGATATCAAAGTATAATTTTTTTAGGATGTCCAGGATATAGGTACAAATCTGCAAAAAAATTGACAAACACGGAAGGCTCAAATTCTGACAATTTATAAGGCCCTCTCAAGATAATACAATATCCCGTATAATAAGTTGAAATAACATATGATGGCATGATGGCGTGGCTACCAAACAATTCGTTTATGTACAATTTACAAGTACGTGTATTGACAGAAATGTAAAAATAGAGAGTATAGAAAAAGTAAGAGAGCGGAAGTGAAAAGGATGGAAAAAAGAATTTGGTTACAATGGTTGTCCGTATTTTAATTTGAAAGTTTTAAATGCTTTTATCAACAACTGAACGGCCAGTACAATCTTGGCGTTAGCAGGTGTTGAAGTTATCTCCCTTTTCATATACCTCAGCAATATATATTTAAAAAGTTTTATTTTCTGCTCAGAACATATAAGTAAATATTATCTGGTAATACAGGGCAAAATGCAGTAATGTTATATATCGCATGAAATGTAAATTTAGAGCCAGAATGCAGATTCCTTCTCATTGAGTCAATCTAATTCCAACTTCAGAGGTAAACAAATTACATGTACAATGTATTTACACCTCTCTCCCCTTGGTAAAAATTCCCCATTTATCGCACTAAATTGCATGAGGAAATATGTGTGATTGTGTGTTTCTGTACCTTCTACGTTAACTATTAAATGTCGGAATTAAGTTGCGATCTAATTGAAAATGATCGACAATATTCTTTATATGTTAATGTTTTTGGGAAGTGAAGCAAGTGACACACAAAACTTTGTTCAACGTTTTAAAAATATTTCGCGTTGTGAGCGTCAGTCCTTCCATCCGCCTGTCCTTTTGCTTTGACCGGCCATTATCTTCCTCATTCTTCTTACATCTGATGCAAGTATACTTCTTAAGAAGGCGGAGTGTCGCATAAAACATTGCACACTTGTAGTTTTTTTTCTCCGCTAATGTTTTCTTTTGTTTGTCGGACGATGTATAAACTGAGAGGAGTGACACAAAAGGAATTTATATAAAACAAACTATGAACCAAACAAACTTTTACCAGGATGTTCTTCATTGAGATGAATAAAAATTATCCAATTTTTGAGAAATCGGTAATGTTCCTCTCTTTACGTTTTATATTAATTTGTAATTTTGTCTAACATATAGACATCTGCAATTTAAAAGTCTTACCTTGCTCCCGCAAAGACGTAAAGGACGGAATGACGAGAAATGAGTTAAAATTTGGTAACAAATGTTCGTATGTTGTCCACGTTTCCATCACGTGCACCCTTTTTTCTTAGCGATATTACATTCAATACGAATTATGTCGACTTTAGTATCTGATCTTTCTGCTTCATTGGTACAGATGACTGGTGTAGAATTCAGAGTTATGTTATGACAAAAAAGATCCACTGTCACTGTGTGTGTGTGTGTGTGTGTAGGGTTCTATTTAAGGTACAAACAGGAAGTCGTTGTTAGGGAAATTAAGGCGATTTAATTGGATGTTCTTCTACATCCATTTGTTGTATCATTCATACCGTGATGATGTCAAGGAACATTGAACCTGTCTCATGTTTTTCTTCATCCCAAGTGAAATGTCTTCAAGAATAGAATAACAAATTTATGTTGTTAGCTATAGAGATTCTAAAAATTCTTATGAGAACTTTAAAAATAAGTAAGCAATCATTTCGAAGTTGATAAAATACAATATTTAAAAAAATAACTCGATTATTTATTTCTTCTAATGACGTAGGTAAAATATTTCAAAATTATATACATGTATATAATATCAAATTTAAAGATTTAAAAAAAATAATAATAAAAAATAAGCAAAACCAAATGCAAAAGGCGGTTGTTTCTGTCAATAAGAATTAATCAGTTGAACTCGGATCTAAAATAGATGGACATTTCCGAAAATGAAAGAGGTATTGTGCAAGACCTAAACGAACTTGCCTTTTAAAGCGATTGTTGATTTCTGTTTGAAATATTTGACAAAATGCTTCAAACGAAATGAACAATTGGGTTTTTCAATATCATTACATTCAATTCAGTGTTCATCACACACACACACACATATATGACGTGTATGTGTGTGTCAGTGTGTGTGTGTGTGTGTGACAACTTACAATCACACTACTTAGCCACAGTACTAGTATTGAAATGAGAATGAAAACAAGATACATGTACACAGTGTTTGACCTTTCACCTTGGTCATATAATTATGTGAATATTAATGCAACAACAGAATGTGGACAGTAGAACGTTCATATTAACCAACTTCCCTTGACAACTTCCTTCGTTGTACCTAACAATAAATATTTACAAAACTTTCAGTGGCAAAAGAAAGAATAGAAATATAACTTCATTGTTTATCTACATATAATGGACGCGATATTTCAGAGTTTCACATTCGAGATTTTACAAGCCGTCTTTGTTCAGATGTTTTAACATTACTCTAAACATATGAAGCCCGAAGGAAATAAGTTATTCCTACAAGCGTGGTTGTTAGTGGTTACTCCTTTAGCTCAAGTGGTAGAGCTCATGGGCTTGAAGTCACCAAATTTACGCAATAAACAAGCTCAACTTTTATTATATAGTCGTTTGTAAAACTTTGGAATTTGAGTGAATAGGAAATATTTTACATCAATCACATATAAAACTTGCCATCGCACTTTTCATTCTCCTGTAAAAATGAATTAATACGTTGAGCATGATACCTTCAAAATTTGATTACGTACTCAAACGATTTTTAATATTTCTGAAGTTTAATGTTTCTGATTAAATAATTTTGATCCTTATTTTCAGTTGTATGCCGTCAATATACAAAAATGTCCAGTTACAGAACATATTTTGCGTCTTTTACCTTAAAATCAAGAAAAGCTAGTTGAGTAAATTTTGTGACCTCGAATCAGATTACTAAACCAGGGGTCCTAGGTTCGATTCCAGACAGAACCCGTTAATTTGCCACTTTGACATAACTCAATTAAATTTCACTGAAAAAAAAACTCTGTAACCCTTTCATAGCATAGCTCCCGAAACTAATAAAAAAAATATCTAATAGAGTTGATATAATCAATACATCAATCGCTTTTATCGAAACAAGTTTGCTTTTTAAAATAATTAATTCCTTCATCTATAAGACTGGAATTAATGTAAAATGAAAGAAAACTTATCAGCGATATAATTAAACTCTTATAACGCTGAAATGATTGATAATAACCTGTTTATTCATAACTTTTACAGATCGTCTCAACTAAATTTTATTTTTTTTAAAATCGAAGATAATGGAAGTGTATAGTAAAGAATCGGTGTTATTATCTACTAACTAGCTGTCGTAATGTTATGTGGCAATGAGCCGTTTATACACCGAAGATCGTCGCCTTCTATATGTGTTTATTTTTAGCCTATTAGAGAAAGAATCTCAGTATTATATACTTATGACTTCACATCGATTGTACTTCTCGTTAGTATAGTATTCATTTACACTTTAAATGATTTTGTATCTCGTATGTTGAATTATTCAGTACAACACGGGCAGTAAGCTCCATTGCTCTCTTTCTGTTATATATATTTTTGTAGTCTACCAGGGGAAATCCTGTACAGCGAACTCGCTGAAATGTGTGCACCGAAATAACGTCAGAGTCACGTGGTTTCAGGTAAACCGATATTACCTGTGTATATGACAGCTGATTGTTGCAGTATTGTACAAGTGTTTATAAAGCCTGGCGATGTGGACTTCGTTACATATATTGTTCTCGTTAGAACTTACGTTTGAATATTGATTGGAGTGAAAGCCCACTTCATCTAGAGGAGATTTTTTACAAACATATCTAGGAGAATATCAAAATTCATGATTTGCAAGTAGACAAATGTGATTGTAAAATTTACCGTATATGTCAGTCACAGGTTTTCAAATAATAAGACAAGCGATAAAACTACGCCACCAAGGAAGATATGAAAAAAGAAACGAGAATAATGGATGAAAAAAATACCATAGGTGGGGAAAACGGACACACCCGTCTCTGTCAGTCGGAGACAAACCTTAATCTTGATTGGGATGGTATGGACAAAAAATTTACCAAAATTGGAAGGAATGGGTATAACCAAAAGGATTTGTCAAACTGTGTTAGACATATGTCTTTAAATGATTTTAACATCACCCTAGAATCACTCAAAAATTCGACAGAGGAGAGAGAAGTGGTTCAATCAGGAACTTACGCCGGGAGACGGGATGTGTCAAATCCCGGTACAGTGTCCGAAAAACAGATAATAAGCACAAGAGGTAGTGTGAGGGGATTTAAAAATAGAGTGCGTGCAGGAATAGCTACATTTCTACAAGACCTAGAAGGAAATCAGCTGGTCTGTATTATTTTATATTCATCAGGGGTGGATATATAGATATATATATATATATATATATATATAGTATGTTTCTGTTTTGAGCCTTCATATGTAAATAACATAAAACCGTTTGTTGAGTGGACTCTATACTCATATAGATGAAACACTAAACTATACAGACAAATGCAAGTTCATGGCTTTCGATGTTTACCGACAGACGTCAACGCCCTCTTTTATTCTTCCCTCCATTGACATATTATCTTGTTCTCTTTAAAAATAAATATGACATATATTTCCGATCTACTCAAAGCTTTTATATTCTCTCACATATTTCAGATAAGAATAGCTATTTCACTGTGTATAAATTATTCATAAACGAATTCATTGTGGCAAGAATAGAGCTATAAATAAATTAGTGTCGCTCTTTGAAATGTATGACAGCTAATTATAATCAAATTTACACAAACGTCAAACACGAGTTGATCACAAGTCCTAATTAATTAACCCTGAAGTTTGACCTCTGATCTCGTAGAGGTCAATGAGCAGAGCGGAATTCTCATGAATGAACTTGATCTCTCGCAAGAACCTGAACCAAAAAGCGAGATTCTTATTGACAAACATCAGTTACATGTTGTAAATTTCACAGTTAAGTGTATGTAAGATTTTACTGTGGTTTAGAAAAAGAATTAACCTTTAAGGTTTTATTGAACTGTAAAAAGCTAAATTACAGACATACTTCATCGGTGTTAGATGTTTTTGATAATTGTAATCTAAAACTTATTCTTATAGACATCAATCGGTGCTGTTTTGAAATGAATTCATACATGCGTGTTGTACATTGAATTGCCAGTTACTAATGCATGTATGAAATATATTTAGTCGCATTTGAGTGAACAATTTTAAATAATGTCAACAAATCTCCGTGTACATCTCAAGTAACCTGTCCATTGTTTATATCGATGGGAAGCTATCAGATTATTATCTATTTGATGTTATCAAAGGTCATATTGCATATTTACTGACGATAACGAGCCCTGAAGTTCGTTCAATTTATTTTTATTATCTATATAACTATAACATGGTCAATAGTTTGTGCAGGAAGAGAAAGTTGGACCACCAATCGTTAAGTGTTAAAAAGGGTGGTGGTAGATTTGTTATTATTTCGCTGACTCATTTAAAAATATATAATTATCCAGTTATAATCCTAATATCTGATTAAATATCAAAAGATATGACACCGCCTAGCCCCGAACTGCCACACACACACACACACACGACGTGTATGTGTGTGTGTCAGTGTGTGTGGGGTGTGTGTGTGTAGCTTATCATGCTTAAATCTTTACACTGTCACTTCATTGTGTCTCTTTTTAACTTACTTTTTATATTAAATTGTTTATTTCTGGTAATTAACAAACCTACCTGTATAATTCAGTCTTATTGAAATATTGTCGAGAAAATGCAAAACTGAACTGCAAATGACGCCTTTGATCATAAACGTATCATTTTGTAAATTTTGTATTTACACCCATCCAGTACATGTATTTACACCCATCCAGTACATGTAAATTAAAAATTTACAAGTTGTCATTTTGTAATTAAGTTTGTATTTGCACCCACCCAGTAAATTCAAAATTTGCAGCATGACAGAGGTATGTGTGGTGTATACGACTATACGTACATGTATGTATCATGTTACATTCGGGTCGTAAAGAAATATTTATTGATTCTACTGCGATGCCCGCCTGGTGGGGGTAGGGGCACCTGCTTGAGTATTTGTCATTACATGTATATGGTTACATGTATCCACTTATAGCTACCAGAACAGGTTGTCTGTCAAGGGTACAACGATAGTGGTGTTCTATCGCAGATAAACTGAGCAAGCGGTGGTTGATCGCGAACCCTTCACAACTTGCAAGCGGGGATGGAGGTGTTCCGGCATTTGATTCCGGTTACTGGGTCTTATTGGGTCTTGATCCATGTAGTGACTATAACCTTCCCAGAACGCTACACGTATAAGGTGAAAGTCGCGTGTCTCGGGTGAAGCCGATAAAATCGAAAATCAGTTTCACGGTAGTGCACGCAAAAGAAACTTCACTATATTAGCGTAAGCGTCGGTCCAACTTCACTGCATTGGCGTAAGCGTTAGTCCATAGCACAAATCAAAATTGAGTCTTTTCATCCATGTCTAGCTACGTTTCCATATAATTGACAGATCATTGCCAATATTTAAGATGTAAACAAAACCGACATACGGAAATGTGTCCTCTCTTGACCTTTTCATCCTCATGTAAATTTGTTCAGTCGAATGAGGACTTGACGTGGATATGTTTTGAGATCAACGTGTTTTTTCCTTTCTTTTGTGGTTATTTCATTCAGGTAGACCAAATGTCATCCCGTTTAAAAGATGAAAGTAAGACCCTTCCGGTAAATACAAATCTAGAACATAAAACTAATCTACTAGTAATGTTGTCTGCGGGTTAAAAAAAATGTCCTCCGGAGTGACAATGATGATCTTGTTTTATCCCGTGTTAAATGTTTGAAGGCAAACGACTAACATGCCGTTTCTTTAAAGTTAGGTAGTAGATCCTTAAATTATCTTGACCAAAACGTAAGACGTTTCAAATTATGTCAGGAAATGTTTGAGCAATTGACATGTTTAAGAAAAATAGCAATTAATCCTGCCCGCGGAGTGACAAATTAGGAACGTTTACAAGTTTGGGTGTACTCGTATGTATTTAAGTCCGGATTGTTTTTCTCGTATACAGGAAAATCCACCCGAATTACGAATTCGTCTTTCTGCTGATACCGCATCTGTTAAATACAGTTAATGGATGCTATTTTTATCTTCATTGAGGCTATTAACTTTGGCATGTTCACGCAAAAATCTTTAGCCACTAAATTGTTTCAGGGGTTTTTCTTCTAAACACACGTATATGTGTATTAGAAAGATTTTACTAGGTTTAACTATTAGAATTAAAGTTTTAGACCTATCTGTCTCTTGAATGACATTGAACCGTGATACCATTAAGTATCGCTTATGTATATTGTACGTAAAGTATATTCACATTAAATATATGATAATATTTGTATACCCGATTTAGCGAAATTATACAAAGAATGTGATACGAGACACTTAACAAAAGTGGGGTAGATCAGTGCGTTCTTACATCAATTAAATATAACTTTATTCTAGATATTTAATACACATTTATCCTTGATTCAAATACAGTTTAATTTCTAGTATAATATCCTTTTAAGTTTTATAATTTTATCATAAACATGGTATAGACATAGAGACATACTCTGTACACTTGCTATCACTAAGGCGATCCACATTCTTTACAAACTGCTTGTGTTACGGTAAGACTCCCCCTTTTGAAAATACAGTTTTGAATTGGATTAGAAATAGATAGATAGTAGATAGTTGGATAGACAGACAGACAGGCAGAGAGATAGATAGGTACCTACTTACATGTACCTACCTACCTACATACATGCGTGTACATACATACATACATACATACATACACACACACAAACACACATACATACATACATACATACATACATACATACATACAGACACATACATACATACATACATACATACATGCATGCATGCATACATACATACATACATACATACATACATACAGACAGACAGACAGACAGACAGAAAGATAGATAGTTACCTACTTACATGTACCTACCTACCTACATACATGCGCGTACATACATACATACATACATACATACATACATACATACATACAGACGCACACATACATACATACATACATACACAAAAACACACATACATACATACATACACACATACATACATACATACATACATACATGCATGCATACATACATACATACAGACAGAGAAACAGATAAATAGATTGAGAGAGGTAGATAATGATTGTGCATTTCTGGATTAAAAATTTGTCAGATTGAAGTTCCTTCCAGTGCGGACCGGGTCTTTCCAAGTGTTCCAAATGCTTCGTATTTGTATCACCAGTAACAATGACGCAAACGCCATGCTTGACATATCCGCCATTCAGCACCTGGGGGCAGTTTAACTAAAGGTCGTAACTTTGCCCGCAAACGTAGACGTAATTTCAGACTCGAGGTACGATTTTTTTCTACGTGTAACTAGTTTCAGTTTCACAAAAGGTCAGGTCACAAATGCTTACTCGTTCACCAACACTAAGTTACGTGTAAGTAATTTGGAGCAGACGTAAAACGTAAGTTTATACGTAACACGTAAAATACGACCTTTAGTGAAACTAAATTTAGACGTAAGTCGAAATTTACGTCTACGCGTAAAGTTGCAACATTTAGTGAAACTAGCCCCGGTCCCTGTATTCTAACTAAATGTGGGTTTGCTTGAACCCAACAACACTTCCGCTTAGGTGTTACTCCACTTTGTAACTAGTTTAGTATTGCAATTCCAAATGAAATGTCGATTAAAAGAAATCAAATAAAATGGCGGAATTGTGTAGAATACATTTACTGCACCGATCATTGCACGTGTTTGTTATCTCGTCAAAGAGGAAATCGATCATATCATTGCCATGTCTGACAGTACAAACATCTCTTAATTACATCACGAGATAGTGTTTGATTTATTAACGAGTTAAGAATACAATATAACTGTATTATATTATGTTTTGATGTCAATATCTATTCCGTCAGACATATGGTGCGTCATTAAGAGAGACTAATGAGTCGGTATATCTTTATATATATATAAAGAGGATGTTTGCTACGCACTCGTGTTACATATTATTCTTCTGCCTCGCGCAATGAAATAAAAATGTTATTCAACAATAATTTGCAAATATTCTAGTTATTACAAGAGATGGTCTTTTAACTGAGGGTTTGAACTTATTATTCATTACGAACTTTTTAACGTGATGTGTTCATCTAGGTGAGGTTGTCTTATTTTGAGGCACCACTGTTTATAACGATGTGGTTCTGTATATACTCATATAGCATGAAGAAGGAATATCTCCTGGGTCGATTCCTGGTTAGGCCATACCCTTCCCCCGCCTGCTACAGTTTGGGACCAAACTAAATACCTCATTTAAATATGAGTTTCTGTGATCAGAAATCTTGTTAAGACGAAGAAGTATAGGGCTAGTGGTGCAGATGGTGTCAGCCCAGATACAGTCATGGGACATAAATATTCACCACTTATGTTAATTTCTTCTTTGTTTTATATAAAACCAACAATCTTTAAATGTTGATAAAATCCACAAATCATACCAGAGTTTGACAAATTTGTACAAATTTATAGTAGGATAATTTCATATTTCTCAAATATATGCATTTTTAAATTATCATGTTTTTTTTTTACAGAAATGACATTATTTTTCTCAAAGAGTAATTTTGTAAATTCCACAATTATTCTTTCATTCTCATGAAATATATAACATTTACCTGAAATGGTTTTATCCCCCACAGAATCATTATTTTCTCAAATTAAACAAAGAGTATATCTAAATTTCAAAAAGATTAAAAAGTATGAATTCAATTTCCTTCATGTGATAATAAAATGTTTGAAATATTTCATAAATTAGTGGATTATGTGGGCATTAAAAAAAAAATAACATAATTTATGAACATTTAACATGTCCCATGACTGTATCTCAGTTGGTAATAGCGTTTGCTAGTGTTCGGAAGGTTCTGGGTTCGTTTCCCAATCTGACCGCGCACATATCCCCGCCTTCTACAATGCTATAGTTTTAATAACGCAATCCCTCTCTAATCCTAATGTCCTATGATATATTGGTAATTTTGAAAAAAATGCATAAATGACGCTAGTTTCATTAATCTAACTTTCAAACAGGAAATTTGAAATAGTCCACTTTTTAATTTCCAATCCAAAAGTTAGCAAATGACACTTTGTCTAGCAACCAAACAAAAATTGCTGATAGCACAAGTTTTAGTTAAGATTGACGCTAGGTATGGGCCCTATGTGGATAAAGAATATAGATACACACGACAGTTGATTTTATATATTATAATGGAATAGACAACACCCAGAAAATGATAATTTAAAACTTCATTATTAACTTAAATCTAAGGCTCTTTCTTAGTCCTTGGGCAATGCTCCGGGTTATGAAATGTATCGGAGTCCAGTTTAGATTTAATTGACAATGTCGTTGATAGCGATAAATTAAGACGGGCGTGGATAGTATTGTGTGTTTTATGCTAGGTGTTTATAGGGTAATAGGATACATTTAACGTGACTCGAAGCGATTCAAACTTTATGCAGATTAATTCATGTTAAATGAAATGTATTCATGAAATGGACATTTCTATGTTAGTCATTTGACACGTTTTGTAGCCGACAGTTTTCTGGCTGTTTAATCGTACTATAAACACACCTGCCACACATACGCGTTGACATGAAATTGTAGGATTTTCTTGTTTATCTTAGAAAGTAAAAATAATTGATATTACTACGACCAATTTCTTCGACAGTGTTACAACTTATTTTTGTTACACAATCACAGTCGACATTCGGTTGCATAATTCACCAATCTTTTCTGATATTCAAAAGAATACATGTATGTTTAAATTTGTATGTCTGTATTACAAGACAAACACTTATTTATTACGCTTTTCACCGCCATATTATATTTGTTAGAGGGTTACATATACATGTATATTGAATATTAATAATAAAAGTTACTAACTTAACATGGCGATAATTCTGTTTGACCAGAAGTAAACAATCAATTCTGATTTATCGAGATATGTGCACGCCAACGGAGATTAAAGCGAAATTCCCTGGTCTGATTATAATAACTAGATATGACACACCTGCCATGTTAGAACATTATAATAACAATTCACCTGAATCAGGTAACACGATATTATACGAGGTAGAACTTCCTGGTTTTTTGTATATCGTGTGAATAAACCATTATCACAAGACACATGTAACAGATTTGATGTTATTCCCTCTTTTTGCAGTTTAGCAGTTGAGACCGAAATAAACTGTATAAGCGATCACGATTAAAACCATTATGGCACATCCGGGTTCTGTCAGACGGGGCGGGGAGAACCAGCACTACTTCGTGCCAGGAAATAGGAATGTACAGGAGTATGGTCTCCACTTGCATTGATATTCGTGTTGTGGGAGACCCTGATCTTGCCCGTTGCACAAATAATGCCAAATATAAATTGAACTTAAGCTTTATAGTGGAAATATCGACGTTTTAGTGTGTAGTGCAACCGACACGAAATGGCACATCCTGGTTCTGCCAAAAACAAACAACAAAAGGCTACTATCTATTTACAAGACAAATAGACAGATAGATAACTCCGCCTTGTTCTGATTCATAACTACGTGGCTCCAAACATGTGTATCATTAATTTACCTGTCACCTTGTCATAATCTAATTTTGACTCGTTATGTTTGTAAACATGTCGGTCAGTTTATCTTGGTCGAAATACAGGACTAGCCATGAAATTTTGGTTTCAATTTCTAAACCTGTCATTATTATTATAATAATCAAACTAAATTTGTTGTGTTTATGAATATTTGTTAGTTTACAATATTCTTGGAAAGGAAGTGAAAACGATTGCTGAAAAAAACATTAATAACACAGACATATATTGTCACGTTTTTCACAATTTTAATCGGAAACATTTTTTTTGGTCACAAATCTGTATATTTTGCATAATTGGCAGAAGTCTAAGCGTTTCAGCTAGAGTTACACTGCTTTCGTTGGTAGCGTGTTTTATGTATCTCTAAGTGGCCTTGAGGTTGGCGCGTCTGGCACTCATGTGGGATACCCCAATTTCAATTTCCGGTCTGAGGTATTACTCGTCTTTTGACCATCCCATCATCACGTGCTGGCAATACAAGTGAATGTCATGGTTACTTTGGGTGATGCACCAATGAAGCCGATGTAAATCGTTATTGCATTGGCAAGGGTCCTTAGCACTCATTAAGATTTCTGGTACTTCAACTATAGCTGGTGACACCTACATCACGTGAAAATGAAAACATCATAGACAAAACGTAAACGAAGAATAAATCAAAATACATGTATATCATCCATAGTTATATTTAGAGAATACATAAAATAATGTTTGAATTTTCGGAACGGGGTGTTTGTGAGATTCGTTATTACCATGGTTACGTGTATAGATCATATCAGTGTCATGACTTTTTTGTTCTCTTTCAAAATTAATACCCACATTCAGAAAGTCAATATGCAATATATTTGAAAGTAACTTTGATTTCTGTCGATTGTCGATGTGTTTTGACTATATTGACTTCCTCGTTCTTCAGTAAATACTCAGTCATGTATGGATCTCTTTGTGATATTCGTACGTGATAAAGACACATTTTACGAGTAAAATATTTCTCTTCATGTTGACTCATACCCGATTGATATCTGTAATGTTTTAACGATATACGTCAATTTTGACAGTGAATGTTAGAAAAATTTCAATCAGTAAAGGTAAAAACATCGTTTCGAGGTCTTGTTCATGACGCAATACTCTCGTGATATATAACGACATTTGGTAACAATTCGTTATAACGAATATTTGTATCTTGTTATATCGATTTAAAAAAACATCTTATGTCCTTATAGATAAAACAAATCATATACATATATCGTAAATCAATATTATTAATAGTTCTCTTGTTATAAGAACATATCGTTATATCGAGGTAAAATATTGTTATGAGACAATCCCATATATCAAAAGATAAATTATTTGGTGTCCATAAAAAAATCATTTGTAGTCATAACAGAATATAGTAATTCGTTATAACTAGATACTAGTATATATTATAGTTACGACGACTTTCTACTATACATTTCATTTTAGTTTCATGCTTAAGTTTATTGAGAATGTCAGAAAATGAAAACATCTGTAATAAAAGACCCACGCTATTGAATCAAACTGTTTTAAAAGATTCATCTAGAATTATCATGTATGCAACTTAAAATGAACAATGAGTGCACTACTTTCTGCCATATACATAAATATCCCTTTATTCAACAGAATCGTTTAATTAAATTGGGGATCATCACAGTAAGTGGGTCATTGTCTCCCTGTGGAAGCCACAATGCAGTTGATGACCTTTCTGTATCTAATATGGATTGTTAAATTCATGATCGAAGAAAGTTGAATTCTCAGATATTTGAATCATGCCGTAGCATTAAATATACATGTATATAAAAAAGGATAGATACTAGATAGCAAACTAGTCCAGGACCCTAGTACATGTTTATAAAACTTTTGTCCTAAACTGAAAGCCAAACTCAATCAATACAAATATATGAAGAATATAAAAAAAATTCAGATACCAAAGTATAAATCAATAGAATTTCCAGGACATAGATACAAATCCGGTAAAATTGACAAACACGGACCTCTGGAAACCAAGAGGTGCCATGGAGGAGTAAGCATCCCCTGTCGACCGGTCACACCCGCTGTGAGTCCACAGTCAAGTCCATTGAAACACGTGAGGAGTGTATCCTCGTCACAACTGGGACAGACGTCTCAACAACCGCCAACGAAAAGGCAACTCAACATTTCACTTAGTGAAACAGAGTAGTCGCAAACAAGACTATTATTCGATATGCCTGTGTCAATAATTTGTCAGTGAGTAGTTTACCTCTGTATATGAAATCTTCATATGTTGTACAAGCCCTGGCATATCGGATCATTTGTGAAATATAAACTCCATATGCGGGTGACTGAGGGGTATTACTACTTAAATGTGGAAAATTTACGATTGGAAAGCCGAAATCGTCGCGTTTGTCGTATAGCTTAGTTGCTAATTTCCCGTCTGTGTTTATACCGTCGTTCTTATCATAGCAGTGAATTTGATTGGCTGAAAATTAGGTCAACTTGGCTTTGAGCGTGAATCAAGTTTAACAACAGTGAAACAACAGTGAAACACCAGAATTTCTGGTGTGTTTACGTGACTTCAAAGTGAAGACCACGAGTGCAATAAGTTAAGAAACTATGTTTTAAAATTGTCACTTACGAAGTTGTTCTTGTTTATATAATTCCATGAAAATATTAAGATATTATAGAAATCTGTGCGCTTTCAGTTTCGTAGATGATATATGCATCATATATGAATAATTGATATACTAACTAGTGATTTAATACACGTGCGTGGCAACCAGACGACAGCTAATATGCAATTTGATGCTAAGAGACATGTAAATCAGTGTTTCACATGGCATTTGACAATGTAGAATATGTCCAACAACATTTATGTTTTGTATTTTTTTTTTATAGAAACAAATATCTTTAACCAAAACAGAAAGACATAAGTTAGTGGTATGTTATAAGTGTTCACGATCTGTTTGTCTAATCAGAGTTTAGTAGAAGGGGCATTAGCTCTGATTTATATATATATATATATATATATATATATATATATATATATATATTATATATATATATATATATATATATATATATATATATATATAAAACTGGACCTGACTACTGGACCTGACTTTATTTTCACAACATGAATAGGAAACTAAGATTATTTTTACCTGTGCGGTATACCTCCTATTTGTTTCTGTACATCAAGTGCAAGCTGTCAAAGTAGAAGAAGTAGAAATATTGTTTTGGGGAAACACAGCTAATGGCCCTGTAAAAGGATCATCAGTCTAAGTTGGACACTTATATTGAAAGATGTTGGACATGAAATAATATATAGTCAATGGTAACAAAAAATCAAAGTTACTAATTTCAAAATTCAAAATTTCTTAGTGCTACTCATTCTAGCCAGTAAGATGTGCATAATTAACCATACATGTAGTTAAGTTTTTATAAAAAAGGAAATATTCAGAAAACGCGCAATTCTTACATCCTGGTTTGTTTGTATGTTTATTGTTGTTTAACGTCCCACTCAAGAATCTTTCACTCATATGGAGACGTCACCAAATGCCGGCGAAGGGCTTCAAATTTTGGCCTATGCTCGACATTTACGGCCATTGAGCAGTGAGGGTTCTTTATGGTGCCGATACCTAATGCGACACGGGACCTCGAGTTTTACTGTCTCATCGGAAGGACAGGAAACCAACCTCCCGCCGGCGAGACTCGAATTCACGACCTCACGATCAAGAGTCGAGCGCGCTACAGACTGAGCCCGACCATCTCCACATCCTGGTACACGTAGCTTTGATTTTTTTATAAACCAATTCGTACTCTATTGTTGTGTGTTTATTAGAAAAGCGAAATATATTATCATATAAAATTTTTACTTAGAATTATTTCTGATGGTATGCAAATAAAGTAATCAAACTGAAATATTTTAAAAACATAAACAATTTTAAAACAACATTAACGTAAATCACTACCTCTTTTATATTGCATTTCACGCTCTATGGGTTTTGTGGATGACGTCATTCACTTGTTGGAATGGTTCAGATATGATGCGTTTAATGAAAAATTGCATTACTTGGTGAAAAGATACATACATTAAACGTAATTACAGAGTTAATCTTTGTTATGTTCATTTAAGATGTTCTTCTATAAATAATGGTGTGATTACATATACTTTGTTTACATATAGATCATATTATTTTGGGTAATCCACACAATATGCTATTTCTGTTTTCTGATAAATTACAAAAATTGCTGTCCCCAATAATACCATTTGTGTACAAATCCACCACTATATAGAGGTTTCACTATATCTATACCTATAAACGAAATACATTATATATATATATATATATGTGTGTATATGTGTATATGTGTGTGTTTGTGTGTGTGTGTGATTGTGTGTGTGTGTGTGTGTGTGTGTATATATGTGTGTGTGTGTAATTAGATTTTAATATTACAGTGTTTTTAAACAAACTTCACACGACTAGTTTTCAAGTCATACTATATCTCATAATGATTTTACTTCTTATAAAACAGGACAACGAAGACGGCTTTGCGGAGAAGGTGAGAGATGTGTAACTCTATTGAGGCTCACCTGTTATTTGGTATTGTGGAATGTGATTATTATGTATCATTCCCCCCTTACTTTATGTCGTGATAAATACAGTTGGTATATACATGTTGGGGTTTATTATATGATTGATGTGTAGAAATAAGAGATTGCTATACCTGTATAATGGTCTGATTGTCAAGACCGCGTTTTCTATAGTTGTTCTGACTAATCACGCTATCGTTAAAATCAAATTCGTTTATTTTGAAACGTACATATGTATTTATTATCTTTATGAACGTAAAGTTTCTTGCTATCTGACAGCACTTCCTAAGTTTTGATACCTCCCTTTGTAAAGTAGATATTTCCTTTTCGTAAGTGATCAGTGTTGTGGGATGGTTCACATTACCTCAATCATAACATGTATCTCTGGCCCAGAAACTGCAACGTGTGCACATTTATATACTATCTACCTCTATTTATGGAATTTTTATGGCGATTTGGTGAATAATTTGCATGTTTATTTAGTTGAGAAAAAAACCGACAAAACTGACTTGGAAGTCAAATGAAAATGTTCCATAACGTAGTACAATTAACCGACTTAAGATGGAAATTTGATATTGTCGCGTTGGTCTAGAGTTTGAAATTTACTCTCTCTCTCTCTCTCTCTCTCTCTCTCTCTCTCTCTCTCTCTCTCTCTCTCTCTCTCTCTCTCTCTCTCTCTCTCTCTCTCTCTCAGGTAAACTCTTTCTAGATAAACATTTATCTTAAGGTTTTCTGGCATTTCCCGGATAACCATCAAGACAGATCACATTATTCTCTATTTTCGATCGTCATGTGATCTAGATCTTGTTCTATTGTCATTATTGATTTATCTTTATGTATCTGATCTATTTTTAACGTTGTAACATGAGTGTTCCCCACTTTCAACGCATGTGTGATCGGCGAACAGTAAATGAGACAATTGATCATTAAAATACAAACAAGAACCGGTTTTTCTGACCATTTTAATACTATCATAAACTCGTGCATATAGTATTGTTGCTATAAACGTTTTATAGATTATGAACAGCATAATAAATATTGTATATACTTCACCTCATTTTCCTGAAGAGCTGTTGGAAATGCCATGGCGATATCGCATGTATGTTTCCTAGCATTAAGTCGTGATTTTTTGTTCATCGAGGTCAATATTTAGGAAATCATTATTGTTGTGTTGTTGTGTTTATCAATAGAAAGGGGAAATAGACCGAAATGTCTGTATGGTATGGAAATGAAGCCTTGTTTTTTGATATTCACTTATATGTCACACATGTGTTTTATGTGTTTTATGTCACACAATTAACAATAACTTGACTACAGTTATATGATGGTTGCCAGTTTTAATGGTGGAGGAGAGAACCCGGTTACAATGTACCCGGGAAGAGATCACCGGCCGTCCGCAAGCAAACTGGCAAACCTCCGAACAAAATCAGGATTGATTCCAGCTGGGCTCGAACCTACGCTGATCAGACGTGAGCGGCTTCATGATTCGAAGCGCGATGCTTTAACCACTCGACCACAGAGGCCCATCAAGCATTGTGATAACAAGGGTGTTAAAATATTGATAAATACTTTACACATGAATCAAAGTCACATGTACCTGGAATATATATAAAGACTAGGATCTAATTGATCATCGATTTCCTTGTTATTTAATGGCGTTGAGCGTGCATGAGAAACATTACATCACTAAGTCGTGTTACACATTATTTTCAGTGCATTCTTATGTGTTTATAGAACTTTTTGAAAACTTTTCTGAGAAAATTCAAACAAGAAAATCACCTCTGTGGTAAATTCTCTACATACTGAAGACGAATTATCATTTCCTGTTCATTTGATATCACCGAAATTTGACAGCAACATATTAAAAAAAAAACTAAAAAAACCAAAACGATAAAGTTCAGCAAAGAGTCGAGTATTGCAGATCAGAAGCTTGGATTTTCGTACCAACGTTCAGACCCTTCCACTTAATCAACCGATTACAGACCTGGCTTTTGGTTTTGTTTTGCATTTGGAGTCTCAAATAAGTCTTCCAAGCGCATCTTCATTTATTCAAAAATATATTCGCTTCTGACAGTACAGAAAAAATGATATATTTGCCGTTTGATTGTTTAGTTTTTTAATTAATTACATGATTCACTGATTCAATATCCTGTCTAAATGCCTTGAAAGTTTCGATTTACAAAATAATTGATAATAAACGTTTTTAATTTTCAACCGACAGTTATACTATACTAGCACGAAACCTTATTATCTTTTCACTGATAAATGGTGATGTAGACAAAGTGAATTGATATAAAGGCATACTTGTTAGGGATTAGTTCAAGCCATGAGGAATTGTTTTGAAATATAAAAAATCTAGTATACCAAAGTATAAGTCAATAGAATGTCCAGGACATAGATACAAATCCGGTAAAAATGGACAAACACGGACCTCTGGAAACCAGGAGGTGGGATCATAAGAGGAAAAAAATTGCATATCTCTCTCTCTCTCTCTCTCTCTCTCTCTCTCTCTCTCTCTCTCTCTCTCTCTCTCTCTCTCTCTCTCTCTCTCTCTCTCTCTCAGTTGTAGTTGAAGTGTTCAAGTTAATCAGAATGTACAAAGTGTTTACATTTAGCTTACGAGTACATGGGTATCAAGAACCAGCTAATGATGCCATCAATCTTAAGTTCGACCATATCTGTCACATTATGTATTTTTTGAAGTTTCTGAACATATAACTGTGTGTGCTATGTACAGGTTTGCAGTAAGCCCATGCTTTAACGCGATCGATAGATTGACATAGGAATTGAAGACGCCTTGCTTGAGATCAAAATAAATAAAGTTATTAAAGAAGCAGGGGGCTTTAGTTGTTTTATATGATAGTATCATCATTTAAATTGAACAAGAGTTTTATCAAACCTGTCGTTTAAATGACTGTGATATTTTATCATACTTGAGCAGTGTGAGACATTCAAGTTGACTTTGGAAGGCGTGGCCCCATTTTATTAGACTGAGAGTGATATGATAATTTGTCACATGAATTTTGAAAACAATGATAGAAGTATTTGAACTGGCATTTTGCATTTTTCTTTTTCCCGATTTCATATCCTATTATTCATTCAAAGCGTTCTCAATATAACTACAAATATTATAAACGTTATACCAAAGTTATAATGCTCAAGACGATATCGTTTCTGTCAATTAGACTTCATCAGTTGAGCTCCAATTTGAAAAGTATGTGTATTTTCTAAAGATAAAGTGGTATCATACAAGGCCAAATAATATCTCTAAAAGTATAGCCGAAATCCGTCTAAGAGTGACCAATCTAAAATTGACCATCTTAGCTTTAGACACTTTTCGAATTTAAATAGTGTTAACAGTGCCAAATATTACTTTAGTATAAGATGAACAGCTGGTACCGAAATACCAGGTACTAGGTTTATGTATACCCTCGGGGACTCAAACGGTCCACCAGCAGTGGCCACGACCTAGTGGTTATAAATATTATAAACGTAATACCAAAGTTATGATGCTCAAGACGATATCGTTTCTGTCAATTAGACTTCATCAGTTGAGCTCCAATTTGAAAAGTATGTGTATTTTTTGTAAAGATAAAGTGGTATCATACAAGGCCAAATAATATCTCTAAAAGTATAGCCAATGTCTATCAGTTTAATTTGTTGGGTATCAAAAGCTCATTGCAAACTACAGCATTCTTAACACGATTTTAATGACTGGCCAATATAAAACACTGCAGAGTAGTTCTACATTACTGTAGGGACCGAGTTAATGAAGTATAAGACATCCCTCGTGATACTGCAAAGTGTCTCGCTCCCTCGTAATACCGGGAAGTGTCTCGTTCCCTCGTAATACCGGGAAGTGTCTCGCTCCCTCGTAATACCGGGAAGTGTCTCGCCCCATCGTAATACCGAAGGGTTCATATTGAATGTTTGCATGACCGGCGGTATATACTAAGTACTCTTTAACCAGATCCCACTGTCAACTAAGCTTTTTTCTACTTCATAATAATAAAAAAAAATTGTTTCCACCATTGTACAATTTTGACTGGAAAAATAATGAATACGATAAAAGGTATGTCAAAAAAATAGTAAAGAGCCTCTTTCAGAAACTTCTTTTTTCATTTTTAGTTACTTGTATGATTATTTGTGTTTTCCAGAGAAACTACAAACAATTGGAAAAAGGTAAAATTGTGATCTATACCACAAATATGACCATTATACGAGAAACACATGAACGATGTAAAAAAGTGAAAAAAATTCTACAGACGCACATGGTTAGATACGAGGAAAAGGATTTGTTCATGAGTAAAGAAAACCAGAAGGAATTAATGGATAGACTGGGAACCAACACAATTATACTTCCCCAAGTGTTTGCGGATGGAGCATCTATTGGTGTAAGTATTCAATTTGATAAACAATATGATACCCCCTCTCAGGAATGTTAGATACTATTCTGGAACACGACCATATACAGTGACCCCCATATAGATCTAAAACTAACTGATGACATTTTCACCGAACTTGCAGCAGACCTTTTCACCGAACTTGCAGGCCTTTTCACCGAACTCGAAAGGTTAACATGCAACATTTGCGAAGGGTGTGACATACTAACAGGGGACACTGACTCCTTCCGAACACCTTGTTATCCCGTTTGGAATTGGCAATTGTTCTTCATGTTGAGACTATTTGTATATCTAATATATCTTGTATATCTTTTCGTATTCTAATGGACTTGGCGTCTCGATTATCCAATGGTACTTCGTCAATTTTACTTGATTGTATCAGAGATCTGTAGAATATGTAGATTCTAACTTGAGATGCCTGTTCGATGGCGGTTGTTGAGACGTCTGTACCAATTGTGACGGGGATTCGTTCCTCACGTATTTCATTTGGATTTCTCTTTGGATTCACGGCGGGTGTGACAGGTCGACGGTAGATGCTTACTCCTCCATGGCACCTGATCCCATCTCTTGATTTCTGGAGGTCCATGTTTGTCCATTTTTTACCAGATTTGTATGTATATCATGGACATTCCAAAGATTTATACTTTGGTATATGAGATTTTTTATATTGGTTGTATCAGAAATATTGGTATAAGTATTTGTATAATCTAGATTATAACAGAAATCACCTATTGGTATAAGTATTTGTATAATCTAGATTATAACAGAAATCACTTGCTGGTGTAAGTATTTGTATAATCTAGATTATAACAGAAATCACTTGCTGGTGTAAGTATTTGTATAATCTAGATTATAACAGAAATCACCTATTGGTGTAAGTATTTGTATAATCTAGATTATAACAGAAATCACCTATTGGTGTAAGTATTTGTATAATCTAGATTATAACAGAAATCACTTGCTGGTGTAAGTATTTGTATAATCTAGATTATAACAGAAATCACTTGCTGGTGTAAGTATTTGTATAATCTAGATTATAACAGAAATCACCTATTGGTGTAAGTATTTGTATAATCTAGATTATAACAGAAATCACCTATTGGTGTAAGTATTTGTATAATCTAGATTATAACAGAAACCACCTATTGGTGTAAGTATTTGTATAATCTAGATTATCACAGAAATCACTTGCTGGTGTAAGTATTTGTATAATCTAGATTATAACAGAAATCACCTATTGACGTAAGTATTTATATAATCTAGATTATAACAGAAACCACCTATTGGTGTAAGTATTCGTGTAATCAGGTTTGATTGTATCAGAAATCATATATTGTGTATAAAGTAAATGCATATTTGTATAATCTAGATTATAACAGAAACCACCTACTGGTGTAAGTATTTGTATAATCTAGATTATAACAGAAATCACCTATTGGTGTAAGTATTTGTATAATCTAGATTATAACAGAAATCACTTATTGGTGTAAGAATTTGTATAATCTAGATTATAACAGAAATCACCTATTGACGTAAGTATTTGTATAATCTAGATTATAACAGAAATCACTTGCTGGTGTAAGTATTTGTATAATCTAGATTATAACAGAAATCACTTGCTGGTGTAAGTATTTGTATAATCTAGATTATAACAGAAATCACCTATTGGTGTAAGTATTTGTATAATCTAGATTATAACAGAAATTACTTGCTGGTGTAAGTATTTGTATAATCTAGATTATAACAGAAATCACTTGCTGGTGTAAGTATTTGTATAATCTAGATTATAACAGAAATCACCTATTGGTGTAAGTATTTGTATAATCTAGATTATAACAGAAAATCACCTATTGGTGTAAGTATTTGTATAATCTAGATTATAACAGAAACCACCTATTGGTGTAAGTATTTGTATAATCTAGATTATCACAGAAATCACTTGCTGGTGTAGTATTTGTATAATCTAGATTATAACAGAAATCACCTATTGACGTAAGTATTTATATAATCTAGATTATAACAGAAACCACCTATTGGTGTAAGTATTCGTGTAATCAGGTTTGATTGTATCAGAAATCATATATTGTGTATAAAGTAAATGCATATTTGTATAATCTAGATTATAACAGAAACCACCTACTGGTGTAAGTATTTGTATAATCTAGATTATAACAGAAATCACCTATTGGTGTAAGTATTTGTATAATCTAGATTATAACAGAAATCACTTATTGGTGTAAGAATTTGTATAATCTAGATTATAACAGAAATCACCTATTGACGTAAGTATTTGTATAATCTAGATTATAACAGAAACCACCTATTGGTGTAAGTATTTGTATAATCTAGATTATCACAGAAATCACTTGCTGGTGTAAGTATTTGTATAATCTAGATTATAACAGAAATCACCTATTGACGTAAGCATTTGTATAATCTAGATTATAACAGAAACCACCTATTGGTGTAAGTATTCGTGTAATCAGGTTTGATTGTATCAGAAATCATATATTGTGTATAAAGTAAATGCATATTCTAGCTTGGTTGTATCACCAATTGGTGCAATTATTTGCATTATCTGGCTTTGCTGCATAACAGGAATCACATGTTCTAATTTGATAGTATCAGAAATCACCTGTAGGTGTATGTATTTGTATTATCTATATCAGGAATCACCTGTTGGTGTATGCATTTGTATTATCTATATCAGGAATCACCTGTTGGTGTATGTATTTGTATTATCTATATCAGGAATCACCTGTAGGTGTATGTATTTGTATTATCTATATAAAAAAGCACCTGTTGGTGTACACATTTGTATTATCTGTATCAGAAATCACCTATTGGTGTATGTATTTGTATTATCTATATCAGGAATCACCTGTTGGTGTATGCATTTGTATTATCTATATCAGGAATCACCTGCTGGTGTATGTATTTGTATTATCTATATCAGGAATCACCTGTAGGTGTATGTATTTGTATTATCTATATAAAAAATCACCTGTTGGTGTACACATTTGTATTATCTGTATCAGAAATCACCTGTTGGTGTATGTATTTGTATTATCTATATCAGGAATCACCTGTTGGTGTATGCATTTGTATTATCTATATCAGAAATCACCTGTTGGTGTATGTATTTGTATTATCTATATCAGGAATCACCTGTTGGTGTATGAATTTGTATTATCTATATCAGGAACCACCTGTTGGTGTATGCATTTGTATTATCTGTATCAGAAATCACCTGTTGGTGTATGTATTTGTATTTTCTAATTTGATAGTATCAGAAATCACCTGTTGGTGTATGCATTTGTATCATATAATTTGATAGTATCAGGAATCACCTGTTGGTGGATGCATTTGTATTATCTGTATCAGAAATCACCTGTTAGTGTATGCATTTGTATCATATAATTTGATAGTATCAGGAATCACCTGTTGGTGTATGCATTTGTATCATATAATTTGATAGTATCAGGAATCACCTGTTGGTGTATGCATTTGTATCATATAATTTGATAGTATCAGGAATTACCTGTTGGTGTATGCATTTGTATCATATAATTTGATAGTATCAGAAATCACCTGTTACCATAACTTGGTGTATTGTCTAGCTTTATTGCATAAGAAAGCACGTTTCCTGTCTCATGTGGTCGTCTTGCATACTAGAGATCTGTGGATCTGAGTTCAATTTCAAATCCGAGGTAAATATTAAAACATTACTAAGTTTGTCAGGTCGATGCAATAAGTGCAACCCCCCCCCCCCCAAACAAAAAAATAAATTATGTAAGACTTTATACCGATGTTCCTTTACTTGTCCCGGAACATTCATTGAATTCAGATAATCCACAAGGCAGATTAAAGCATTTCATTAAAAAATGCGAAACCTCCATAAGTAATTACAGCGAAAATACTTGTTGAAGTGTTGGTTACAGGTTGTGTAATCCTAATAACGTACAGTGGCACAAACAATATATTTTTCAAAAATAAGAATGGTAAGGTCAAACGTGAGTTCATGTATTACTGTGGCTCTAATATTTTGGGACCTCCATGGCCAAGTAGTTTGATCATTGGAACCTAAGCTGATTTTTGTGAGAAAGTTTGCCAGTTTACTTGTCTCTTCCTGGGTCCTCCACCATCAAAACTGACCGTCAACATATAACTGAAATATTGTGAGTGTGGTGTAAAACAAAAATCAAAATCAAATCAAATCTGTTGTATTTATGTTGCCGAAAACACGTCTCACCTGTGTTATGATTCAATTTAAACTCATTGTGTTTGTAAAAAAGATCCAATTTACCTTGGTACACCTATATGTAGCTTTATGTTTTACAGGAATCTTGACTAGATTTATGTAATGTTTACACAGGTCTTTATTACAAAACGTGATTTAAATTGCAGTGATACAAGTTTCACCTGTAGATCAGAAGAGTAAATCCTCGGAATTTATAGCTGTATGCTAACCACTTTGGCACTTACACGATTCGTGCAATTATATGATAGTTTTACAGACCCATTGTTTTGTTTACTGATGAAGGATACTAATCCTTATTTGATAGTTCTTTTTTCGAAACTGTTTGATGTCTAAACAATAGAGTATCTTCTCTTTCAAGTGTACTGTGCTGAATTATCCCAGTGGATACGTATCTGCATTTGAAGTCATAACCCATTCACCCCTAAAGACTTATTTGGATTGGCCTAAGTCATTGATTTACAGAAGAGTCCATTGTTTTTAGGGGTTGATGAGTTAATTTATTTCTGTGTTATGTTTTATTTGTTACGTGAGGAACTTCCTCGCTCGGTTACCCAGTATAGCGTGTTCTCATTCGGTTACTGCGTATAGGAGTGTCTTCTGTCCGTAATGGTTTAAATATCTCGCAGATGATCCGATATGCCACAGCATTTTTAACATATAAATGTTACGTATAGAGACGTAAGGAGATCAGGAATATGCAAATTTAACAGTCTGTATAATGATCATGTTTGGAATTACTCTGGTTCACTTGATGCAATGTTAGTGACTTATCTGTTCTATAGGTTTATTGAGTCAAATATGTGTTGTTGAAACGTCTGTACCAATTGTGACGAGGATTCGTTCCTCGTGTATTTCATTTGGACTTGACTGTGGACTCACGGCGGGTGTGACCTGTTGATAGGGGATGCTTACTCCTCCATGGCACCTACCTCTTGGTTTCCAGATGTCCGCATTTGTCCATTTTTACCAGTTTTGTATCCATGTCCTGGGCATCCTAAAGATTTATACTTTGGTATTTGAGATGATATATATATATATATATATATATATATATATATATATATATATATATATATATATATATATATATATATATATATATATATATATATATATATATAGATACATAGATACATAGATACACGTGCATTGTACTTTTTTCATTTGACGTTGATTTCGGGGATACGCAGCGGGTCCTTTACTCCCCCATGACACCTGGTTCCATCTCTGGATCTTCCGGCCCATGTTTTTCTCAAATATTCAATAGATTTTTGACCACCTGGCTGTTAATAATTTTGTGTTTGTTTATTGTTGTTAAACGTCCCAAAGTGAAAATCTTTCACTTATACGGAGACGTCACCAAATGCCGGTGAAGGGATTAACATTTTTGCCTATGCTCGGCACTTCCGGTCATTAAGCAGTGAGGGTTCTTTAACGTGCCGACACCTACTGTGACACGGGTCTCGGTTATTACTCATCCGAAGGACAAGAAACCAACCTGCCACCGACTGGACTCAGAACTTACGACCTCACGACCAAGAGTCAAGCGCGCTATCGACTGAGCCAGGCCGGCTCCAATAATTTTGTATGTTCTCTGTATATCATTATGCATCAATGCAGTACATGGTCTCCGTGGTCGAGTTTTTAGAACATCGCACTTTGAACCATGAAGCCTCTCACTTCTCTTCAGCGCAGATCCGAGCCCTATTGGAACCTACTCTGATATTTGTGAAAATAATTTCTTTCGGATATCCGGTGATCCGGGTACATGGTATCTGGGTTCTCTCTTCCACCATTAAAAACTGCTCGCCACCATATAACTGGGAAAATGTTGATTGTGCTGTAAAACACTATATTGATGGAAAACTCGAAATAATCATGCAGCGCAGTTAGAGTGTTGAGCACTTCTCACCATTGTGACAAAGGTAAGCTCCTCGGCTTGGACAGGGACGTATGTGAGATGGTAAAACGATTGCCAGTTCGTTCATGTCTGTTTTCTGGGAATACTCCGGTATTTTTTTCACAGAATAAGAAACCCTCTTGCGCCAACATGCATGCCGAACAAGAGACAAGTTATTTAATTTGTTTGTTAATTATTGCAGCATACTATGTAAGCTTCATCCAACCTTTCCGATACCATGTCTAATTATTATCTTTTTTATTTGCAGAGTTTAGAAAATTTAGAAAACATGAATGAATGTGGAGAACTACGTCAGTTACTTAGCAATTTTACAGTAAGTATAACAAAAGTCCTCAAACATTTGGTAGAATATCTTCAAAATACATTTAGTAGAGACACCGTCTCTTTATTTTTGCTGCGCAGATAAAAAACTATAAAAACCACTACCAGGAAGTGTATGTCAAACTGCTTTGTAAAAAAGCTTACTACGTCGGTAACGTATGTGTGTATACAAACACCAAGTTATTGTACTAACTGTAATTCACACATATTGTGTGTTAGTGCCACACAGATTCGTTTAATGTTTTTAAGTCATGTTTAAATCTAACATGACGGATTGCAGTATAACACTAAATGTATGTTTCACTTCGAATATATTTACTCTGTATTCATATACAATTTGACTTTTTGAAAAGGGATAGATACAGAGATTTATCTTAAACATAATGATTATATTTGCATACATAAAAATAATGTATGTCATACGCTTTCATCGGTTTATGGAATCTCTTAGATATCAATATAGCCACTCAAGGGGACAAAAGTAGCCGTTATAGACAGTCAGCCTTTATTTTAAAAACTTAACAAATGTTATGTTTGAATGGCCTTTATAAACAGGTGCCCTTTACACAGAGGTAGCCTTTAATGCAAGTTTGACTGCATGTGAATATAGCTCTGTATACTGACACATGCATACACAAGGAATGGGTCGTGTGCAAAGATAAAGTTGGAATCTCGGTTATTCACGGTTGAGAAATATTCTAAACATTAAATTTGACATATATTGTCTTTAGTTTATTTATAACAGTTAGTATTGAATGGAAAGTATTACCAAATTTCTTTTATTTGTCACGATTCTTTTCGCAAAAACCAGGAAGTGTGCAAGTGCGATGTTTACAGGTGAATTAAAATATCTGTGATGTATTATTTAAATCTGTAAAAATTAAGGATTTTAACAATAATTGTCAAATATATCATAACTATGTTCAATTTTGAAATGTTTTATAAACATATCGTCGTTCTTATGCCTTACTTCTTTTTATTTACTTACCTTTAACATAAAGATATTGATTTTAATTGAAAAAGATAACACCCAATACATAATCTACAGGTAAATCGTTTGCAGCAGCTTGCAATTCATTCATAGAAGTTGAGACGGTATAATATATATATATATATATATATATATATATATATATATATATATATATATATATATATATATATATATATATATATATATATATATATATATATATACTCATGATAGAGAGATAAGATAATTTATCGGTGGTTATTTTAACTTCATTAAGACAGACGCCACCAAATATTTCCCCTATAGGTTGTCATGCTTATTCACAAGACTGCAGGTCATTGTCACTTCAATGTACATTAAGCCTTGCTCAAATCATTACCCTGTGCTGAAAAATCTATATTTTATATAACAAAATATGCAATCAATACTATGGGTTGCCTTTGCATTTCTGCTCTGAATTGTCACTTGCTTACAACCTATTATATTCCGCACAAAAGAAAATATCTATTCTCATTTGACCCCTCCGTTTTAATGTTCAACAATCAACCCTATAATTTGTAAGTACTACATATTTCCATGTATCGTTCTATCACCTTAATTTTACTTATTAATGACATGTGTATATGTGTGTATACAAACACCAAATTATTGCACTAACTGTAATTGACACTTCAGTAACGGATGTGTGTATACAAACACCAAGTTATTGTACTAACTGTAATTGACACTTCGTTAACGTATGTGTGTATGCAAACACCAAGTTATTGCACTAACTGTAATTCACACGTATTGTGCCACTAGTTTTAGTGCCACATATATTCTTTTAATGTTTCTAAATCATGTTAAAATCTATGGTGGATTGCAGTTTATCACCGAATGTATTTTTCACTTCGAAAATATTTACTCTGTACTCATATACAAGTTAATTCAAAAAGGGAATGATACAGGGACGTATTTCAAACATAATGATACTATTAGCATACATAGAATAAAATCAGGAGGTCAGGGGCCACATCAGTTATATGTATCACAGGGAACGTTTTCACATGAGGATCAATTACCGATTCAGTTGTGCTCAGTCAAGGGGCTAATACGGTTGTTTAATATAGGTCTATTTGTTAAGTTTATAAAAGCAGCCGGTGTCACAAGGTAACTTTTGTATTAAGGTGCCCTTTATCATTAAAGTTAACAAAGATTATGTTTCATTGCCTTTATAGACAGGTGCTCTTTACACAGAGGTAGTGTTTAACGTAAATTTGTTTGATTGCGCATGAATACAGCCCTGTGTACTGACACATGCAAACACTTAATCAAGAAGACCACAAGGAATGGGTAATGCCCAAAGACAAATTTGGAACCTTGGGTATTCACGGTTGAAAATAATAACTTTTACAGTTTTTTTTCTTTTGTTTATTTATATCCATCAGATTTGAATGGAAAGGATTATCAAATATCTTTTATTTGTCACGATTCTTTTCACCAAAACCAGGAAGTGTGCAAGGGCAATGTTTACAGGTGAATTACCTGTGATATGTTATTTATATCTGTAAAAATTACGGATCTTGACAATAGTTGTCAAATATATCATAACTATGTTACGATTTTAAAATGTTTGATATACATTTCGTCGTTCGTTTGCCTGACTCCCTTTTATTTATTTACCTTTAACATAAAGATATTGATTTTAATTAAAGAAGATCAAGCCCGATACACAATCTACAGGTAAATCGTTTGTAGCAGATAGCAATTTATTCACAGAAGTTGAGAAGGCAAACTTTAATATACTGTCTTATTAAAATCTCTATATATAGACAGTATATATAAACTTATGATAGAGAGAAGAGATAAATTTGTAGAGAAAAATAGATGACATATTTGTGGTTATTTTAACTTCATAACGGCAGACACCAATACACATTTCCCCATTTTCCACTCCGCTCAGCTTTAGTCACCCAATGTTGTAAACAAAGCGATTTTTTCATATGATTAAGAATATCAATGCAGTAGATTTTAAATTGTACTGTCACTTTTCTTGCAGAAAATCGACGTCAAATCCTCGTGCGACAGATGTGGGGGATACAGATTTATACCGTGTACATTCTGTCACGGAAGTAAAAAGTCTTTGAAAAGAAACAATTTTACTGAAGAATTTTGCGCACTTCGTTGCATGCAGTGTGATGAGAATGGGCTGTTACGATGTGATATGTGCCTAGATCAACAGGAATAGCGTCAGCTTCATGTATTTCAACACCATTGTGCTATTACTGAGCAGTATTTCTAAGTAAATAAACATATTTTATTATTGT
Organism: Atrina japonica; assembly: GCA_030159075.1. Taxonomy (NCBI): domain Eukaryota; kingdom Metazoa; phylum Mollusca; class Bivalvia; order Pterioida; family Pinnidae; genus Atrina; species Atrina japonica. The sequence goes on from BROG01000245.1 coordinate 191,330, forward strand.
TTATATGTGCCGTTGCTGTTTAACAAGCCGTCACGTGATGTAATCCCTTGACAGATAAATATTGTCTGTTTCGATATTCATATGCTTTATCATTTCATAAATCCTATTAACTCATCCAACCCTGAAAAACAATAGACTCTTCTGTAAATTAATGACCTAGACTAGTCCAAATGTGTCTTTAGGGGTGAATGCGTTAATACCATTTGTGATGCAGAAGACGACTATGACGATGATGACGATGGAAGAGCAACATTTGTTTTTGAAGTTGCTACTGGTGTAGGTTTTTGGAAAGCATTAATTTACTGTTATTTGGATGTTAGTTTAATACATAATTATCTTGGGTGATAATTGGTTTTTAACACAAATTTGTCGATAATTTATGTTTCTCATTAAATGATTAGATATTTGTTCCCATGACGTAACACAATTCAGGTACTCGAGTACTCAGTGATTCTGTGATACATAAACACATGCCTATATATATTTAGAACTTGATTCATTATTCATAGGATGTACACTTTTATAACAAGCATCTCAATACAGTGTAGCATCAATTCCATACAGCGAATGAAAGAAAGAATAGAGCATTAGAATTAGAAGAGATACATCCACATGTTATGTGACATACTGGGTTTCTTAGGTGTGTTACAAATATACCGGTAATGAATGAAAGGTATCACTGCTGGTCGTGTTAGATGTAGAAATTGATCACCAATGACCGTAAAAAGGAATGAAAAATTAATCATTGTTAGTTTTGTTACGAGAAATTGATTAGTATTGATTTATTCTTGTCGCGTGAAATTGATCCGCGAGTGAGTTTGAGAAATTGATCACATTTCAGAGTTTTGTGATAGCATATTTATCAGCATTGATATCTAATAGCTTCAGTGGCTGTGAAACTGAGGAATTATTACTGAGTGAATGGAATGGAGGAATGTATATATAACGTGTCTCTACTTATATTGGGAGTACTAACTCGCAACTGGGGATCGTGTGTGTGTGTGTGTGTGTGTGTGTGTGTGTGTGTGTGTGTGTGTGTGTGTGTGTGTGTGTGTGTGTGTTTGCACGCGCCTGTATGTGTATATGAAATCTGTCATACGTATGCGAAATTGAGAAAATATCACTACATGTTAACATGAAGTCCAAAGGAAACATGAAGACCCCCACCCCCTTCAGTTGGAATCGACGTTATTCATGCGAGACAATGAAATAGCTGATTTCATATTGTGTGACTCTGACGAATAGCTGTCTAACTACTTTTATGCCCAGAACAGGCTACTAAAACTTTTATCTCAGTTTATCACGCAACATCCCATAGACCTGTAACTAGTCGTACCTGTAGTACATATGGGCAATTAGTAACCTTCTGTTGTCAATTTCTTTACATTCAATCAATAACATGTGATTCTGAAACTATTTAATATTACATTGCTATTGGTCATTTGTATCTATGTGATGCCATTGTATTGTTTGTAAATGTCAATATATTTTTGTAACTAAAGATTTGTGATTGTTTTTTGTGTGTGTTTTTCAGTACGTTGTTGACTTTACATTTTACATATATTATTGTCGGTTTAATGACTTTACTCAGTTATCGATTGATTTTAGGATTAATTCAAAGTGAAGGTATAGATGTAATATATAATTGTATTGATTCAATTATCGATAAGCAGTCCAAATTTCGAGGAGAGAGGGTTGAAACAAGTTGATAATCCAGCGATCTGCCAGATATTTATTGTGCGGACAAAAACGTGCCATTAGGTACTAAGCCACCACTACATCATGTGGTGACAATCATCAATATCCAATAATGATAGTTTTGCTGTCCCTATTTTTAACGCTATATTTGCATTATCATTAAATTAAATATTTAGCATTTTTCGAATCCAAAGTTGCACCAGCCCTGTATATGCGTAATGATTTTCATTTGCGATTCAAATATTTTGTTTTACAAGACAAACATTCATGTACATAATTAATTACTTTTTATTATACACATCCAGTCAATGACGTCATGATTATGTATCTGTGACAACGGTAAGATTGATCTTTCTCCGTTTTTCCAGCCAGGATTTCCCTGTCCGTACCCTAGGGTGTAGACAAGCTACACACACTATGACGTCACAATGATTTTATGTGATGACAATACAGTGCAATAAAGGTAGCGAGAGATTTTATTTGCGTATATAAACATGTATTTGAAGCATGGGAGAAGAATAATCAAACATGGGTGTTTAAGTGGACAAGAAAATCTTAACCCTCATGGTAAGAATCTGAAAGTCCAATCCTCGAGAAACCGTCGGAAAGGACAATTAGATTGTAACCACTCGGGTGAAGATTTTCTTATCCACTCCACACAGTCATGTTACAGGATTCCATTAATCTCAATTTTACACAGTTCAGAACTACTCATTATCAAAATTTATTTCAACTTTCAGATTTATGGTCAAAATAATTTCATGATGTATGCACAGTGTGTCATATGTTTTGTGCTGTTGATTTATAATGTTATTTGTTTGTTTTATTGCCACGGTAATTCACCTGCATTTTGTATCATTGTCACGGTAATTCAGCTGTATTTTTTATTATTGCCACGTCAGTTCACATATATTTTTGTATTATTGTCACGGTAATTTATTTGTATTTTTGCATTATTACCACCTCAAGTCACCTGTTTATCGTTTTTGAATCATTGTTGTGTTTATGTTCTGGTAATATCTAACTTATATGGCGACGTCACCATTTATAAGTGAAACATAAAGTTTTGACTTTGGCTACGGTCATATACCAATGCAGTGCGGGTTATTTAACGTTTCACGTCCGTAATGACACAGGAACTCAGTCGCTCAGTTTTAAGTCTAAACAAATGTCCAGTATCTTAATTTGGATTCTTTTGCCAAGAAATTTATATGTCGGTTTAACCGGCAGTCGAACATCAGCTTACTAAGCTTACACTGTGACCGAATCAATGACGATTACCAGTGCTGATTCTAATATTGCCTTCTATTATCTACACATATATTATTTCCGTTACAAGGCACAGGTTACGTGTCACATATTTAGACAGCTGTATCAGCATGCTAATTTTAAAGGGTACTTTACGAAATCGCCTACTTGGACTTCTGTTTGTAGTTTTCATTCAACAATACCCGTGCCTGTCTTAACAAAGCACCGGAGCAATTTGCAAAATGATTTGAAAAAAAGGTGAATGCAAATGTAAATATACATTTTACGCAGAATCATGTTATCGATTGTTTTACCTGTATGTATTATACTGCACAAACCACTCAATATAAGTGAAATGACCCCACTACTTTACACCACAGGTGTCATATTATCAATATATATATATATATATATATATATATATATATATATATATATATATATATATATATATATATATATATATATATATATATATATCCCTTTACTGCCTGATTGAAATTGATTGCACACTTTATCTATTTTCAGCGTTTCAGTATCGCATGTTTGTATAATGAGTTATCTGCTCCCTATTGTATTATGATAAATAACATTATATAATCATATATCACCATCACCATCACAAAATCCATTTCAATACGTCTGAAAGATCAACTGAAAGGTGCATTAACTGTGTCTATCCCAAAAAGTGATTTTGATTTTTTTCTACGTTTACTACTTGTACTTGATGTACAATAACAAATAAGAACTATACAAAGGCATAAAAAAATCTGATATTCCTATATATTTTGTGAAAATAAGGTCAGGTCCAGTGTGGTATTCATATTCAAATAGGGAGTTTTTTTCATTTGCAAGTGAAAAAGTGCTTAACCCGGGATTATGTAGGAATTTTTGTAAAATATATAGGAATTGAAGAATTTTTGTATCTAGATGTATAGATGTATTAAGGGAGCTTGTTATGGGTGATTTTGTATCTAGATGTATAGATGTATTAAGGGAGCTTGTAATGGGTGATTTTGTATCTAGATGTATAGATGTATTAAGGGAGCTTGTAATGGGTGATTTTGTCAACAGTGTGTTATGGACATACGCATTTGTTAATGTTTTTATCTACTGAGAAATGTGTGTACCGGTAAGATAGGTTTATGAAAAACATCAAGAATTTGTGTAAAAGTGTAGTTTAGTGTAATAAAGTCCATTTATTTCAGTTACAAATCTTATAAATATTCTATTAAGGTAATAATAAAAGTGAAAATGTATAACTGCTATGAATGTTAAATACTGACAAAAATGCTTTACCGTACACAGAAAGAAACCAGTAAACAAAACGGTAAGAACGGGTCTGTCGTGTTGACTTCGTTTTATACACAGAAAATCATAGACCTACGCATATAACTAAATCAAGAATTGTACATACTTGTCTCACTTAATTTGAATATGAAAAGACCATGTATTAGAAATAATTGTTTGTAATGTTTAACATTTTTAGATTTTCATGACGTGATAAATTCACACATAAACATTAATATTAATATTCACGTTTTAACATTGCTTTTGCATAATTTGTGTCATAAAGTTGGAAATATATTTTGTGTGTCCTTTTGTCCTATAACTTGGGTTCTACTACGCAGTATTTTTTAGCATGGTCAAAGATCTGTATTTGATGGTTACAGTGATCGATTAAGACAACTTTATTACATAACAATCGGTAAATCAAATAATAACTATTTATACATTTTTGACTGAAAGGTATAAAAATGTTGATATATTTTCGTGCAAAATATTTACACAGGACACAATGTCATTTGTAATGATTCGCATAGAAAATAAAAATAAATATACATGTAGTAGTTTGCTGGGATCCAGTTAATCCATTATGATTCACATGAAATTGATAATTAGAATTGTGTACGACCGTGTACAGGGAACCAGGTCATTTGCAATGATTCATATCAAATTGATAACCAGAATCATGTAGGGCCGTTTAATGGAACCAAGTCATTTATAATGATTCACATCAAATTGAAAATTAGAATAGTGTACAGACAGGGAACCAGTTAATTTTTAATGATTCACATCAAATTGAAAAACGTTTACGATCATACAGGAACCAGGTCATTTGTAATGTTGAATGACCTTTTGCAATGTTTTAATCATTAGCGATCTTAAAAATTAGGTGTAAGGTGTCCAATAACTATATTTCATTTGTAAGATTAGATCGCAAAGTGGACGATTGTTAATTTCCTTAAGGATTGAAAAAATGTCCGATATTTTCAATTTATGCTTTTTTCACCAAAAATTACAAGTGCCATGTAATGCATTTTTTATTTAAAATTGTAAATATATTTATATATAAAAATGTGCAAATGCAATTCTTTTAAGTCACATATTTGTTTAGAATTAATATTTATGGACATCAAGGTTATTTTTATAATGAATTCACGAGATGTGAACCGAAAGGTAAATTAAACCAATAATGCTCATGTAGGTACATGTATATACGTTTTGATCATTGACAGGATGTACCTTGTCCGTACAGCGCACAGACTGAAAACTGTACTATATCATAATAAAACCTGAAAAGGAAAATCTGTACTATATCGTGATATAAGCTGAAACGGTAAATATGATTGGACAATGGTATTGCAGTGCATTCCCATTTGTTTGGTCTGATGATTGTAATTGTAAATATTGCAGGCACTTTTAAATAATAATAAAAAAAACAGTGGAAGCAGGTGACTATTTCAGAAGTACAGTGTATTCAGGATGTGAGACTAAGTTTACGTACAAGTCTAGAGAATTTACTCAGCTTTAGCAAATAATGAAATTTGATTGGCTAAGCTGACCAAGTTGAGGATATTCTCAGACTGATGTCAATTCTTATGTTTCATGGTGCCAGATGAAGATCTTTGGTTTATAGTACAGGGTGTTTCAAAAAAACATGTCCCAACTATACCGTTCAATGAAATATGTTACAAGCTATATATCAAACTAAGGGATATATCATAATAATGAGTGTTTCATAAAAATTGTGTTGGTATATAACTTTTAATGCATACGCATGAAATAAAATTTAAATGAGTCATATTCTAAACTATAAAGATTTTGAAAATTTACCAGTTAAACGTCATTTTTAATTACATATTTCAAATGTTCATCGTTTTTTCTACCACTAATTTTAACCTATCAACGAAGTTTCGGGTCACATTTTCACATGTATCCAAGGAAACCCTTCCAATTTTATCCTTATTGCCTAATTAAGTCATCAAGATAATTTTGGGCATGTTGGGTACACTCAAAATAAAATTTAACATCATCAAAATGAAGGCTTTTATTCAAGTTCTTGTCATCCATTTTGGAAGTAAAACAAAATAATGCTAATTTATGATGATGTCATCGATGACGACATAAAATAAGTTCTGACCTCATAGTTTTGGGGTTTAATTAGTCATAAATTTTCAATTCAATTCTCGTTTTAGTGAACTTTCATTGTTTTAATTGCCATGTGTCTGAGCAAAGTTATAGACATTTGAAGTGGGACATGTTTTTTGAAACATTTTCATTGTTAGCATATAGCATATAGGAACGTATAGCGGATGTAATGAAATACGTACAAAATGAAAAGTAACGTTGATCATTTTCACAAAATCCATTATTATGTAAAACTTTCCAGATAACAGCATAATTCATGTTATGGATTCTTCGCAAACTATCGATGTACACAGGCACGAGATTGTCAATACGTGCCTTAATCAGGCTTTATTGAAATCCTTATGAAAGTGCTAATTATACGCAGTATGGAGTTATAGAATTTTCTATAGACCAACTCTGCCCTAGGTTCCAAACCGAAATAAATTATTTTAAAATGTTTAATGAGTTAGTTGCCCTTTTTCAATTCTTGATAATTATGTTGATGAACTATCTTGTTATGGTTTCACTGGTGCACATAATTTGTAAATTAATGTTGACGTGATTATTTTTTCCGGTTTACGTTTTGTTTTGTTTGTTATGTTGTTAATCAAAATGAATGGGACTTAAGGACTGTGGAATTACTTGGGTTGACCTAGTCACAGAGCTGTGCAATTATTTGATGTTGAACACGTAGTAATTTGTTTTATGAAAATAAAAATGATTTTTATAGGAAAGTTGTTGTTACTTTTATGTACACTATACATATCTATATCTATATATATATATATATATATATATATATATATATATATATATATATATATATAGATAGAGAGATAGAGAGAGAGAGAGAGAGAGAGAGAGAGAGAGAGAGAGAGATGCTTAATATATCTATCATAATCATTGTATTATTTGATCCATTGTCAATTACATAAAATAAAACCATTCACCTCTGTCTCTACGACCGAGTCCTCATGTTCGGAACCCTAAACAGAGAGAGAGAGAGAGAGAGAGAGAGAGAGAGAGAGAGAGAGAGAGAGAGAGAGAGAGAGAGAGAGAGAGAGAGAGAGAGAGAGAGAGACAGAGAGAGAGAGACAGAGAGAGAGAGACAGAGAGAGATAATTTGTGCTTTTATTATTCCAGGGAAAATGTACAGAAATGTGACGGAAGATTAAGTCGATGGTATTAAAACTATACTTATCACGTCATTTATCAAAGGAACTTGGACAATAAATTGTCTTAATCCTTGATAGTATAAAGATGTTTATTTCATGCTTGAGTTATCCCTGAAACCTGTTCTCCGACAGCTAATAAGATACATGCATACATAACATTAATGTATAGATTTAAAGCAGTCCCAGGTCGTCTACCTGAAACGGACATACATGACTTTCCTTTTCCGATAGACGGAGATAGAAAATCAGACTAATCGTCAAGATATTCAGAGAAATGCAATCTTAGTGTTTGCTAAGTGAACAAGGTACATGAATATTTCACTTCTTTGGAAGAATCTCTAGTTACAGGTGGAAAGCACTACAAATTTTGACCTGTGCTATGTATTTTGTAAACACAAAACCGTACCTAGCTGACCGTGTCTAAAGGCTTCATTGGTTCAGTCTTCATTGAAAGACATCATTTTCACTATAATACATAAAACTTAAAGCAGCAATAGTATAAACTTTCGTAATATTGAATTGAATACGATAACCCTTGCCAAGTATCCCTCTTCTAAGGATCTAAACTTTCTTTTTGATCTGCAGAACATTGCACCCACACTACGCAATTATGCAGTGTACGCGCTATTTTTGTAGTGTCACAAACTTTGACTTGTACAAAGGCTTTATCTCAATGTAATAATGTTTATGTAACGTTCTATTTATCCCATAGCGCAATTGTTTTAAGTAATGACCTGCTTTTCTCACTACTTTTGCAGACTGTTGTCAAATAAAGCATCTACTTTTTTGAAAATATCAAATGTGATCTGGCACATGTATCTAGATCACCGTTCTAAACGTAAGCGGAACGTCTTAAGAAAACACTGTACGACACCACGCACCTGCTACGAGTGGCATTTCAAGTGACCAGAAAATAATAAATGTGTAACAAGATAAATGCCAGTCATACAGCATTCCTAGTTCGCATTTATCACATTTAAGTTATGCAAGTACAAAATAGTTATATAAATCAGACGAAATAGTTAAGATATGCAAACTTCAATGTTTAATGCGTCAAGATGATCGATAACTTGTCTAATTCCGTTCCGGATTTAAATATTGGAGAGAGAGAGAGAGAGAGAGAGAGAGAGGAGAGGGAAGGAGGGAGGGTGAGGGGGGAGAGGAGAGAGAGAGAGAGAGAGAGAGAGAGAGAGAGAGAGAGAGAGAGAGGGGTGAGGGAGAGAGGAGGGGGTGAGAGGGAGAGGGTGAGCTACCTAGAGATGCGGAGAGAGAGAGAGAGAGAGAGAGAGAGAGAGAGAGAGAGGAGAGAGAGAGAGAGAGAGTGAGAGAGAGAGAGAGAGAGAGAGAGAGAGAGAGAGAGAGAGAGGAGAGGAGAGAGAGAGAGAGGAGGCGTGATGAGAATGAGTGGGAGAGGGGGGTGATGAGAGGGAGAGAGAGATCGTGAGAGTAGAGAGAGAGAGAGAGAGAGAGAGAGAGAGAGAGAGAGAGAGAGAGGAGAGAGAGAGAGAGAGAGAGAGAGAGAGAGAGAGAGAGAGAGAGAGAGAGAGAGAGAGAGAGAGAGAGAGAGAGAGAGAGAGAGAGAGAGAGAGAGAGAGAGAGAGAGAGAGAGAGAGATCGTGTTTGTTCATTCATTTTGACTTCGTAATCATTCGTGAATTTGAATCTCAGACAAATTCCGGAATTTTGTTTATTTGTTAATCCGTTAAGTTCCGTTCGTAAAATGGACAATTTACACACAACCATAAGTTCACAAGCATTTCATATATAATACATGCAAAACAAAATCATATACTCTGTTTACATGCTAAAGGATAGAGAGGTTGATATACACATCACTGTTCCCAGGTAGTTGACAAATTTCTATGACAAAAGATATTAATAACTTAAGAACAATGTATTATGATATTTTGGAACTGGAAACATTGTTTCGTGACTATATTACTCTTTGACAAACGGTAAACTGAATCCACGGCCACAGTTTTCAATCGCAAAGTTCGAAATTTACGACTGGTGACTTATTGTTCCATTTATAATTTGGAGTTTATGAAGTGAAATTATAACCAAACTGTCAACTTCACAAAACTGACAACACATCTAAAACCAATGGTATTTCGGTACCAGTTGATTATCCTTTACTAAAGTAATATTTCGCACAGATAACACCATTTAAATTCTAAATTAATCAAAAACTAAAATAGTTTTTGTTTTACCGTGGTTACTCTTAGACGGAATTTGTTATACCACTTTCTCTTTCGAAAATATGCATTTTTACAACTGATGAAGTCTAATTGACAGAAACGATCGTCTTGAGCATTATAATTTTGATATTATGTTAATAATATTTCTAATATATTTAAAAAAGGGAACGAGTACGCACCCCCTGTCAACCGTCACACACGCCGCGAGTCCAGTAAAATTCAGCAGAAATAAGCGATGAACAAACCCTCGTCATAACCAGTATAAACGACCACTTTGTAAAAAGTAACTCAACATTTAAGTCAATTAACTGTAAACTGCAAACAAGGTCATTATACCTACCGTAAAATCTGTTGACGATATAAACGCAATTCCTGTTATATTTATGACAAGAACTTGTCTCTGTATATAGAACGTTCATATGTTCAACACGCTCCAGCATATCGGATCATCTGCTATATATAAACACCATATGCAATCGAAAAGGGAGATAACTACTTAAATGTGCACAGTTGACGATAGGAAAGCCGAAATGTTTTCCGTAAAGCCTTGTTTTAAATTTCTCGTCTGTGTCTATAGTAAGTTAAATGTCCAAGTTCTGTGGTATCTTTAATTTCTAGTTTGTTTGGGATATATCGCGACGAATTCGACTTTCCAATCGCAAATTTTCCACATTTAAGTAGTAATATCCCAAAGTCACCCGCATATGGAGTTTATAATTCACAAATGATCCGATATGCCAGGGCGTGTTCAACATATGAACATTTCATATACAGATGTAAACTACTAACTGACAAATTATTGACACAGGATATGGAAAACCGCGTTTGATGTCAACATACCACAAATTTTACGGTCGGTATAATAGTCTTGTTTGCGATTACTCTGTTTCACTAGGTGAAATGTTGAGTTGCCTTTTTGTTGGTGGTTATTGGGACATCTGTACCATGTATCATGTTTTATTTTTATTTTGAATGAAATTCCAATTGCTTCATATGACTAAAGGAACTTGTCTGCCAATGAAAGGGCACAATATGTTTCCATGGGGTCACCCGACGGTTTACTGATAAACCTAGGCCCAGCACAAAAAAAAATCTTAAAATTACTTATGTCTAAAAATTTTACTCAACTTTTGCTAATCCTGAAATCTGATTGGCCGAGCTGCGTAAGTTGAGAAAGTTTTCATACTTGAGAAAATTCCAAAGTTTCAAAGTGACAAGCCCAAGTCTCCAAGTCTTACATACGTTGTCTATTAGAAATCCCAGGATTTTATATCTATTTCAGTGTATTGTATTTCGACATCCAATAGGCCCATATTTATCCAATATCAACCATGTTTACATATAGTCTACAAATCTATACTTTTTTCTCGTTGATAAAATTCCACCACTGTACATCAGAGATGTCCATGAGATCTAATCCCACCTCAAAACTTCCCCAGCCATTTGTTTATCCAATATTTAGCGTGTTCACATATCATCTTTGAGACCTCCTAATGCCCATTGGCACTTGTATATCTATACTTTTTGTATCTTATGATAACAGAGATATATATTTAGTATCATATGACATGATCCCATCTGTGGACTTTCCACAGGTGCATGTTAATCAAATAATAACAATGTTGGAATATTTCCGTATGGATTGTCCTAACGATTATCACTTTATTATTTATACAAATCTCTGCTGCTACAATGCTCAAAGAGTATATCTATTTAAATAAGTTAAACCAATTATAACAAACATTATGTAATTATAATGATGGACTGATACTTTATTTAAAACAATGTATATATTTATACATATAATGAATATGTAACGTTAAAATGTACACAAATCATCATGTTCACCATTCTATCACAATATAATTGACAAAATTATTACGAGTACAAGCTCAGTACATAATATCCCACAATGCACCTTGTTATACGATATGAGATCCAAGTTATCTAAGTGAACAAAATTAAAAGATGAAACAGATTAGGTAAATATTTTTGTGTCAGTTTCTTGATTTTGAAGTGGTTCTTCTTGTACATCTAAATTTATCTTAGTAACTGCTAATGTTTCATTAACATTTATTGACGAAATGAAGGTCCTTAAATATCATTGAATTATAAAAGTTGCAATATTTCAGAGCCCAGTGTCAGAACAAATTATCTTAAGATGAAGAGTGAAAAAATTGTAGATCTGCATGTACAAAAGTTTGCAATGAATTGACTCCGAAACGAATAAGGCATTCTAAATCTAGAGTGTACAATAAATGTGGCAAGATGTAAAAATAAATTAAATGGTTTTTTTTTCTTCACAAAATTGCACAAAACGTATTTTACAGTAATGCCCCTAACTACATCTCTACATTATAAGCATATTTCCCTGCACATACTTTGAGTGTCTGTAATGGCATATTTCTAATACATCTCTATGGTAACACTTCACAAATGAAAAGCAACTTTGCTAACTAATAGAGTATAACTTACTGACTTAAAGCTCATTGAGTGCAAGTTCTGAATGTTTCGAACTATTGATAAAGTCCTGAATAATTTTGTAATTTAATGCTGCTCATAAACAGTTCTCGACTACCATTCATGAGTCTCCATATCTCTAAATATTCTAGATGGTCCCTCGAACAATGTGTCATCAAAGTTTTACTGTATTAGTTTTATGTTGACAACAGATAGGTTTCCATAAGCAGTTCGAGTTATTTCCCTTCGGCTGTCATGTTGTATAACAGCATATATACATGTATATATTTTCCTTAATAAATTAACCATATTAAGTCAAGTATTCTTGTGTATAAATAATTTTAAAAAATCTTTCCAGACAAAAGAGTCTGTTTTAGGTCATCATTTATCTAAACAGCTAATATTGGTGAAATTATTTAATCCAATTTGGTTGCTTAGAGAGAACTTACCAAGTTGACAACAATTGACCATCAAAGGGGAATCTTTCTAACAAAATAATGCTAATGGAAACCCATATATATCCCAAAATGGTCAATGTAATAAACGCATTTAAACAAAAGCAACTTCATGTGTGCATTCATACACATGTTACAAATCATTTAAGTTTCTGATATGAAGGTACTGACCATTATGTATAAATACATGTATTTCTTGTTTGAATTACTATAGCGTATCTGTACAGCATTCAATTTAAAAAATACTAGTAACCATAACAATAATAAACAATAATATCCAACTAATTTTCTGTACACCATCAAATCGTTATAAAGAATTAGTATAAAGGGAGGCAATTCTAATATCAAATGCAAACTACAGGACACCTTAAAATTGAAAAGAAAAATACTTCTAAGTTACATACTAAATAAATTTTCAAAAATCAATTCAATAGCCATGTATTCTTGTAAGAATTAAAGTTACAACGAAAATAAATTCACTTTCAACTTCATTCAGTGCCATTACTCTTTGAGAGCTTAGTAAGATTTTTATTATAAACAATACTTCAATGCAGTCAATTTCAATTAAATTTGGCAACAAGGTGATTGACGTTTAGCAAATCGTTGTTTACATTTTGATTTTTTTGCTGACATCAGCACCTTCAAAACTGTATCCTACTCTAAAACATATTAGTTGCATACATCTCCAAAATGTCTTGAAATTTCTGATGCAACTTTTTGCACCTTATTTCTAATTTATTAATAAATACACTATGCTAATTCAACATCAGAAGAACCAAATAGTTTGTTTTAGACAGGTTTATAGAATATATGGGATCGCTTAGCATTACATCTCTCAATTACTTTTATATACATTACATTTACACATTGCACTTCAAAAATACGATCTCCAAAGAAATTTAAAAATGTAAAAACATCTTACATTTCAGGAGATTAATCTGCAAACGCGGCATCACTAAAACGTCAACTGACAATATTTCAAAAGATTTAGTAAAAAAGGCCCAATTAAAGATTTCAAAAAGGCCAGGAGAAAGCTGATTAAAAAGGCTATGGCTATTAACTACCTTAATAAATATTCTCAGTGCATGGGGATATTATACAGATGAATTTAAAAAATATACATTTTCCATAATATGATTGTACATTTTTTGTAATATACTGTATATTGTATAAACAAAAATACAATATAAATTTTTATATACCTTTATGAAAACATAATAAAATGAGTTAAAGAAACTGGGTTACTTTATCTATTTACGATGCTAATTGGCATATAAACAATTACACATTTCAGAGTCCTGACTCAATAATTTGTCTGTTTACAGATGCTTCCGTTATATCACTTCCACACATTACAACTCATGTGATCACAAAGACATGAGAAGGAATTCATATCACGACTTACAAAAACAATACACAACCAATGTTAGCTGACCAACAAAGAGCATACTACACAATATTATCACAAAATACAAACTTTCATTGCACTAAAGTTTTTTATCAGAAAAAAATCCATAAAAAAAATCACAACATTTCTGTTAAAAACATAAGATGAATGGAATTCAATCACCTGACCACATGAAAGGTTCAATTCAGTTTTCCCCTACACTCACTCCTCTCACTTATAAAACAAGGGGTAGTAAAATCTGAACTGGCTTCTCACTGACAAAGACCACAATACATTTTACTTCAAAATGGTGTTTGCGTGTGTCAGTGATTATTCAAAGCAAAGGCACACATAAGATATATTAATAACCAAATTAACACATTAAAACCAGTTCCTGATTTTGTAGTTATTGCTCTGCAGCACATCAATTTCTATATTTATCATCTTCACACACAGATATCCAGGATCAAAATTAACTCAACAAGTACTGTGTACCTGGAGATTTTCACCCCGGGTTAATGTTCGGCTTTTTACCATAGGAAACATATTCACCATATCTTAAATTCGCGCTAAATCACCATAGTCTCATGGAGGGCATGTCTGTGTTTCAATCATTCAGCAAGAAATTTTGTTCCAATCTTGTAAGGGCAAAAATAGGGGGAAATAAATGGCAATGGCAATCCAGATATACACTTAAAAATATGTAGACTTGTCAATAATCACTCTGTTTTAGTAAAATATATATTGTCTTGGTTTAGTATTGTACAGTATATTTCAGAGATATTAATTTTCAAATACATATTAAAACAGTTTTGTTATCAACAGCAGGCCAATTCGTTGTAATAATGACTAAAGGATAATGCAATTACAATAGAATTGGTCCAACAAACCTGAGTAAAATTCTGACAATGAAAATTACAATCAGTGAAATTTGTACACTGTGAATAACAGGAATTCTAATTGACTTAATGAATATGAATACTGTTTACTCTATCTCTAAACTCACATACAGAGATAGAGGGGAGAGGGGAAAGAGAGAGGGGGGTTAGGAAGAATGGGGGAGAAAGACAGGGAGTCATTGAAAGTTAAATGATTCAATACTCATTATAACGTAATCATTTACATACACAGAAAAATGAACTAAAAATTTTTTTTGGAGAAAACTAATACCAGGGAATAAAGAAAGATGTCACCCTTCAAATGGTTCAAACCTCAACTTGCCATGTATAATATTGTAAATCATTTCTAAAATTAAACAAATTTTCTAGGCAAAATGGCTGTAAATATATGCTATGTTTATAGACCCTTTCACGATAACTACGATCCTGTAACTTTGAGGGGATAAATGATACAGATACCCGAAAAAATATAGACGTCGTTATAGTAACTGATTGTTTCTTGACATCATTTTCCGGGAATCTGTATCATTTATTCCCTTAAAGTTACAGGACCGCAGTTATTGTGAAAGGGTCTATTGCAATACTTGAATTGCAGCAAGAAGCTATAAGCAAGGCAGGAAAATATTTGACTAGGATGAAAATGTGTTAGTGTTCTAGTTTAGTCTTGTAGAATTGATAAAAAATTCAACTAAAAAAATCAAATCTGACAGCAATTTGTTATAAAAACTTACAGAAACATGTATATCACTTGACTTTCTCTTCCTTTCTCTAATATGCCATTTACTCTTAAATTTTGAAAAATCTACAGAATCTTGGAAATTAGCAATTTACCCTGAAAATCAATCATGCATTTGAGTAAACACTTTCGTAAACACCCTAAAGCGGCACAGTACAATTACAGTTTATATTTTTGAGACGTCCCGCAAATTTTGAATTGTCAGTTACTACATAACAGATATAAAAGACATAAACTGACATAAACTAAACAGAAGACTGGCTGAAAGTGTATTGGACCACTTAATTAAAATTCATATGATAAAAGTATTCAATAATTCAACAAAGGACATGTGATTGAGGCTGAAATAATGATTAAAGAAGTAATGAGCATGATATTGAGACAGTTTATTGGATTCAACTTGAGTTGGAAAGTGATGAAG
The DNA here is from genome assembly GCA_030159075.1 of Atrina japonica. NCBI lineage: Eukaryota > Metazoa > Mollusca > Bivalvia > Pterioida > Pinnidae > Atrina > Atrina japonica. Next base: position 207,418 of record BROG01000245.1, read on the forward strand.
AAATTCTGATATGTCTGTATGTGCAAATTTTAGAAAAAAAAACTCTGTTCTAAACTGCTCAAGTTTGATTCATTTCAAAGGAACCTTGAGACCTTCATAAGTTTATTAATTTTCCCCTGTGGATAAGAACGGTGGAATCTCCTTATGTCAAAATTGGATGAGTTGAAATTCCGGTTATGTCAAAGTTGAAATGCTAATCTCTATCTAATTGGATAGAGAAAAAAACTGTTCATTACATTTCCGTAATCTCAAATTCCGGATATCTTGTAGTTATAGGGGCGGTTCCAAGAATTTTGGCGTAATGAGATTCCACTAAATTTGAAAATACAATATGATCATTGCCATCCATACGTATATTATCCTGAAGAGGATACAAACATATTACAGAGATATCTATCATGTAGGTACATGTATATGTATCACTCTGGATAGGAAATAAACATACTATACAGATATTATATCTTTTGTTGTTGACAGAACAAATCCTGGGCAAGTACAGAGGGATTTGCTCTAGCAGTTTTCTCTATAAAGCCACTGATTCATTAATTTCTATCATTTACATGCTTCCGACAGTGTAGTTTGTACATACATATATCTCTAGACAAAAACATGGATAATTTATCCTGGATACATTTATACAGCACTTAGATATTTCTATCCTTTACACATACATGGATTTTATCCTGAACAGGTTATTGTATATATACAAGATCCCAAATGAATGGGTGGAAAATTGACAATGGTAAAACAGCTTTCATACAAATCTTTACATTCAAAGTTTTATACAACAAATAGTCTATGAACATTTTATCGCCACTTATACACCCCTTACAAACTCAGATGGAAAAAGCTAAGTCAGTGATATAAGATTGAGTCCAATGTTATCAGGGGAGTTCATGTGATACAGTTGATACTATGTTGGTTGCATATTTTGGAAATTCTTCACCATATCTAGGACTGAGGACTTTGTATTACTTTTGGCAACGTCACCGCACTTCTCAGTGACAGGTTTGCTCCGTAACTGGACGCTTGGTCTCTGAAAATGAAATTGTACAAATATATGAAACAAGATCAGTGGGCATGAAAATATAAATAAATTGATTAAAATCATCCTACAATTTTGACAAAGCCTGATTAATGCTACCTGAATGGGGGAAAATTATCATGTCAAGCCTGCAACATGTGCAATAAGGAAATAAATAGGAATAATGAAATTATAGCAGTTATCCCCCTTTTAATTGCCTAAAGTTTTTGAATTTTTAATAGTGTTTTACGCCACATTCAACAATTTTTTAGCTATATGATGGTGGCCATTTTTGTTTTTATAATGGAGAAAAAAACCCGGTTACAATGTACCCGGGAAGAGACCACTAGATTTAGGAAGTGAGAGACATCATGGTTTAAAGCGGGATGCTTTAACCACTCGGCCACAGAGGCCCTACTAGCCTATAAGATAGAATAAACAGATATATGAATTATTCATGATAGATTATAGAAACCATTTTATATATTAAAAAATGATACATATATAACATGTATAATGATAAGGCCATTTTAAGTTTGTTCTATGCAAAGCATCCACCCTGAATTCTTAATCTTTTACTACCTATTCATAATAAAAACAAAACAAAAACAAAAAAAACAATAAGTTGATCCCTCCCCAAAAATCTTGTAGGGGGGAACAAATAAATCACAACACAAAAGCAATATCTGATGCCATAATTACCTTTTCTTCAGATTTTGTTGCAATGTTTTGGTTTGCCTTCTCTATAATTTCAATTTTTACATTGGGGTCTTTACCATCTTTGCTGCGTTTTTGAGATAAGTTTGCTTTCCAAGCAGGCACAGTTGAGGATGTAGATGGCGTGTTCTCCAATGAAGACTTTTTATCTTGGACTGAAGTTTTAGCTAGGTCTGCAGGTTTAGCTCTAAGTGGTGGTTTCTGTGCTGTTTCTGACTTTGTCTCTGGCACTTTCTTTGTACCATTTATTTTCTCCTTTTCCTCCTTTGTTGAGGTAGTTGACCCTGCCTTCTGTGGCTCAAACTTGGAGCCGAATCTACTCCCTTTATCTGGCTCCTTTGTGTTTGTTATTGATACAGCTGGTTTTGAGCTTTCTTTTTGTTCCTCTTTAATTTTTACCTCATTCTCTTCTGATCCCTTCTGTTCAGATTTTGTTTTTCCCTCATTACTCTCATGTTTTTTCTTTGCCATCTTGATCCAGCTTGGCTGACTTGATACACTGGATTCAACAGAGGAGCTGCTTCCAACCCATGACATTCTTTTAGGTTCTGTCTTTTTACTCACAGACTCTACACCACCTACTTTAGTATCCTCTGTTTTAACACTGTCCGGTCTAGAGGTCGTAAAACTTCTGGACAAGTTACTTTGAGCACTAGGTTTACTCTCCTTATAAGAATCTGTTCTGGTCCTTAGACTCACATTACTGCTAATATTAGAAGTTTTTGCATCCAGCAATTCCCTGGGGACAGGTTGCTCTGGCAGAGTTTTACTACGGGCCTGTCTTTTCAGTCTATACTCCTCATTGGGAGCTGGCAACTTATTTGGTGAGGTCTTTGTGTCTGTTGGCACATGTGTAGTTCTGTCAGTGGGAGATTCTTTTTCTGGGACTTTCTCTCCCTTCTTTTCTGGGAATTTTTCTTCCTTTTTATCTGGGAATTTATCTCCTTTTTTATAAAAGCTAGATATATGAACAGGAACATTATCGTAGTCGTGTTCAGGTGATGATATAGATGACTTTGGAGATTTAAGTTGTACATTCTCATAATCAGGAGATGACACAGAAGGCGGTGACCTAAGGGGTTCCTTTTTTAGCACATATGTGACATTTGAACATGGAATGGTGGATATGGGAGATGACTTTTTCACAGGTGATGTTGGTGACTTATTTTCAACATTTGACACAGACATTTGCTCAGTTTTAGACAGAGAGTCCTGCTTACTAACTACTGTTTTCTCATTTATAGCACTTTCTTGTTTTGCAACTTGTTTATTCAATATGTCCACTTCTTTGAGTGGTTCAGATTTTGGCTTCATATTCACATTGGTGTCCATTTCTTTTACTGTTTTTCCAGCGTTGCTAAATGCTGCTAGATCAGATGAATTGATAGTATCTCTTTTAAGCGACAATCGTTTAATTTTGTTGAATGCCTGCGACAGCTCAGAATTACTCGCCTTCTCTTCATTTGAAAATGGAAATTTAGCACCAGAATCTACCATGAGGCTCTTTGGCCTTTGTCTATTTAACTGATAACCTCTTTCGTCTCCTGAATGTATGGGCGAAAGTAATGGTTTACCACTCTCTTTTTCTGCAGATGACTGATTATTTATTTCAGACTTTTCAGGAGATTTAAACTCTGTTTTATTCCTTGTTACAAGACTTATATTGTCAGTTTTAGGAGTCTTAGGAACATCATCACTCTGTTTTGCAACAGTCACTCCAGAATTTATGTTAACATTTAGATTTCTGTCCTCTACTTTAGCACTTGGAGTCTCTGGTTTCTTTGGAAGAGCTGTAACAAAAATATGAAATATGAAAATTATTCTACATATATTGTCAACATCTGTAACAACTCCAGCTTTCGGTAGGAGGATCTAATGTTTTATTCTTGTTTGTTTTGTTGTTTTACAACCTGCCTCCAAGACTTCACTTATATGGAAACATTATGTACTGCTGGCAAAGTGCATAAAATTTTGACCTGTGCTACAGACTTAGGTCACTGCAGTCTTTTCTGTGTTATACCTGATATGTAATAAAATGTTACTACTTCAAGATATTTCAGACAAAGAACCCTGATTACCTGTATCCTTGGCTTTGACATTTCACACGTGACATGAGTATCATTAGTTGAGGTAAATCTCAACACTTTATCTATAAAATGTACTCTAGCTGTATCATTCATCTACTTCAATATCAGGAACACAAAATCAAAGGAATTATGCAGTTCGACAAATATTAAGCTCTGACTGTTGTATAAAGCCATTTACAGCAGAATTTCTGCAAAATACACACGTAGCTGTCATCAATTTGATTTCTAGAAATGGCTAAAGTGTATTTGATACAAAGCATTACAGTTTAAAATCTACAGTACCTAGCATGACCTTGATTTCTGGAGCTGGCTACAGTGTATTTGATACAAAGCATTACAGTTTAAAATCTACAGTACCTAGCATGACCTTGATTTCTAGAGCTGGCTACAGTGTATTTGATACAAAGCATTACAGTTTAAAATCTACAGTACCTAGCATGACCTTGATTTCTGGAGCTGGCTACAGTGTATTTGATGCAAAGCACTACAGTTTAAAATCTACAGTACCTAGCATGACCTTGATTTCTAGAGCTGGCTACAGTGTATTTGATACAAAGCACTAGTTTAAAATCTACAGTACCTAGCATGACCTTGATTTCTGGAGCTGGCTACAGTGTATTTGATACAAAGCATTACAGTTTAAAATCTACAGTAACTAGCATGACCTTGATTTCTGGAGCTGGCTACAGTGTATTTGATAAATAGCACTGCAGTCTAGCATCTGCGGTAACTGCAATGTAGCATGACTAACATATATAAATTTATCCTACACCTATAGTAAGCACATATATAAATTTATCCTACACCTATAGTAAGCACATATATAAATTCATCCTACACCTATAGTAAGCACATATATAAATTTATCCTACACCTATAGTAAGCACATATATAAATTTATCCTACACCTATAGTAAGCACATATATAAATTTATCCTACACCTATAGTAAGCACATTGTTGGTCTTGAGTTTTCAAGACAATTCAAATGAAAGGCCTGCATCACAAAAGGCACTACACTCAATCCCTCATCGCATGGCATGATTTTAAAGTACAGGTTAAAATTTGTGATGGGGCAACAACTCAATTCCAGTGACATAATACTGTTATATTTGTCCTCTAAATTTTTCAACAATCATAACTTCCACAACTTACAAAATATTTTACAGAAGCAGACATCTCAGGCTAGACACTTAAGATTCTTGCCCCAGAATCTTGCAGCCAGTTTTTATTGGTGGAGGAGAGAAACCAATTGCAATGTATGTGTACCCAGGATGAGCCTCTGTCCTTCCCCCTGGTAAACTTGCAATCTTTCTCACAAAATCAACTTAAGTTCAAGCAGTGCTAAAACCTGTGCTGAAACCTGTGCTGAGTAGAAGTAGTGAGAGACTTTATGGCTTTAAGGGCAATGCTGTAACCACTTGGCCCCGGAGGCTCCAGAATTAGTGTTACCTTCCTGTTTACCATGTACAGCTCGTCTACATCCTAGGCTGGCCTAGGGAATCAACGAAATTCCAACCTGGTAAAATGGTAGATATGTCTGACTAAGGTGGGAGAAAATTAGAATGACAAGCAATGAAGTGCCATGAATATTCCCGTAATTCACAGGATCTTGGTTTTCATTTGTGTTATAGCTATTCCTCTTGAATTAACCCTTGTACTTTTCACCAGCAAGTATGCTATACTACAGAAGCCCAAAAAACAGTTACTAATTTGAATAAGATTTCAACTGCTGGCATAAACTGCCATATAAAAACATGTATCAGTCTCTTAGTTAACTTTTAAATGATGAATAATATGGAAAATAAGCTAAATTCAAATCAAAACATGAAATCACAAAATTTTGTATAATCTAATTGTAAAGCAATAGGTCTGGAATTTGAATTTCAAGGTCAAGGGTCAAGGGAAAAAAATGAAGGTCATAGTGAGTCCTGCCCTATCATCATGTGAAGTTACAACATGATTCTCTTAACTCATCAACTCCTGAGAAACAATGAACTCTTCTAAAACTCAATGCTTTAGGCCACTCCAAATGTGTCCTTAGGGGCAAATGAGTTAAACAGCTTCCTAACAACAGAGCCAAATACAGCTAAACCAAATTGTTGATGTGGACACACATAGTCAGTTTATACACTGGTATTTGCAAACTAATTGGACTATGATGGACCTAAATATAATATACAAGTCAATCCTGAGAAAGTAATTTTCCTAGTTCACTCATAAGTCATACAAAAACAATATATGGACAAATAAACAATACCTCATACCTTTATAATCAGCATAAACTATGATAAAGAAATGAGAAATTCAAAAAGAACAATTCCCTAAGTTATGCCAGTGTTAAAGCTAATTGAATTACAAGCAAAGCAAAATTATCTCGCACTTGTATATAATGAACTCCTTAGGAACACAAGAAAACCAGTCTTTATAGGAAGGTGGTCTTTATATAGAGGTTGATTTGTACACAAATGGTACCATTGGGGACAACAAAAGTCAGTTTTTGTGACACAAGTGGTCACTAAAGCAGGTTTTACTGTACATGTATCCCAATTACTGACCAAGTTTAACATCAGTACAAGTGTCACCATGACCTATCTAAGTGTGGCTGTGTGCAATGCTTGAAATTTTTCTTGCTATTAATTGATTGAATATGCAACAGATTACTTACTTCTCATCAAAATAAATCGTCTCTTAAATTTAATCATAAATAATTAATTATGTTTTTTTTGCATTTGAAAGTGAAATATCAGATTTGATACACATTGCGGCACTAACCCACAAAGACTCCGACATCATTGATTTTCACCCTGTGATAATGATCGGCTGTATTTTTTACATTTCTGAAGCACATTCAATAAATACAACTAAAATATTTTATATAAGAAGTGCTCATAGAAATAATTTGCCCTACAGTACATACATACATACACACACACACACACATATATATATATATATACATACATACATATACACACACACACACACACATATATATATATACATATACATACACACACACACACACATATATATACATATACATACATACACATGTATATCTAAATGTGTAGATAATGGGGTCTTTAAAGGTCCTCTTTAGTTATGCTTTTGTAAAAGTCATTATTTATAATTTTATCTGTATGTGATGTACTTAAAAAGCTGTGCAAAACACCCATCAAAACTGTTTCAATTCTACTTGAGTTTGACGATAGAATAGCTGGATTGGCCTATGTCAACCCTTTCCTCCCCAAATAACTAAATGGTTCGCTCTTTTTTTCTATTGTCTTGGACCAGTCTATTATGGTCTACAATGTTAAATAGATTAATGATACAGGGTCCAGTTCATTATATTTTAAGGGGTATTAAATCATTTGGAAGTACATGTATGACTGGGTGTGAAGGCCTGGGGGTCTCATCATCCCCTGAAAAACAATGGACTCTTCTGTACATGGTTCATACAGCCAATGAAAAAGATTTTTCCAGGACTTTTCAATGTTTTTCAAGCACTTTCAATGAGTATGTCAAAGCTATCAAGATCTTGCAAGCCAAAACAAAGTAAAAAAGAAACATGGCGGCAAAGTTCTTTTAAACAATGGTGGCCCTGAAAATACTACTTAGAGTTCCACTACACACTAAAGAGTTCCAGCAGTACAGTATCACCAAAATGCTTTCCTCTGATTGTACAGCATTAGTTTTTCTTTATTTAAAAGTCTTTCAATAGTGATGAATAAAGAGGCAAGAAGTAGAATTCAAGCATTCTGCTGAAATAAATCAAGCATCTGCATTATATTCAGGCACATTTTAAGGGTAATTTTGTTTTAAACCACTTTTCAAGGACTAACTCTATACTAGATCACTTTTCAAAGTCTGTGCGCACCCTGCTGTGATTCAGTAACTTAGACCAGTCCAAACTCTGACAGGTCTATGGAGCCAATTACTATAAAGCTAACTCCTCATGAGTCCCATTACCAAGCCAAAAACTACAAGTGAAATAAAGCAATACTTACATGTTTCTTCTGTGTACATTAATCATAGTAAATAAGTTTAATTAATATACATGTACCAGCAGAGTATCTCAACGAAAATAATACTTATCACAGCTGTACCCACTGTGCAAATAATTATCACCAATATTTTACAGTATGTTATTATATCTGGCATGAATGAGAGTGAATTACCAAATTTAAAAATAATTTCTTTTGCTTTCATAACATGAGGATTTCATAGTTTTTGTTAATTTCTACTCTTTCCATCATGCGGTATCGGATATTTCAAGGGGTTCCATATTTCAATAATTCAGTAATTTCTAATATAGCTCAACTTGTTTTAAAAAGCCAGAAACTGTCACATATGATAAGTGATGTTTCAACGTGCAACTACTCCAAGTTCTTGCCACACCCCAGATCTACCCCTACAGCTCCAGAATTACAGGTTGCCGTCACATATCCCTACTGATAAACAAAAACATACGTGTCTGAGAAACATTATGCCAGTCAAGTGTAAGCCATTTCTGAAGATTTTAAAGCCCCATAACTCTGGTAAATATTATCAAATGTCTGCCATAATCAAACTCATCCTGGGCCTTACTGATATAAAGTTTCATGACAAGTTTGGATAAAATTTCAGCAAAATGTTGCAAATAAACAAATAAACAAATTGCAGTCAAACTTGCATTAAATGCCACCTCTGTATAGGGCACCTGTCTAGAAAACAAATTCAAACATAACCTTTTTTAACTTTTTTATAATGAATAAACTTCCTCAAAAAGGTCACCTGTCTATAAAAACTAATTAAAGATACAATATCCCCATCTCTGATCTCCAGGGAATAATATACATGTTGCTATGACGAATCTGTCCACATTCTTGGTGGTGCCACCACTTGAAGGCAGCACAAAATGACAAGCTGACACCTAAAAGTGATCAAGTTTCATGTTTTTAAACATGTACAACTATCAATAAGTTTTTTTCCCAGTAAACAGCTACATTCTTGTTATGACTTTTTTATACTTAAAAGCACTAATGGGCATTTCCTGTGTTTATATTCAACGGAAAGGACAATTATAACTATATAACTAAACTTAGAAAACTAAACAAACAATGGTATAATAAACAGAATGCTCATTATGATGGCTATATAACTATCATTTATCCTCGTTATGTAAATGTCAACTAGATTACTAATCAAACGACCATGATCTGCACAAGACAGTAAGTTTTACATTCTAAAGCAGTACAACTGATAAAATGAAAGTGACTTATTTAAGTGCAAAAAGACATTTAGAATATCCTTTGATTAAATTTTTTTTAAATTCTTTTATAGACTGATAACTGATCTTAAATGACTGACAATAATGTCTAAACACGTGTATATTAGCAGTGTTCCAAATACAGGCCTTAAACATGTTGAACAGGGTGCCCTACCTGCTGTTTTTTTTTACCTGTCATTTTTTTCCTTCTCTGCCCCAATTTTGCATAGCCTTACCCTTTTTTCATTTTTCAAAGTTCCCTCCCTACAACCAGGAAAAAAAAGCATGTCTATGACTTTTCATATCATCATGCTCGATTTCATTGATGTGGAATCAATGCAATACAGCTAAAGATGAGTGTAATTATATAAATGTCTCTATGATATTCCAAAGTTGAGCAAAGAGAAATCCCTGAATATATGACTTTTTGAGGGAAGGAAAGAATGTGATGCAACTGCCCTTTTTAGGTGGATGAAAAAAATTGCCTTTTCCACCCAGGAAACCCTGCCCCTGTACACTTCCAGCCAGAACACTGATAAGAACTCATGTAAATATTTTGCAGACAAGTGAAAGCAACTGACCTTTGACTTGTATACTAGTTTTATTTTCATGAGTAGTAATAAGGGGTTTGTCTGCTGTAGGTTTTGTAGGGGACTCCTCATTGAGGCTGGGAAGAGGTGGTGTTGCAGTAGAAATCTGAAAGAGAAGAAGAAACATGTCTATAGAAATATTATCTAAAGAAAATCAGACATTTTATACCATTACAACAAAAACCAATGAAAGTAAAAACTTTTATACTGTCTTTGACTGGCTACAGATTTCTCTTGTAATATATATACGAGACCCTTGCAGAAAAATGTTGAATCACAGACTTTTAAGTTATTCATATCATTTTTCAAACATGTAGTACAGAGAAACATGTCTCGAGAGACCACTGTCGTGAAAGATAACCTGTACAGAGAAACCTGTCTCGAGAGACCACTGTCGTGAAAGATTACCTGTACAGGGAAATCTGTTTTGAGAGACCCCTGTCATAAAAGATTACCTGTACAGGGAAATCTGTCTTGAGAGACCACTGTTGTGAAACATTACCTGTACAGTTAAACCTGACTCAAGAGACCATTGTCATGAAAGATTACCTGTACAGAGAAACCTGTCTTGAGAGACCCCTGTCATTACAGATTACCTGTACAGGGAAATCTGTCTTGAGAGACCCCTGTCATTAAAGATTACCTGTACAGGGAAATCTGTCTTGAGAGACCACTGTCATGAAACACCTGTACAGTTAAACCTGACTCAAGAGACCACTGTCATGAAAGATTACCTGTACAGGGAAATCTGTATTGAGAGATCACTGTCGTGAGATATTACCTGTACAGGGAAATCTCCCTTGAGAGACCACTGTTGTGAGATTACCTGTACAGTTAAACCTGTCTTGAGAGACCACTATCGTAAGATATTACCCAGTGGAACTTGAGAGATCACTGTCGTGAGATATTACCTGTACAGGGAAATCTGTATTGAGAGATCACTGTCGTGAGATATTACCTGTACAGGGAAATCTCCCTTGAGAGACCACTGTTATGAGATTACCTGTACAGTTAAACCTGTCTTGAGAGACCACTAGCGTAAGATATTACCCAGTGGAACTTGAGAGACCACTGTCGTGAAAGATTACCTGTCTTTTGAGACCACATTTTGGGCACCATTCATTTAAATATCTCTGTAAATAAAACATTTTATGCAAGACCTTATTGGAGTGGGACAAAAGTGTGGTCTCTCATGGCAGAGTCCAAAGAAATATACAACTCGCCAAGGAATAAACAAAAACAAAGGTTTATCTGAAATTAATATTCTGATGCTAGAAACAGAGTTCTCAATAAGAGCTGGCATCCGACGATTTCTCGCCGTCTACTTCACAAAAAATCGGCGGCTACTTCTTTCAATATCGATTTTTTTACCAAAAATATCAGCACTTCATTACACAAATATCTGTCTATTATTGTTTATTTATTATAGACTGTGAATAATTTGTACACCAATAACAAATTTATCAGTAGAATATAAAAGTTACGGTATCTAAGTTAGGCTTATTGATAGACCTACATTGTACGTAACAGAGCAGGGTTAGGGTTATTTTTCAACGTCGTGATAGGGCTTGCTTTTTGGCCTGGCATATACTAGGTAGTAGGTATGTTAAAAGCAAGACTCCTTCAAATATAAACAATAAAGTTTGTTTTATCCATGATATAAATACTAGCAAATGGATAGTTGAGAAACATTCCGAAAGGTCAATAAATCCCAAGGTTTGGTGATTATAAACTTTGAAACGGTTGGCGGTACCGGAAAATATGAAGCGACGTAAAACATATTTTAGTTTGGAGGCTGAATTTATGGGACAATTTTTTTAGGAAGAAAAGACGTGGGAATCACTCAAAAATTATATAAAAATGAGTTTATTTATGTTCTATCAAATAGATCTACTGTATTTAAAACTAAATTTTTCATTAATTTATTTTCTGGTAACTGTAAAGTAGCCTATAGTAACATTTTTTAAAGAAATAAATTGACTCATTTTTTAGAATTAAATATATCTAAAAAAAATATTCTGACATTTATTTCATGTTATTTGGACATTAAATTTTGAATTTTAAGCTGTCTTATTTTCAATTCAGAATGCAGAAAATTGCATCTGAGAGCATCCAAAAATCAAAATTTTCATTGCAGAGATTTTGGAATTCACCGGTCTTACCAGAAAAACCAGTAAATTTTACAAAATTCTGGTGAAATCTATCTGATAATTGGTCCAAATGACCAGTTATTTTCCATTTCATTTAAATTGTGTATATATACAGACCAGTAAAAAATTTTCTTTGACCAGTGAAATTCCTTTATTCACTGGTCCGGTTTACCAGTAATTTTTTTTTTTCAAAATGTCTGTCATTGGGGAGGCATGCCCCCAGACCCCAACTTCAGATGCCTATGGTGTCCCAGTAATGCCCATAGCATTGGAGCCTCCTACTTTCATCAAATTCACCTCCTACACTTAAACTTATTGAGAACCCTAAGGAATGACTACCCGTGTAAAATCAACTTTTATCATTACTTAATACTTTAAACCTAACACCATCAAAATGTTAATACTAAATGGTAAGGGGCATGTCTTGCAACTAAAAAGTGCCTGGATTAGATCATGGCTAAGTCAACCCTGGAAATTAAAAGTATCCATGCAGTACAAATTGGATGTGAAAGTCACCAGTGCTTCAAATGAGCCTAAAGATGAAGGTCCAATGTTTTGGTAAGCTTCAGTGTCTAAGACCATTGTTGAATTATCACTGGATCCAAATACGACTCTAAACAATGAGAATTTTATTTGTAGAATTCTAAAATAAAATACAATCTAAAAACATAACATCTAAGGATCGAAATGAATATGGATCGGTAACATTGAAATGTAAAAGCAGAGGTACAGTAAATTTTTATTGATTGTATTACAAGATAGAGAGTGTTGAGAAACTAATTGTATTAGGTAGAGGAGCATTAACTGTGTTATTCGTATAAATTTCATATCTTCAAATCTATTCAAATTGTTTAAAATTTTAAATAAACATGTATAACAAACAAAAATAAAAATTAATAAATTTCCGACGATTTCATTGGTTAACAATCCAGAAAACAATCGAGTCATATATCAATGACGTGAACGGTAATTAAGTCACGCCTCCAGACGTTTACATGTCGGCCATTGCAATACACAAATGTGTTTTTTTACGTCACGCAAGATAAAAATAGGTCATCGTAGTGAAAGTAGTCATAAGTTACAGTTGCGAATGCACCACACAACAGAAATACCTATTAGTAACACCCTGTCTTCCATTTCAACTAGTAATTTTGAATCAGTGCATTAGCATCGGATTTAAATTCAAGTACAGTCAGGCCTATTCCCTACTGTATCGTTACTGCTGTAAGGCCTACTTGTCCTACAAAGGGCGATCCAAAACAATGGATATATTAACATTCCAGTATCATTGAATACCATTAATACTCTCTCCACGGGATTTAATTCAAATTCCTAAAGAAGTCACACATCAACTTCTCTTCCTAGATTTGTCGTGATGATGACGTAAAAATGACGTAGCAGTCTAGCATTGTTCGCAGTTGTCATAATGACGCAATTAAAGTGCAACAGTTTAACTTGTTTGTTTATATTATTTGGGAAAATCAATAAATAAACACTAAATGTTTAAAAAAAAATACCGACTTGTTATTGGAATTTAATTATAAGCATTGATTCTATATTTTTTCTGTGTCACTAGGAAATTACCTGAATGAAGACTTTGCACTTTTGCGTAATTTCGCTTTGCGAATTACACAGTGTGCACAGTCTTCATTCAGGTCATTTCCTAGTGACACAAAAAATATATAGAATCAATGCTTAATTGAATCAAAGTTGAATAACATCTAGTAAGAAGACATACAATCCTATACAATCACCTTTATTTTCTATGCGATTTTCAATTAATTGTTTGCAAAGGAATAATTGCCAAACTGGGTTTCGCAAACAAATTTTCACACAATATATAGGAATTTAAGAATGTTTATGTTTGTGTATATATCTCTTATTTGTTATTTTACATCAATCTTAGAAAATAATTGTTTTTTTTTTTTTTGGAAATAACACATTTTGTGTTTGTTTTCAATATATATACTATGAAAACCTGAAAATAAGTATCATAGTGGATAACCTGTTGTAAGAGAATATCCGATAAATTCGGAACCTGAATGAGTTAGTTAAAGATCTTAAAACTTAATTATAAATATACCTCTCTGTTTCTGCGTGCAGATGATGCAATAGTGCTTCTACGAGATTTAGGTTTGATAGAGATCCGGTGTTTAGCTGCGTCAGTACTCAATGGTTGCGTATTTCGATGAACAACAGCAAAATCGAGATTTTGATCCATACTGGAATCTAAACAAACAAGATAATAGATAAAGTAAACAATACTGATTTAACACATTTGAAATACGAAAATCTAGGAATCAATAGTATATAGCTATGTATATGTTATTTGTAAATATACATGTATATACATACACAAACACAAAATTCATGGGGCCACCCTCATCACCTCAAGATATTCGGAATTCAAGACACATTTTTAATTAACATAGTTTTCTATCCTTATTCATGGCGTGTTTGTCAACCTGTCCTCATAGAAGTGAGAATTTATAATGAACTAGTACATGTTCTTCTGTATTTAATATATCTAAATTTGATATTTCATGAATTAAATTTCAGGTCAAAACAAATAATTGATGTCAACGTTGACAATGCCCTCCAATGAAATAACAGAGTACATGTATGAACATGTAGGTACATGTACAAAAGTTGAGTGATGAGGTCTTCTGAAAATTTATCAGGAAAATGTTTCTGAAACTGGTCAACTGACTTAAAAACTTGACCTTTAATTATATACATGACTTTGATGAATTAGGCCTATAATTGTACAGTAAAGCCTCCACCTTGCTTAGGAGACCACCTCATATCTAAGACCATAGATGTTCAGTCTCTTGGAAAGTCCTTTAAAATGATTAATCTTCACATATATAACCAACGTGCTAATCAGAAAACTTCCAATGGTCCTGTGGTCTTAATAGCAAGGTTCCACTTTATATACATGTACATATATCAGTTGAGGATCATAAAGATTTACAATGCTCGGCAATACTATGGTCTAGAATTAAATGGTTTCCTTAATTTACAGGTACAGTGACCCGAGGTTGTTTATCTTTCCCTATATTTTTATTTACATGCTTTATTTAAACGTCCTTACTTAATCCCCACAACCGTAGATCTTACCCAGAGAAGATTAACAATGGATTCCCAGTTATATACAACTTACTTTAATATCTTTATCATTTATGGATTAAGTGGATTTTGTTTGTACACAAAATTGCTGATCAATCAAAATCTACACCTATTCCAAACTGGTTGATGAATTTTCTAACTCACAGAACAGTTTATATGATATATCAAATTAGGTTACGGACACCATTTACACTATACATACATTTATGTATTTCATGCAGTTCCCTATGGTCCTATAGCAAAAACCTCTGGAGCCAACCTGGCTCCAGATGGTAGAGTGCTCAACTCTTGATTGTGAGTTAAAGCCAACGACAGGTTGGATTCCTGTCCTTCGGATGAGACAGTAAAAACCGAGGTCCCATGTCACGGTAGGCATTCAATGGCCCTATGTGCTGAGCATAGGCTAAACTTTTAAAAGGTCCTTCACCGGCATTGGTGACATCTCCATATGACTGAAAGATTCTTGAGTGGGACGTTAAACAACATTACAACCAATCAATGGAAACCTCTGAAATGAACTATTAAGGATATCAAACAAGAGGCCCAACAAACATTGACCATGTATTAACAATCAACTATGGGAAATGAATGATTAAAGTAAGAATATGCTGATCATTTGCCCTTTTTGGAGCCCTAATGGGTTCTAGCTCTCCTCTTTATTTGCAAACTTTATGCAGCTTCCCATAGCGATAGTTCCTGTCAAATTTGGCTAAAATTGGTCCATTGGTTTTTGAGAAGATGTCAAAAATTTGTAAAATGAAGCAACAAATAGTTACCACACGATGACACATTTATGTAATAGAAACAGGGTTCAACATTAAGGTTTGTCCATATCCAGGACAAGTCCACTTTGTATTCGGACAAGATGTTTGTTTATTGTTGTTTAACGTCCCACTCAAGATTCTTTCACTCATATGGAGACGTCACCAAATGCCGGTGAAGGACTTCAAACTTTGGTGATTTAGGCCCAAGTAAGCTCTTATTTAACCTAAAAGAAGGTTACACTAAAACCCAGTAAACATTGATATAACCATTAGGCATGGTAATGAGATATACTTGTTTCTTTCATAGATACATCCTAAAACAATTATCAGACATGTAAACATTCAAATATTTGCATCAGTATAAGTTGGCTTTATAGTTTTAACAATTTATTTCACGATTTGTGCCATTTAGTCGCAATTCCATTCCGGTATTTACAGTTTTTCCCCGAATTTTCACGTGACCATATAAAATGACACCAAAGAGAAAGCGAGACTTGCTAACTGATTTCGGGTTTTCAGGCACAGTGACTACGGGTCAAGGACCAGTGGTCAGCTAGGACCAGTAGTCGGCTATGGTGTTATTTCGTGTTTAGTATCTACCAAAACAATATTAATTCCCTTCGTTTTGAGAAAAAGGAGTGGTCGGCTAGGACCAGTAGTCGACTGTTATATTATTTCACCTATATACAACACGTTTTTGTGAAATTTATTACATCAACCATCAGTTGTAGGGTATTTTTCTCATACCAAAGGAAATAAATATTGTTGTGGTATATACTAAACATGAAATCACACCATAGCTGACTACTGGTCCTAGCCGACCACTGGTCCTTGACCAGTACTCATACATACAATGTAGTATCATAGACGTCGATGTCCTGACCAATTTTGAAAGTCGTAGTCAGATAAGTATTTGGACAATAAATCAGTCTTAATCTTGAAATAAAGACATTGACACATGAGACTGGTTTTTACTTTCTGTTTTTCGTTTAATCTTAACTATGGAGTACGTTAACTAAGTTGGCTGATAATTGAATGTTTATTTCTTTTCATGAAAACCAAGCAGAATTCAGTGTAGGCCTACTTTATTCCTTCTTTAATTTGTTCATAGCAGGCCTAAGTACCATCAACAAAATTAAGATAATCACTGCATAAAAAAATTGTTGCTTTGCAGAATTAAATCTTCAGAGAAATCTCAAAGATTATTGGATCAAAATAAATATATTTTAAAAAAAATCAAATAAACATGAATTTTACAAGAATTTTATTTGACATAAAAGGAGATGGAAAGAAGATGGCATTAGTTGACTTATTAATGACAATGTAGCCTACGGTAGGCCAATAGGCCTACATGTAGCTACATATATGATAAAACAAAATATTGATCATGGCGACCAAAAAATTCAAATGGCGAGTAAAATTCTGAGTAGGTCGCCATTTGGCGACTAGAAGTCAAGGTGTACTTAGAGCCCTGCATACATGTATATATACTTTCCACTGGGTTAATATAAAGCTATCCAAATCCTTGTCTCCCTGTAGTTTCAAATACATATATCCAAAGGATAAATCAAAACCAGGATAAAACTGATATTACCATCCTGGGTATTGACAAATATATTATATAAGACTGTACCTGATTGGCTGCCAGTGGATGACCTTGGCTTCTTCACAGATGCTACTGCAGACTGCCAATCTGACTTGAAAAAGTCATCCTGAAAACAAAAATCATGTGAAATTATTTGTACATGTATGTAGGCAATGTCAATGACTGGTAGGTAAATGAATGATCCCTAGTGATTGGGCTCTCACAATGCCATTTGGTTTGGTACCCTTATCGATTTAAATCTCCAATCAAGTTTGAAAATCATGCAATTACCAGACATACAGGTCATTCTTTTCTTCATATTATAATATGATACAGATTATATATGACAAATCTAATTAAAATTACAATTTTTAAAACCTATAAAAGGACTTACATCATGGTCGGAGCCAATGCTAATCAAACTGTTGTCGCTTTCCCTACTTGTTGATTTCCCAGTGGAAGGAAGTGGCTACAATGATAAGAGGGTGTAAAGTTAGCTAACATACATGTATGTACACATATATACACAAAGATTTTATATACAATACAGCCATATAATAACAATGACAAATTTGTTGCCCATTTGTAAGGGTTTTTTTCCCTGTTTTTTGTTTGAAAGATATAAAACACAAATACCCAGCAAAGTTTAACTCGGACACATTGTTCATTGGGAGGGGGTTGGGAATATAATGTAAAATGGGAAGCTGTAAATCAAAAGGGAATTCTCTGGTCGTATATAAGGTCAGTAGAAAAGTTAGAAAAGCATGAAAAATGTACATGTACATGTATAATAAAACACACACACATACACACACACACAAACACATACACACACATACACACACACACATACACATACACACACACCACCACCACCACTACCAACACTAACAACAACAACACAGACATGTTGTTTTTCTACATTATTTTTCTAACTACAAAGCCTTCCATTCTTCTTTTATTGCAACATACTACACAGTTAGATATCAATTTCATCATGGTGACATACATTTCAATCATTCAGCTGATCTGCAGGGATATCTGACACTAAGGTTTAACATTGTTTTTTTTCTTTTTTTCAACAACAAAATGTTTGATATTTCTTTTTTATCAATTTGCTTAAATATCATTTGTAATCACACTTTTTCTTTTACATATATAAGTTCACATCTAGACCAGAATCAACTGATAGAAATGTTTTAAAAGATGTAAATACATGGCTGAACATGTAACCTTATACAAAAACCAAGCTTCATTAAATAGACAAATACAAAAATTATGACTGCAGCATCAATTAGTTTCCTTGCTGTTCACAGCATCCTACATGATCATAAAATGTGTAATCATGTTCCTGACAGCTTTCAGTTGACAACAATACGAGTATTAGATTTATATCATGATGTGCAGGAAAAAAGGCTTATGCACAAAATCAATACAAACTTTAATGTCTCAAAAACAAGGACACATTGTCAATTAAAATTCAATTTATATATGTAATTTGGAAATTTGAAAGCATATTTCTGACAAATTTCACAGTAGCATAAATTTAATAAACTGATTCATAAAGATTTTACAAAGTGAATCTGGTTCTTGGATCCATTCTGAGCTGAGTAAAACTGACTACTTAACGGGCACTGTTACTGTATCATAAGTCATAACCGACTACTTAACTAGTACTGTTACTGCATCAAAAGTCATAACCAACTACTTAACAGATACTGTTACTGCATCATAAGTCATAACCGACTACTTAACAGGCACAGTTACTGTATCAAAAGTCATAACTGACTACTTAACGTGTACTGTTACTGCATCATAAGTTATAACCGACTACTTAACAGATACTGCTACTGCATCATAAGTCATAACCGACTACTTAACAGGCACAGTTACTGTATCAAAAGTCATAACTGACTACTTAACAGGCACAGTTACTGTATCATAAGTCATAACCAACTACTTAACAGATACTGTTACTGTATCATAAGTCATAACTGACTACTTACCGGGCACAGTTACTGTATCATAAGTTATAACCGACTACTTAACAGGCACAGTTACTGTATCATAAGTCATAACTGACTACTTAACAGGCACAGTTACTGTATCATAAGTCATAACCAACTACTTAACAGATACTGTTACTGTATCATAAGTCATAACTGACTACTTACCGGGCACAGTTACTGTATCATAAGTCATAACTGACTACTTAACGTGTACTGTTACTGTATCAAAAGTCATAACCGTCTACTTCACAATACTGTTACTGTATCAAAAGTCATAACCGACTACTTAACGGGCACAGTCACTGTATCATAAGTCATAACCGACTACTTAACGTTTACTGTTACTGTATCATAAGTCATAACTGACTACTTAACAGATACTGTTACTGTATCATGAGTCATAACCGTCTACTTCACAATACTGTTACTGTATCAAAAGTCATAACCCACTACTTAACGGGCACAGTCACTATCATAAGTCATAATTGACTACTTAACAGGCACTGTTACTGTATCATGAGTCATAACCAACTTCTTTACGGGCACAGTCACTGTATCATACTTAGTGATAGCTGACTACTGAACAGGTAGTGCTACTGTATCATACATTATATTCGACTTCTTACTGGGTACTGTTACTGCATCGTAAGTCATAACTGACTACTTAACAGGTATTGTTACTGTATCATAAGTCATTACTGACTACTTAACGTGTACTGTTACTGTATCATAAGTCATAACCGACTACTTAACAGGCACAGTTACTGTATCATAAGTCATAACTGACTACTTAACAGGCACTGTTACTGTATCATAAGTCATAACCAACTACTTAATGGGTACTGTTACTGTATCATAAGTCATAACCGACTACTTAATGGGTACTGTTACTGTATCATGAGTCATTACTGACTACTTAATGGGTACTGTTACTGTATCAGAAGTCATTACTGACTACTTAATGGGTACTGTTACTGTATCATAAGTCATTACTGACTACTTAATGGGTACTGTTACTGCATCAGAAGTCATTACTGACTACTTAATGGGTACTGTTACTGCATCAGAAGTCATTACTGACTACTTAATGGGTACTGTTACTGCATCAGAAGTCATTACTGACTACTATTACGGTATTATAAGTCATAACCGTCTACTTCACGATACTGTTACTGTATCAAAAGTCATTACTGACTACTATTACGGTATCATAAGTCATAACCGTCTACTTCACGTTACTGTTGCTGTATCAAAAGTCATTACTGACTACTATTACGGTATCATAAGTCATAACCGTCTACTTCACGATACTGTTACTGTATCAAAAGTCATTACTGACTACTATTACGGTATCATAAGTCATAACCGTCTACTTCACGATACTGTTACTGTATCAAAAGTCATTACTGACTACTATTACGGTATCATAAGTCATAACCGTCTACTTCACGATACTGTTGCTGTATCAAAAGTCATTACTGACTACTATTACGGTATCATAAGTCGTAACTGACTAATGGGTACTGTTGTCGTAAACTGCATCATATAAGTCATTACTGACTACTTAACGGGTACTGTAACTGTATCATGAGTCTGACCCAGGGATCTTCCATTTACTTTACCAATTATTTTATAATGCTTTACCACTAGACCATCGCAAGCCTTGTTGACTAATGTGAGAGGTTTATATGTTTTATATGTAACATGTGTGTTTAAATCATTTGGCCACTGACACCCCAAACCCACCACCACCAACCTAAAAGCTACCAACACCAACACATACCGTACAAAGTGCAAAATCTGTCTTCAACGGTAATCTTCTTTTGCATGTCCATGCAAGTATCACCAATCAATGCTAATTTCATTGACACATCCTTCTGTCTATCTTATATTCATTCATCTATCTATCTTACATTCACCCATTTGTCTATCATACCATCATTATCTGCTATTGTCAATCTAGGTAACTTTAATCTCTTTGGATTCTACCTTGAGACTAATTGCATTATGTCACTTTGAATAATCAGATTAAGACCTCTTAGAATATTCTATACAGAACCTGTAAGTGTTAATCCTATATATAAATACATTTAACACTGTTTATCTAAGAGCATTAATGAACTAATTACTCATGTCACTTTATAACACTGGTCAACACTTTCTTTGTTTAAGCTTAGGACACCTTTCTTACAATAGGACAAATTACTTTAAAGGGATGCCCTAAAAGGACTCACCCATAGACTGTCAATACTTTTAATTGAATATAGAAAACAGTTTTTAAATATAGACATTACGTTTTTGATATAGAAGGAATACAGATTCAGACTAGAAAGTGATCATAATAATATACTTGGAATTTTATTCAGCAGTGATTTATTTTATGAACTAATGTCAATTTTTTTCAATTATAACTTACCTCAATATATAGAAATGGTGACTTAGACTGCAATATTGTGAATGACTTTTTATTGTATATATGTTCAACTTTAATACAATCTAAACCTTATTTATGGAGTGATGTTATTCTTGACATTATTGATGCTGACAAATATCAACACACGAAATGCATGACTGGTGTAAGAGGTGATCCGACCACAATCCCTCTATCACCAAATACCCTCGTACCCAGATTGGACTATCGGTCTCAGATCGCCCAGTCATACAAGTACAGTTGTAGTTGACTTGCACATAGCATTTAGTCTCCTACTTTACTGATGAATACGAGGGCTGGGGAACTTAAGTTTTTGTCTACGTTCATGTTTCCATAAAAAATTTCCAATTGCACACTATGCACAAAATAATGGTTTTAAAGGCAGGGCATAGGGACATGCATTGATTGGTCAATACTCTCAGAATACTCATCGTTATCATTTTTATTATTACTGGTATTTTCAAAGATATAACATAAAATAGTGTACATAATTTAATTAACTGAAAAAATAACTAGATTCCAGTATACCCTATATAATACTGAACCTTGTACCTGTCCCTGCATTTATAGACTACTTAAACATGAACATGTAGCTATGTCTATACACTGTACAATGTTAATATCAAAAACATTTGTCTGTGTGAAAGTGGGCATTTGTAACATATTTTGCTTTACTCAGCTCTCTGTGTATTTGTTGTAAATCTGGACAAGTTATGACCATAAGCATGTTGAAAATATATTTTTTAATCTGTATGGACATTGGTATCTATATACATGTATTAACATTGGTATCCCTGCCTGCGGCAATTTTCAAAACAGCCTTTTACAATAAATAGCATTTTATATCAACTGACAATAACATACAAGACAAAAGACTGCATATACATACATGTGTATGCTGTTATCACAGATAAAAGAATTTTTCCCTACACGAACATACAAGTACATTGTACATGTAGGCCTAAAAGAACTATAATACATGTTGGTAATCATTATAAAAAACCTTGAGCCGTTGAAGGTAGAATACCAAATTTCTTTGTAAACCTGCAGACCTCTAATTCACCAAAAATGGCAAAAGAACTTTCTTTACTCGGCAAAGATGAAAGTGATTATTTCAAATATTTGTACATGTACATACATATATCTGGTAGACAAATTATTTTAATTCTTTCAGTTTCTGACAAACTCTTTCTCCTAACCCTTTGTTTTTTTTTCTTCAAACTTTGTTTTTATTCTAAAGAAACACTCACCTGCGTTCTTACCTTTATTTATTTATTTTTAACAGTAAAAAGTCATTCATCTTAGATCTAATCCTATTTCACAAATATTGAAAGCTGACCATCAACAAAGAACTGATATATGACTTTGTTTTTTGAATACAAACAAACTTAAAACACTTTTCTATAACAGTTGAAATCTAAAATGCACATCCTCAGGAAATCCACACTACATTAATTTATCCTGGTAAACGATTGTAGATTAATGATAAAGAATATGAATGCATCCCCAGGACATGATATATACATATAAAGGCAGAGCCTCTTTGTCAGGTGTAAATTCCACAGGTGAGATTTTTAATTACAAACACATCCAACAGAGCATGTTAGTCTATACAGAATGAATTCCAGCACATGTATAGAACTATAAAAGGTAATCATAAACCTGATGTAAACATACGTAAACTTCCAATTTATAATTTCATATTTTGACAAAAATTCCCTCCCCAAAAAACAACCAAAAACAACTACAAAACAATTACCTCTATGAAAATCTACCTATTGTGAAATACAGACTATCAAATCACTGTATACCTATCACACCACATAGTTATACAATTTCCAATGAACTTGTAAATCCACCCATGCAAACAGTGTCATACTTGAGTAAATAGCAGACACAAGACTTTATAACTGAAATAAATAGTACATATACGTAACCTAAATATTGAAACTTCTTGTAACCTCAGGAGAAATACATACACAGTATATATATTGATACAAAACAGATGACCTATCATTGCCAATATCACTTACAAATGATAAATGATTTAATCATAGATAATCTTACGATGTCTGTTTGATTTTAGAGTTAAATCAAACGGAAACAAGAAATCATATTTCATGTCTGTTGTTGAATGTTTGTCTGTTCACATTTCAGACTGAATCTGAGAGTTAGTGCATAGATTTGACTTAAAATATCTCAAGATTTGATAAATTTGTAGTCAAAACATGTTGAACTCGGTGTATACAGAGCTATACAGTTCTGTGTTCTGATGTTTAGGTAAAGTGTAACATTTGTAGATTAATTAAATGGAATGAAAAGATTAGAACAGGAAAACAAATTAAGTAGCTGGTAAGCCATATGAACTCAAGCCAAGTGTAATATTTTTATAACCTTCAGCTTACTCATTTGAATCATGCATTTCCAACGTTACTATATTTTTTGCCATTCCAAAATTTCTCTATGAAAAAAATATGTTTTGAAGAAATGGAAATAGACTACATTATAAGTTATTAGTTATTCATGAGGGTTTTAAATTTTGTTTTACATCAGGCCAAGAAAAACCGAGGTCCCATGTCACATTAGCTGTCGGCATGTTAAAGAACCCTCATTGCTCAATGACCATAAGTGCCGAGCTAGCATAGGCCAAAATATGAAGCCCTTCACTGGCATTTGGCCATGGTGATGTTTCCATATGAGTGAAATATTCTTGAATGAGATGTTAAACAACAATACAACAACATCGAGCTAAGAATTTTTCACTTATATGGAGATGTCACTAGCTTTAGGTGAAGTATTACAAATTTTAACCTGTGCTATATGGACTGATAGACACTGCTTGGCCTCAGAGGGATTTCAGAGTGCCTCATGTAGACACTGCTTGGCCTCAGAAGAATTTCAGAGTGCCTCAGATAGACACTGCTTGGCCTCAGAGGGATTTCAGAGTGCCTGGTAAACACCGCTTAGCCTCAGAGGGATTTCAGAGTGTCTGGTAGACACTGCTTGGCCTCAGAGGGATTTCAGAGTGCCTCAGGTAGACACTGTTTGGCCTCAGAGGGATTTCAGAGTGCCTCAGGTAGACACTGCTTGGCCTCAGAGGGATTTTGGAGTGTCTGGTAGACACTGCTTGGCCTCAGAGGGATTTCAGAGTGTCTGGTAGACACTGCTTGGCCTCAGAAGGATTTCAGTGTGCCTCAGGTAGACACTGTTTGGCCTCAGAGGGATTTCAGAGTGCCTGGTAGACACTGCTTAGCCTCAGAGGGATTTCAGAGTGTCTGGTAGACACTGCTTGGCCTCAGAGGGATTTCAGAGTGCCTCAGGTAGACACTGCTTGGCCTCAGAGGGATTTCAGAGTGCCTTGTAAACACCACTTAGCCTCAGAGGGATTTCAGAGTGTCTGGTAGACACTGCTTGGCCTCAGAGGGATTTCAGAGTGCCTCAGGTAGACACTGCTTGGCCTCAGAAGAATTTCAGAGTGCCTCAGGTAGACACTGCTTGGCCTCAGAGGGATTTCAGAGTGCCTGGTAAACACTGCTTAGCCTCAGAGGGATTTCAGAGTGTCTGGTAGACACTGCTTGGCCTCAGAAGGATTTCAGAGTGCCTCAGGTAGACACTGCTTGGCCTCAGAAGGATTTCAGAGTGCCTCAGGTAGACACTGCTTAGCCTCAGAGGGATTTCAGAGTGTCTGGTAGACACTGCTTGGCCTCAGAGGGATTTCAGAGTGCCTGGTAGACACTGCTCGACCTCAGAAGGGTTTCAGAGTGCCTCGGGTAGACACTGCTTGGCCTCAGAAGGATTTCAGAGTGCCTGGTAGACACTGCTTGGCCTCAGAAGGATTTCAGAGTGTCTGGTAGACACTGCTTGGCCTCAGAGGGATTTCAGAGTGCCTCAGGTAGACACTGCTTGGCCTCAGAGGGATTTCAGAGTGCCTTGTAAACACCACTTAGCCTCAGAGGGATTTCAGAGTGTCTGGTAGACACTGCTTGGCCTCAGAGGGATTTCAGAGTGCCTCAGGTAGACACTGCTTGGCTCAGAAGAATTTCAGAGTGCCTCAGGTAGACACTGCTTGGCCTCAGAGGGATTTCAGAGTGCCTGGTAAACACTGCTTAGCCTCAGAGGGATTTCAGAGTGTCTGGTAGACACTGCTTGGCCTCAGAAGGATTTCAGAGTGCCTCAGGTAGACACTGCTTGCCTCAGAAGGATTTCAGAGTGCCTCAGGTAGACACTGCTTAGCCTCAGAGGGATTTCAGAGTGTCTGGTAGACACTGCTTGGCCTCAGAGGGATTTCAGAGTGCCTGGTAGACACTGCTCGACCTCAGAAGGGTTTCAGAGTGCCTCGGGTAGACACTGCTTGGCCTCAGAAGGATTTCAGAGTGCCTGGTAGACACTGCTTGGCCTCAGAAGGATTTCAGAGTGTCTGGTAGACACTGCTTGGCCTCAGAGGGATTTCGGAGTGCCTGGTAGACACTGCTTGGCCTCAGAGGGATTTTGGAGTGCCTCAGGTAGACACTGCTTGGCCTCAGAGGGATTTCAGAGTGTCTGGTAGACACTGCTTGGCCTCAGAGGGATTTCAGAGTGTCTGGTAGACACTGCTTGGCCTCAGAGGGATTTCAGAGTGTCTGGTAGACACTGCTTGGCCTCAGAGGGATTTCAGAGTGCCTGGTAGACACTGCTTGGCCTCAGAAGGATTTCAGAGTGCCTCAGGTAGACACTGCTGAATGTTATAAAAAATCCAATTCATCCTTGATCTCTCTTACATAAATCAACATACTACTATATTTGGTTAAAAACTGAAGTCAAGGAACTCAAATTATCGAACAGAAACAAAAAAATCGAAAACAGGCAAACAGTCAAAAAACAATGTCCCTGATCATTGGAGTATAATATTATGATTTCGGTTTGGTTTGTTACATGTATACATGTTTTTGCTCTTAAAAATTTAGCTTAACATTTGTTTATGATAATACAGATGATAAAATAATCGTAAGAAAATTACGGTACACATCTAACAGGTCATTGCTGAACATTGTTGACTATTATAAGAGTTTACACACCAGTGTACCATGATTCTCCACTACCAGCGATATAATTACTTTAAATGTCACAAATTCTTTGGGTAAAGCATTCAGTATGGTTGATTTGTGACATATTTCTTTTTAATGTAAATTGACAATTCACCACTTCTACAATTAATTCCAACATAAACACTGCTCCTTTAGTAATGTCAAGTTAATTCAGGGCAAAGATTACAATTGATCATGTGATCTTGACAATGGACTGTACACCCTGTACATGTATGTAGGTCCAAATTCTGACACAAATTAGGTATACTTTTTCTTAAGGCAAAACCTGATTTTACCAACAAAATAATAACTTAAAATGAGGGCAGAATTTCAACTTACTGTCACACTAAATTTTGTGCAGTTTGCTGTCAGATTATTCATCTGAAATCATCAAAACTATTTATAGCATCATAGTAATGCTTAATCTGCTTTATGAGGAAATGTTTTTGATTAACCATATGAATAATTGATATTTTAAAATGATCATATCACCACCATCTTCATAATGATTGAATTATATTGTTGTATATTTAATAGTGTATTATACCACACTCAACAATGTTTCAGTTATACCGTGGAGGCCAGTTTTTAATAGTGTTAGAGAGAAACTGACAACATCATAAACATAGTGTACCAGGGAGAAAAACATCAAGTCTCCACATGTAAACTGCAAAAATTTCCCACAAACTAGTTTGTTTGTTTTTATGTTGTTTTTTTTGTTTGTTTTTTTTTTGTTAGGATGGTGTTTACATCACACTGACAACAAGTCAGTTCTATGGTGATGGCCAGTTTGTTTGTTTTTATGTTGTTGTTGTTTTTTGTTAGGATGGTGTTTACATCACACTGACAACAAGTCAGTTCTATGGTGGTGGCCAGTTTTTTATTGTTGGAGGAGAGAAACCCTGTGACAATGTACCCAGGAAGATGATGTTCCGACTATCAAATTACTGAGTTTTTTTTTTTCATGTTGATAGAGGAGGAAGACCTGATTCAGAAGCTATATCAGGGAATTTCCTACATGAACCTATTTTGAAGTGTCTCCAGGGTCTGTGAAATCGACAATTTCATGAATGTATTAGAAAAAGCAATTATATAATACAGTGTGTATGTACATGTAGATGACAATTTTATCAAAAAGAATTAGAAATTTTTCAGCCTTTAACATGCATGGCTTACAAGTTACAACCAGGTCACTCCATTAATTCCAATAATATTTAATGTCCTCCAAAGGGAAGTATCAGTATGCGAAAAAACAGAAAAACACTCAAATTTCACAAATTTTCGGCCACTTGGCCTTTATCAAGTGAAAGACGACAATATGTATATCAGTTACATAGTATTAAAGTCTGCACAATACAAAGCTCCAGTACAAATGTTTATCGATGTTTACCGATTACGTCACGAGCAATGACATCATACCGTTAATGACACATGCATATTACCGCGTACATTAGAAGACCTATATAATTTCATGAATGTGATCAGTAAACATCGATAAACATTTGCACTGGAGCTTTGTATTGTGCAGACTTAATACTATGTAACTGATATACATATTGTCCACTTTCACTTGATAAAGGCCAAGTGGCCGAAAATTTGTGATATTTGAGTGTTTTTCTGTTTTTTCACACTCCTTTAATATTTCCCTAAAAATATCTAAAATTATTTTTAACACAAGGCAATATAAAGCTCAAATGGGCAAGATTATGAATTTGGGCTCAAAAGAAAAGGGAATTGTGTTTCTTAATATTATAAGCATTGGGGAAATACATGCATTGCCAATTTTGTAATAATTAGCATTGGGAAGGATTCCTGTAATCAGACCCGTAAGCTCTTGGAAAAATGCTACATATACAATCATGTACATGTACCATATAAATTAAATCAAATGAACAACTACACCTGCTTGACATTATTACAAAACTACAGCCACAAAAATTCTAGATATTTCACAACTTATGTAAGCAAAACATGATACGATTTGTAAAGTGAAACCATTGTAATAACTTGATCCTATAAATTGATTATTTTTCTGAGAAAACAATGCAAAGTCACAATCTACCGTGAGACCAACTGCCATCTATCATTTGATGAGTTTAGTGGAGTCTTTTATCAGTGTTACTGAGATTAAGAAACGACGTCTACAGTTAAAGCCAGGATAATGAACACGACAGAGATTTCTCTCCACATTTTATTAAAATGATTCCTATACATGTACTGTTAATTTGTTTGTTTGTTTGAAAGTTATTTTATATCACAGTAGACAATTTTTCAGTTTTATGGTGGCAGCAAATTTATAATTAATGGTGGAGATAAGAACCAGGATACAATGTGCCCTGGAAGGGACCACCAGCCTTTGGCATGTAAACTGGCAAGCATTTTAACAAAATCAGCTTAGGTTCCAGCAGGGCTTGATGAACCCACACTGACTAGAGGTGAGAGACTTCATGGTTTAAAGTGTGATGCTCTAACCACTCTGCCACAGAGGCCCCAACACTGACTAGAGGTGAGAGACTTCATGGTTTAAAGTGTGATGCTCTAACCACTCTGCCACAGAGGCCCCAACACTGACTAGAGGTGAGAGACTTCATGGTTTAAAGTGTGATGCTCTAACCACTCTGCCACAGAGGCCCCAACACTGATTAGAGGTGAGAGACTTCATGGTTTAAAGTGTGATGCTCTAACCACTCAGCCACAGAGGCCCCAACACTGACTAGAGGTGAGAGACTTCATGGTTTAAAGTGTGATGCTCTAACCACTCAGCCACAGTGGCCCCAACACTGACTAGAGGTGAGAGACTTCATGGTTTAAAGTGTGATGCTCTAACCACTCTGCCACAGAGGCCCCAACACTGACTAGAGGTGAGAGACTTCATGGTTTAAAGTGTGATACTCTAACCACTCTGCCACAGAGGCCCCAACACTGACTAGAGGTGAGAGACTTCATGGTTTAAAGTGTGATGCTCTAACCACTCTGCCACAGAGGCCCCAACACTGACTAGAGGTGAGAGACTTCATGGTTTAAAGTGTGATACTCTAACCACTCTGCCACAGAGGCCCCAACACTGACTAGAGGTGAGAGACTTCATGGTTTAAAGTGTGATGCTCTAACTACTCTGCCACAGAGGCCCCAACACTGACTAGAGGTGAGAGACTTCATGGTTTAAAGAGTGATGCTCTAACCACTCTGCCACAGAGGCCCAACACTGACTAAATGTGAGATACTTCATGGTTTAAAGTGTGATGCTCTAACCACTCTGCCACAGAGGCCACCATGACTAAATACAGTGAAACTTGTATATAACGACCTCCTTAGGGACACAAGATTACTGGTCTTTTAGCGAGGTGGTCTTTATACAGAGGTTGATTTGTATACAAATGGTACTACTGGGGACTGCAAAAAAAAAAAAATGGTCTTTGTTGCAAACTGACAAATAAATGGAAAGCAATTTTATGGCCCCCAATATACCCACCTACCCACTATCCCATTCTTCAATCTAGGTTCATAAAAAGTTTTAAAAATTTGTGAAATGAATTCTGCCTTTTAGCAAAAGTTCCACAGATACATGTACATGTAATTTGCTGGACTTTGGAGTAGTTTGATCTCAACATATGAACTATTGACCACCAATGACTATACTTGACTTAATAGATAACTGATAACACTTGATATCATATAAACCCAGTGAGCTCAGCTGATAACATTTGATATCATATCAACACATGTGATCTCCTTCACTTTTCATGTTATATCCCGCTTTGTCTCTTGTTCAACATTCCAGGATTCAATTAAGATGTGATCAATCTAGCTCTGCTGACATGAACAAGTATAACATGTATAATAAACTATAATGGCCTGGGGCCTGGATATCCAAACATGTCATGGTGGATGGTTAATTGAAAATTTATCCAATAACATTTTAAAGTAGTATTTCAAGGACATTAGATATAACGATGTCTGGAGAAGACATTTTCCGAAGCAAGAGTCCCTTAGTGCAGGACAGAACCAATACCTTGAATTCTTTTGAACATTGTTTTATGTATGGGCAAGACTTTGTCATTTATAGGGAGGCATATCAAAGGTTACAGGTGGACTGTGTTATTGTGTTAACAATGTATTGTAAATCACTTTTCTTTCACCAAGACTAACTTTCACATAAATTCTTGAAGTAACCAATTCATTAATATATATAAAATATCTTGCTAGTTTTTATATCAAAGTTAGTGTTTATAAATCTTTGTAACTGTATATAACAACTGTATGGGACTACTAATTCTATCTTATTTGGATTTTGAATAGTGTTTTACGCCACACTCAACAATTTTTCAGTTATATCAGTGGTGGCCAGTTTTTAATGTTGGCAGTGAGAACCAGGCTACAATGTATCCGGAAAGAGACATTTGGCCTAATGCCAAGTAAACTGGCAAAGTGTCACACAATAATCAACTTAGAAGCTCAAACCAGATTCAGCACTGACCAGAAGTGATATACTTTAAGGTTCAAAGCATGATTCCATGGGACTATTGAAGTGTTCATACAAATTTAAGTATAAAAAGAACAATATATATATATATACATTGTATATATTCCGTCATGAAAATCAAGCAGTCATACTAGGTGAACTGTAAACAATATTTTGCTAGGACTGTGGATAAGATATGTTACTTTGTCTACCCTACTCATCCTTGGTCCTGAGAGACTGTTTTTAAATCTTTTACAAAAAAACAACAACTCTATAGACAACAATATGCTGAAGACGATGAGCTTCAAGAAACTGCTGAGGGATGGTTGAAGGGAGAAGAAATTCTTACCTGTACCTTCCAAAGCTACATGTATGGGAAAAGTCTATAAATGTGAAGAAATTCTTACCTGTACCTTCCAAAGCTACATGTATGGGAAAAGTCTATAAATGTGAAGAAATTCTTACCTGTACCTTCCAAAGCTACATGTATGGGAAAAGTCTATATGACAAAAACAAAAAAAAAAAGAAATGTGAAGAAATTCTTACCTGTACCTTCCAAAGCTACATGTATGAGAAAAGTCTATAAATGTGAAGTAATTCTTACCTGTACCTTCCAATGCTACATGTATGAGAAAAGTCTATAAATGTGAAGTACATATAAGACTACATGGGAAACAAAGAATGAATACAAAACCACTGTCTTCTCTTGTTCATTGTCAGACTCAAGTATTATTGACAACCCATTGTACATTTATGTATACAGCTGTTTTGTGACCTTATAAAGCCCAGAACTATGACCCTAAAATGGCAACCATACTGGGACATGACATTCTGGACTATGTAGTGTGGTATAGCGATACATTGGTTTAACTTTTATATGAACATGTATGACCAATCAAAGATCATCAAGTTTATTTGGGTCCTCCGTAGCAGAGTGGTTTATAGAGTATCGCGCTTTGAACGATGAAGTCTTCAACTTTTGGTCAGTGCAGATTCAAGCATCACTGGATCCTAAGCTTTTGTAAGAAAGTTTGCCAGTTATACATTCAGACGGATGGTGGTCTCTTCCCGACTACAATGTACATGTAAGTGTAACTCCACAATTTACCAATAAAAACTGGCCGCTATCATATAACTGAAAATTGGTAAGTGTGGCATAGAAATATATTCAAATATATTTATTTTCACCCTAAACAGTCACATTGATATCAATTTCTAAGAATCCCTAACGATCTTATATGTCTTATTGACTGCTTACTAACAGTGGTTCCGTCTGGTAAACATTCTGGTCATTTTGGAGTTAAACAAGAAATAACAGTCACATGCTTCATGGAGTGCCTTAAGGAAGGAACACCGATTTTTATCTAATTGATCAATCACTGAAACTAAATAGCTGGACAAGAGATACATGTAGTTTTTAGAACACTGATTTTTATCTAATTGATCAATCACTAAAAATAAATAGCTGGACAAGAGATACATATAGTTTTTAGAACACTGATTTTTATCTAATTGATCAATCACTAAAAATAAATAGCTGGACAAGAGATACATGTAGTTTTCAGAACACTATACATTGTGTACTAATTACAACACAGAAAGTTGATATTATAGAATTATCCAAAAATAAGGTGACAAAATAAAAAATGAACTCACCATTTTGCCAAACTATTATCCTTCACGATCTGGACCAAATTTAGTCTACTCAAACTCAGTTGTGGACAAAATAAACTTGGAAGTTCTAAAGAGACACATTTTACATCCAGAAAACAGTTTTTGGGTAATAAATGTCACTACAGAAACACTGAGCACACTTAGTACTAGTTGAGTATGACAGCTGTTGACAGTGTTGTCTGTTCTTTGTTTATATGTATTACCTATACCTATGTCAGCAATCAACACTTTTGTATGTAAACAGAATCCCGGAGTTAATAATTTTCTAGTAAATGAAACTGACATATATGTTACGCACACTCAATGGGAATTTGATATCAAATGGAAACCGAAAAAAAAGGGAAAGTCAGGTGGCATGACAAAACACAATGCACCAACAATCAATAGTTCTTCAATTCTACAATGGTTTCCATGGAAATGAGGAATATATATATATATATCTACAACACTTTTGAATGCAATCAGAATCCTACTTTTGGCTGAAATATGAGTGGTTGACAAGGTAACATGAACTACTAAATAAACTGTTATAAATGATTTCTGTAATACAATGTATGTATAAGCTGAAATTAATCAGGCTACACAGATTACAACAATAGTCTGCTTCTTCAATTACAATGTTGAGAAATAAAGATTAATTAATTGCTGAGAGAGAGAGAGAGAGAGAGAGAGAGAGAGAGAGAGAGAGAGAGAGAGAGAGAGAGAGAGAGAGAGAGAGAGAGAGAGACAGAGAGAGAGAGAGAGAGAGAGAGAGAGAGAGAGAGAGAGAGAGAGACAGACAGACAGACAGACAGACAGACAGACAGACAGACAGACAAACAAACTGAAGGAGAATAAATATAAATGCATACCGTAGTGGGTTTTTTTTCATGTATATCATGTTTCTTGAGTAGTTTCTTGATTTTCAGATTTTCATTTATAAACATCATAACACACTATGATTCATCCTTTATTAGGATAATATTGTACATAAAACTGTAAATAGACAGCAGATCATGTAACAATTGCATCACAACACAAACGGAGTGACTGCTGATTAAATGGCTTGACAAAGTTGACAACAATCCAGTCGGATTTTTCTCCTTTAAGCAAGTAACAGTATACATGTACATTGTATATGAAAGCTAATATTTTACTACTTACAAAATTAAATCTCAATGGAAGGTATGTCTCTTGAAGTCTCTACAAAGCTGACAAAATCTACTTTTTTCACTGTTTAGCGAGAAAGAACTTATCAAATTTTAAATCATTTACACCTTAAGGCAATATCTTTAACATGTATATATTGATGTGGTTTTATCCTAGTAAGTCTTACTGGCATTCAAGCTTATATAATGTCAGCCACATGTATATTAATAGGTTCATCTGTTGAGAATATTTAAGTGAAGCTTCCATCAGTTTTTTACACAGCAGATCTTTTCATATATCAATCCATTCAGCCCTAAAGTAATGAACTGTACTATACCTCATGGACATAGGTCTTTCTCAGTTTTTGGATTTAAATAAGTCAGATCAAGAAGCCCTTACAGTTGTTTCACTTAATGACACATAGATATATGGGAGGTTATTCCTTCACCCCTTAAATAGAAAGCCATAAAGGGTGAGAAAAAAAAATTAAAAATCACTCGTCCTATGGGATGACTGATTTTGATAACCACTCGTACCTAGACACCTTTAGCTTGTCCAATTTTTTATAAACTTTTATAGAACCATTAAGATTGACTTTTCCTTGATCTCTATGATATGAGAGTTATAATAAATTAAAATGGCAATACAGGATTTTGAAAGCACTGTGTTAATGCAAAGTTTTATAGAGTGTACAAGGTAAGATGTTACAGATCTAGAAGAAAAATTACATGTCAGCTGGCATGAGTACCCACCCCTAACTACTTGTCAGCTGGTATGAGTATCCACCCCTAACTACTTGTCAGCTGGTATGAGTACCAACCCCTAACACTTGTCAGCTGGTATGAGTACCCACCCCTAACTACTTGTCAGCTGGTATGAGTACCCACCCCTAACTACTTGTCAGCTGGTATGAGTACCCACCCCTAACTACTTGTCAGCTGGTAAGAGTACCCACCCCTAACTACTTGTCAGCTGGTATGAGTATGATGTACCCACCCCTAACTACTTGTCAGCTGGTATGAGTACCCACCCCTAACTACTTGTCAGCTGGTATGAGTACCCACCCCTAACTACTTGTCAGCTGGTATGAGTACCCACCCCTAACTACTTGTCAGCTGGTATGAGTACCCCCACCCCTATACTTGTCAGCTGGTATGAGTACCCCCCCCCTAACTACTTGTCAGCTGGTATGAGTATCCACCCCTAACTACTTGTCAGCTATTATGAGTATCCACCCCTAACTACTAGTCAGCTGGTATGAGTACCAACCCCTAACTATTTGTCAGCTGGTATGAGTACCAACCCCTAACTACTTGTCAGCTGGTATGAGTACCCACCCCTAACTACTTGTCAGCTGGTATGAGTACCCACCCCTAACTACTTGTCAGCTGGTATGAGTACCCACCCCTAACTACTTGTCAGCTGGTATGAGTACCCACCCCTAACTACTTGTCAGCTGGTATGAGTACCCACCCCTAACTACTTGTCAGCTGGTATGAGTACCCACCCCTAACTACTTGTCAGCTGGTAAGAGTACCTACCCCTGTCTTGTCAGCTGGTATGAGTATCCCACCCCTAACTACTTGTCAGCTGGTATGAGTACCCACCCCTAACTACTTGTCAGCTGGTATGAGTACCCACCCCTAACTACTTGTCAGCTGGTAAGAGTACCCACCCCTAACTACTTGTCAGCTGGTATGAGTACCCACCCCTAACTACTTGTCAGCTGGTATGAGTACCCACCCGTAACTACTTGTCCTCATGCCATTTTCATGCTCTGCCACACATCAAACATCCCTGCCACATCCCCCAAAATATAAAAACAAAACCAACAACAACAAACAAAACAGAAGATCTGATTGGCAAATATTTTAGTTCTTGGAAGATCTACATATACCTGTATATAAAAAAATGAGATGATGTAGTCCTTTGACTGTTAAAGCAAAAGAATTGTTGAAAGGAAAGCATTTCATTCTCTATGCACAGCATATAAGGTAAGCTTTTGTCAAAACTTATATGAGAAACTGATACCTGAATATATAGTCAGTCAAAATAACTTATCACTAACCCTCCTATCCCTTAAAAAAAAACTTATACAACTTCCATAGTTACTACATATACAAATGTACATATAGCTGTCTCAAATGTTTAGATTATATGTAAGTCAATTTCAGAAAAAAAAACAATTGAGATCTAATTTAGGTGACAAAACATTGATTTTTCAAAACAAAGGTAAGATGTGGAATTAGGTCACAGGTATTTGCCCTATAAATCCATTGTGTACACATAAGTTGATGGTTACATGAAACATAAACAAAACAATGAAATAATTACAAAGTTTCATTTCATCTTAGTATGAATATATATCGCTACATTCAATTTTGTCATGATTTAAGTTTTTGTTTGTTTGTTTGGTTTTACAAGAATATTTTCAAATTCATAGTCACTTTATATCAATTAGGAAATTTTTATTGCAAATTCGGGAAAAATTCATTGAGATGGGGGGATTGGGAATGGGGCTTTATTTTGACCCCCTACCACAGGGTGGAAAATTCCTGATATAAAATGCCATATTTATACCTCACTATTTGTTTAGTATTTTTAATGACGCATCAGAATTGTTCATGTATATAGAAATGTTACTAGATATTGGTGAAATGCTATAATATTTTCAACTGTGCTAGGGACTGATGTTAATGTAATGTGACACCAGTCATGTAATATGGAACCTCACCATGGAGACCCAAAACTTTCATCTCTTGATTAAAATGAATGTCACTACATGTACATGTTTATAAGAAATCACACACATGTCTCGGTACTACCTGTTGGAATAAAGCCAAAGAGCCGCAAGGTTCTAACTGACTAACCATTAAAGGCAGTTAACTTGCATACTGGATAATAATAACTAGTGTAAGGAGAGATTTTTTATTTATAGTATGTGAGTGTTATGGTATACAAAACACAATGTTTAAGTAGTAGGTCAGTGACTTCTCCCTCGTGTATAGCATATTTCAGAAAGTTTACGTACCTGACAAGTACTTGTTTATATATTTTTGTTTATGACAGGTGAAATTACAGGTGATGATCAGGTCAGAGAAAGTGAACATTACATCTAAACAGCCTTATAGGCTGAGAGGATCATTGACCTACATCTAAATGGCCTTATAGGCTGAGAGGATCATTGACCTACATCTAAATGGCCTTATAGGCTGAGAGGATCATTGACCTACATCTAAACGGCCTTATAGGCTGAGAGGATCGTTGACCTACATCTAAACGGCCTTACAGGCTGAGAGGATCATTGAACCTATCATTTTCTTATTTTTTTGTTTTTGATAGAACTTCCTGTAAATGTTTTTCATTTTCATTGCAGCTTTACGATGTACACTAATGCTGTCAAAATTACTTAATACATAATTGTACAGATGACTAATCCATTACTATGCTACATTGCACAATTTCTGGTTAAATCATATAATTGAGACCAGCATCACTTGTATTAATAGGGGCTATCTGGAAAAGATCATAATCTGAATTGATAGTGGCTACCTAGGAAATGCCCCCCACCCAGATACTGATAGTGGGAATGACTGGGAAATGCCCCCCACCCAGATACTGATAGTGGGAATGACTGGGAAATGCCCCCCACCCAGATACTGATAGTGGGAATGACTGGGAAATGACT
The DNA here is from genome assembly GCA_030159075.1 of Atrina japonica. Taxonomy (NCBI): domain Eukaryota; kingdom Metazoa; phylum Mollusca; class Bivalvia; order Pterioida; family Pinnidae; genus Atrina; species Atrina japonica. The sequence goes on from BROG01000245.1 coordinate 245,169, forward strand.
GACACCCCAGATATTGATAGTGTGGAATGACCTGGGAAATGCCCCCCACCCAGATACTGATAGTGGGAATGACTGGGAAATGACCCCCACCCAGATACTGATAGTGGGAATGACTGGGAAATTGCCCCCACCCAGATACTGATAGTGGGAATGACTGGGAAATGACCCCCACCCAGATACTGATAGTGGGAATGACTGGGAAATGCCCCCCACCCCAATATTGATAGTGGTTACCTGGGAAATGACCCCCACCCAGATATTGATAGTGGGAATGACTGGGAAATGACCCCACCCCAATACTGATAGTGGGGAATGACTGGGAAATGACCCCCACCCAGATATTGATAGTGGGAATGACTGGGAAATGACTGACACCCCAATATTGATAGTGGTTACCTGGGAAATGACCCCCACCTAGATATTGATAGTGGGAATGACTGGGAAATGACTGACACCCCAATATTGATAGTGGTTACATGGGAAATGACCCCCACCCAGATATTGATAGTGGGAATGACTGGGAAATGGGATTGATAGTGACTGGGAAATGCCCCCCACCCAGATACTGATAGTGGGAATGACTGGGAAATGACCCCCACCCAGATACTGATAGTGGGAATGACTGGGAAATGACCCCCACCCAGATACTGATAGTGGGAATGACTGGGAAATGACCCCCACCCAGATATTGATAGTGGGAATGACTGGGAAATGACTGACACCCCAATATTGATAGTGGTTACCTGGGAAATGCCCCCCACCCCAATATTGATAGTGGTTACTTGGGATTATTATCCCATCCCCAATATATATAGTAGTTACTTGGGAAATGATCCCCATCCTGACAGTGAAAGTGGCTATCTGGGAAATAACCCCAACCCCAATATTGATAGTGGCTTTTTGGGAAATGACCCCACCAAGATATTGATAATGGTTACCTGGGAAATGACTGACACCCCAATATTGAGAGTGGTTACCTGGGAAATGACCACCACCACAATATTGATAGTGGTTACTTGGGAAATGATCCCCATCCCGACAATGAAAGTGGCTATTTGGGAAATAACCCCAATGTCTGATTACCTGAGTAATAAACTCCATTACCTATACATGTATAATGTACTAGCGGAAAAAAGAAACTGTGTATATGTAAAAGTTAAATAAAAACATAAAAAGTATTCTTTGATCGCTCTTTATTCTGAAAAGCATAACTTAATATACTAAACACATGTTTGAGTACTCAATTTGTTAAATATCGCATTCAATTTGCCTTGATGGCCACAGCACACTTTTCTGGATTATGAGCCTAAGTGACACATGGTTAGTAATCGATTAGAATTTCTTGCATTCATTGACAGTATTCAATGTATTGAAACAGAAAAACATTGGTTTTTGGAAGATTTTGATTGAGAGATGCCTCACATGATTGAAAATGACCGTTTGCGTGCTATTGGGATGCTGGAAACTGGGATGTCTCAAAGCAATGTGGCAAGGAAGTTTGGAGTTCATATTAACACTATAAATGCTTTACGGAGACAATATCAGCAAACTGGCATCGTTTGGGACCGCCAACGATCAGGATGCCAGCGTGTGACATCACGTCGGCAAGATACATATAAATGGACAGCACATTTGCATAATCGATTAAATCAGCTTCTTTGACCACAAGAAGCATCCCCAGGCATCGATGGATAAGTCATACCGTAAGGAACAGATTGCAAGAGGCCAACATCCGTCCTCAACATCCTGCTATCTGCCCTGTTCTGCTATGGCGCCACTGTATTGGGAGGTTAGCGCAGAAGTTTTGTTTACAGACGAGTCAAGATTTCATCTTCACAGCAGTGATAGTCGTGTTCAGGCTTACCATCATGCAGGAGAATAGTACATTTATGCCTGCATTATTTAGCGCCACCAATTCTGCGGAGGAAGTGTTATGGTCTGGGGTTGAATTACAACATATGGTGGGATCCCTTTGGTGAAAGTGGAGGGCAATTTAACGGCGTATGCTACCATGACGAGATTGCGAGTTAGCACATCATTCCATCCATTCACAACAACCAGCGTAACGTAATTCTGCAGCAGGACAACGCATATCGCACGTATTGTTAGTGACTATCTACAACAGCAAAACGTGAATGTGCTAAACTGGCTTGCGATGTCACTGGATTTATGGCCTATAGAAAATGTTTGGGACGAGATGGAACGATGTCTACATCAAGAGCCAAATCCCCCTTCTACATTGGATGCTTTGTGCTGTTCTTTATTGTGCATATGGCACATTCCCCTGGTATTTCTGCACAACCCGATTCGTTCAATGCATAGTATGTGTGAAGAATGCATCAGTGCAAATGGCAGTCATACACGCTATCAAACTTGTGAAACTTTCTTGCACCCCCCCTTTACTTTTAGTGGCTGTTCGTTTCAACCATGATGGACATAATCTGTGATTTGATGTTTGAATTGAAAGACAATTAATGATATTAAATAATGATATACAAAATGCAACATAATATTTTGTATATGAATCTACAAATGAAATTACTAAATACATAGTTTCTTTTTTTTTGCCAGTGTATATATATATATATATGTTTACTTTAAGACAGATCATTTCTAGTATGAGTTAAATTTAAGCTACCACTGACCAGAAATGATGTACATTGTACAGAAATGTATGTCCAACTCTTGATAATCAAATCAAAATCCAGAAAATGAGCTTAGTTCCAATTTTTCATCTATGTGTGTATTTCAAATTAGATCATCTCAACATTACGATACACTTATGAGGTTTGTGTAATTTTCTGATAACAGATCTCTACATATTGGAAATGTCACACTGAAATTTAATTTAACAAAAGAATCAAAAGCAAACAGTGCTATCTGTTTATATAAACAAAACAGTGACAAACAGGACAAATGTCAAACTAGACATACCTGATGTAGTGGAGAAGATATTACAAGGGCTAATACACATGATGTAGTGGAGAAGATATTACAAGGGCTAAAGCTCACTCAAACTACACATGATGTAGTGGAGAAGATATTACAAGGGCTAAGGCTCACTCAAACTACACATGATGTAGTGGAGAAGATATTACAAGGGCTAAGGCTCAACCAAACTACACATGATGTAGTGGAGAAGATATTACAAGGGCTAAGGCTCACTCAAACTACACATGATGTAGGATGGAGAAGAAGGCTCACTCAAACTACACATGATATTTACAAGGGCTAAGGCTCACTCAAACTACACATGATGTAGTGGAGAAGATACACATGATGTAGTGGAGAAGATATTACAAGGGCTAAGGCTCACTCAAACTACACATGATGTAGTGGAGAAGATATTACAAGGGCTAAGGCTCACTCAAACTACACATGATGTAGTGGAGAAGATATTACAAGGGCTAAGGCTCACTCAAACTACACATGATGTAGTGGAGAAGATATTACAAGGGCTAAGGCTCAACCAAACTACACATGATGTAGTGGAGAAGATATTACAAGGGCTAAGGCTCAACCAAACTACACATGATGTAGTGGAGAAGATATTACAAGGGCTAAGGCTCAACCAAACTACACATGATGTAGTGGAGAAGATATTACAAGGGCTAAGGCTCAACCAAACTACACATGATGTAGTGGAGAAGATATTACAAGGGCTAAGGCTCACTCAAACTACACATGATGTAGTGGAGAAGATATTACAAGGGCTAAGGCTCACTCAAACTACACATGACACATGATGTAGTGGAGAAGATATTACAAGGGCTAATACACATGATGTAGTGGAGAAGATATTACAAGGGCTAAAGCTCACTCAAACTACACATGATGTAGTGGAGAAGATATTACAAGGGCTAAAGCTCACTCAAACTACACATGATGTAGTGGAGAAGATATTACAAGGGCTAAAGCTCACTCAAACTACACATGATGTAGTGGAGAAGACTCAAACTATTACAAGGGCTAAAGCTCACTCAAACTACACATGATGTAGTGGAGAAGATATTACAAGGGCTAAGGCTCAACAAAACTACACATGATGTAGTGGAGAAGATATTACAAGGGCTAAAGCTCAACCAAACTACACATGATGTAGTAGAGAAGATATTACAAGGGCTAAAGCTCACTCAAACTACACATCATGTAGTGGAGAAGATATTACAAGGGCTAAAGCTCACTCAAACTACACATCATGTAGTGGAGAAGATATTACAAGGGCAAAGGCTCACTCAAACTACACATGATTTTAGTGGAGAAGATATTACAAGGGCAAAGGCTCACTCAAACTACACATGATGTAGTGGAGAAGATATTACAAGGGCTAAGGCTCAACCAAACTACACATGATGTAGTGGAGAAGATATTACAAGGGCTTAGGCTCACTCAAACTACACAAACTTACAAATCAAACATCACAGTAACTTCAGAAATTGTACACCAATATGACATACCAGTACAGGATAAGCTGAAACAAGACTGATGAAATTGACATCAATCAGAATCAGTATCATTAAATTTGAAATTGATGGTTTAACTTTGAGAATAGATCTGTAATATGACCACTACAGGATAATTAAAGATTCAGAGATGATATGTAAACATAACTTAAGGTGTATCCATTTCTAGAGGACACTGAGGATGTATCTTGAGGACAGATACATGTTTTCTATAAAGGATGCTGATAATTTCAACATGTCCAAGGTCCAACACAATAACATTTAATGATTTTAATGATTTAGATGATTTACAATTTTTATGATACAATACCCTGATCAAGTTAGATTAGGGATAATAAAAGAGGATATAAGTTATATGACCAGATTGGAGTACTCATTATAGAGGAGGGTGTATATTATTTTAATTTTTACTATGACAGTAGTTGTGTATCAGGAGTTAATTTTTAAGTTATGAAATGCATCTCAGAGGAAAACAGATTATCAGAATAGTACATGTATTAACTCATTAACTGTTGTTGTTTCTTCATCCATGTTAAAGCCTAGTGTTAATCTGGTCAAGCAAAATATCTTACATAAATGTGTATGATGTATACAAAGGCAGAAAGTGTATAAACTACAAAATGTACAAGAACCACCTAAACAGCTACATGATGTACCCTTCCTACATTGTACCACTACCCTGATACATGTACAGTAATCTTAGAATTTAGACTTTCAATATTTGGTAAGTGTTTGTAAAATATATCTGAGATACAACAACCAAAAACACATCTATAAAACAAACAGTTGACCTGATAATTAATGATAATGTAAATAAAATCCTAGTACAGATGCCAACACACTTAGGGGAGGTAACTCTTACATCATAATAGGAAATGGCTGTGAGGAATACTAAAATGACTGCATATAAAATAATCAATGGGCTACGAGACACCTGTTGATATAACATAAATAACAGTTGTTGTGCCTTTCTACACTACTGTCATAGATCTTATAGGTCTGTAAGTGATTAGGTATTTATACTTGACAACACATTAATAATGATGGAGCTAGCATATCAAACTGAAAACTTAAACTTACATGTACATTGTAGGTGTGTTAATGTCTTACTGGCATTGATTATCATTAAACACACATGTGGGCATGCACACACACACACACACACACACATGTATGCACACACATACACACACACACACATATACATGTATGCACACACATACACACACCAACATAGGTATGTATATGTATACATATGTACACACAAGTAAACACACACACATATATTTATACACATGCACACATACACACGCCAACACACATGCAAACATACATACACAAACACATATACGGTATATCTTATCAATTGCAATTATAATAACATATACCTGTTCAACTATTACAGTTATGGGTCAGTAAGGATATGCCACCTGTCAATTGACTATATGTATATATATATATATATATATATATATATATACATTGCACCGTTCTACATATATATGCATGTTTAAATAGGCAGTGTATAAATATACATTGCACCGTTCTACATATATATGTACGTTTAAATAGGCAGTGTATAAATATACATTGAACCGTTCTACATATATATGTATGATGAAATTGACAGTGTTTATACATGTACACTGTCAATTTTATCATGCACATACGTGTATATAGCTATTCTTTGTGACATATAAATGTTCTTTTTTAATTCAATTTAATATAATCCCATGGCGACAACCTGCTTTTAATGGTAGAAGAGAGAGATAACCCAGTAATTACATGTATGTATCCTAAAAGAGACCACGCTGGCCGACTTCAAGTAAAGTGGTACGCTTTCACATAAAATCAGCATAGGTTCCAGCGGGACTCAAACCTGTGCTGACACCACAGACTTCATAATTGAAAGTGTGGTGCCAATCAGACTGATGACAGAAGTAAAGTAAAAACAAATGAAAGAACATCACATAAAACACAGTGTGCAGTGAGTAACAGAACAGACTCATAACAGCTAGTATGGTAAGAGTAGTCTCCCTCTACAACAACTTGTAAAGAGGTTTCAATGATTTACTACCGCTAATTACTCATAGGTGTCGGAACCGGGGGGCTTAGCCCCCCCACTTTTTTGCAAAGATGGACTTATGTGTTGAAAATTGGGGCTTAGCCCCCAGACGTTTCTGGCGTGTGTGTGTTTTTTAAGTTGGTTTAGCCACCCACTTTCAGTTTGCTTCCGACGCCTATGTTACTGAATTAATTGCAATTAAATAATTCAGGTAATCAAGTTCAACTAAGGTGTGGTGAACAATTTCCAGTCAATCACAAGATATGTAATATGTAAGATCAAAGGAGCCTGTCATAAAACCTGTAATATATGTAAAGAGGTGACAACAATGCTGTATTGTAATGGACCAAAGCTTTTGTGTGATCAAAATAATGACTTGAATAAAAAGAACATTGAAATTAATATATCACCTTGTTCTACATGATAATAGGTAATTTACACACAATGACAATTATACAGGTAAAAAATGCCTTCATTCTGGTTTTTTTTTTTATTTTTTTTTTTAATTCCATAAATTTTTGTATTTTCACACAAAATAAACAGTATAACATTACACATTCTTAGTCTAACTGTATTTTTAAAATAGGCCCACTGTTAGAAAAGAGACACATGTAGGAAGGAACCACATATCACAACGAACCCTTTTCACTTACCAGTGACTCTGTAACTCCTGATTTGCAAAATGATACTTTTTACCCCAAACAAACTCCAAGTGACTGACTGTCCCCTACTTTACCATCCAATGTTACAGGACTATTGTTATGTGAAAAGGGTCCATTTATATTGTATACAGTATAACCAGGTCACATCAAAATCAATGAAACGGTTCAGAAAATTTCAATATACTGGAATCAGGGTTTCAAAAAATCAAGGTCCTTGTAACAGATAAGATATACTTTGTCTAAATGTGTTTAAAAGCTATCCGCATTCCTTGTGCTTGTGGAAATTTTATCTATGGGGACTGAGATGTTACCCATGTACATCCCCTATAAGATATAATTATATTTTTTTGACTGGAAGTTAAATGACAAATATTACTAAATTGTCAAATTTTAAAATCATTTACCGTATGTAATACCAAAGAATTTACATGTGTTATATTATAACACTTACAGGGTGTGTCTCAAATTACAATTTATACTCGCCTATAAGTCAACTGACCTATATATAAGTCAGAGGAAGATAGTAAGACTTTGGGCCTAACTTCTTGGGATTTGCTGTTGACCAGCAATTACAGTCGGTACCACCTTTTCAGATAGAAAATATACTTCAAAAAATCTTATTTATAGGTCAGTATATAAATGAACGGTAAGTATTCCCTTCCCCCAATTTCAATAACTACGTATGACGTTTAACATACAAGTTATAAATACGTAAGATATCTGATCTACCCTATTTCAATGTAAGCAGGTCATACTGTATCACACATCCTTGTGCCACCCACATACCACTCGAGAAGCCACAAAAGAAGTCCAACATTAGTAAAAACAATGTACCTTTAGTCCACCACCCACGAACAAGTCTGACGAGGTTAGTTGAACGGGACTTTGTGGCAGTCCATCGTCTTCGTCTGATCGACTTATTTGCCGACGCCTCAACTTATTGAATAATTCTCTCTGTAAACAGCAGGCGGTTTACATGTACAATACAGAACAATACAAAGATGCAGTGTAATTGTGAGGGATATGGTACATAGTTACAAGTGCAATATACAGCTCTCACTAAAAGTAAGTACCCACCTTCATATAATCTAGATGCTGTACACCTGAGGGATGGTACATAGTTACAAGTGCAATATACAGCTCTCACTAAAAGTAAGCACCCAGTTACACCTTCATATAATCTAGATGCTGTGCACCCGAGAATTTTTGCCCCTAGTTATTTTCGCCCTTTTATGACAGATAACATTCAACTCCTCTTAAATCTGCCGTATGTCACCAGGTTAGTCACATGGAAATCATGAATGGCCATACTTTTATTATTCAGCCTGAAAATTTTGCCTTCATTTTCACTTCATCCTCTCATCTAAGGGTGAAAATGGCAAAGATTAAACTGGAGCGAAAATTTCCAGGTACACAGTATTTTGACGGTACTTGGTTATGACAATTGTTTTTTGAAAAATACATACATATAAAGTTATAAAAGGAATGTTATAATATGATACACAAAACCCAATACTCCAGCAAATTATAGATTTTGATCAATGACTTCTTTGTATACATGTTTAACTTATTTTTTGTAGGATTCTTTTTTTTTTATTATTTTTGTCAAAATTGTGTAAAAATACCCATTGAGTCAGTGAGTACTTAAATGTATTTTTAGTGGGAACTGTATAATAAATGACGTCTATTTCTGCCTGATATCACATGATACATGTATATTACATCAGTGTCTTACATATATACAAATATATATAAAATGATATAATTTTTTATTTACATAAAAATATCCCTGCATAACGTTTCATGAATTAAAAGAATTCTATTGAAAATATTATAATATATTTTAGGATCATTTTTCAGCTGGTAGGTAAGTGTTTTGATTGGGCAAACGAAACATCCCACCCCATCCTCGCAAAAAAAAAAAAAAAAAAAAAAAAAAAAAAAAAGATGCATAAATTCCAAAAGAAGTATAGGAATATAGCAACAAATCCAAATGAAGAGCTAAAATCTATGGAGATCTCAAGATCTTTGACCTTAGAGACAAAAATATTGAATTTTGTGTTATAAAATGCATTATGTGTATACATCTACATGTGATATCAGTCAGAGAGAAAGTGTACCAATAAAATGTTAGGTATTCACTTCTACATGCACATATACATATCAATATATACATGCTGTTACAGTTACATGCTGGAGTGTTTATAAATAAACAGGGCTAATTTAGACCAATTAACAGAAAACAATTAACATCATTATTTTATGTGCAAGGGTAATGTTTGTAAGACTAGCTTCTATAAACACCAACTTTGTCTTCACAGTAACTGTGGACAGGTAGAATTTACGGGTAAAGCTGATATCTTGCAGGGAAATTTATAAACAACAATTAAATTACTTTTCACAATGACTGATTATACACAAATTTGGTGTAAACAGGTAAAACTAGCAGTAATTAATACACTATTTCAGAGTTATCTCCTCTTTGGTCCGCAACAAAAACATAACAGCTACAGTAATACCTGGAGTCACAATTTACCTGTGCATTCCTCTTTTTAGAAAATAGATGTTACAGAACCTGGGTGTGCCACTTCACCTTGAAAGACATATACTTTATGCTCCATTCAAAATAAAAAGTTTAAATTCAAAGGGAGTCTACTGGAACATAACTCTGAAATTGCATACTTAATTCACAGTAAGGCCATTCCAAGTTTTTTCTATGTTAAGCGTCCACCCTGGATTTGAAAACCTAACTACCTATTTGGAAAACGCTTGCAAACTGATGAAAAACAGAAAACTCTTCAATTACAATCGAGATCATTTCATAGAAATAAACGGCATCAGATAATGGAGTTAAGTTGAGTAAAGGTTCCTTCCAATCAGAGTGTGTTACAGTACCCTGAGTGTGCTACAGAACTTTAAATAGTTGATGGTAGATCTATATTAGCTTTTATTTTATCTGAATGCTATGTCTACATTAAACCAACTGCAAAAGTAAAACACCTTCATTTCATGTGCTGTAAGGAACATACATTCCTAGATTATCAATTATGAGTGCATGTTTTTTACAAACATCATGTCCTAAACCAAAGGGCAAGCGGGCGCTTAACAAAGAAAAAACTTGGTATGGCCTAATATTGTATACATTGGATACAAAGTTACAAGTTGTATGTCAGACATATATCAGCTTGATTGATAATATCTGTATATGTTTTGTTACCTGAAAACCTGTGTTGACAGCTTCCATTGATACAGTTTTTTCTCTCATGGTATCAAGAGTACTGTCTTTCTGCTCTGGTTTGAAAACACTATCTTCTGAGATGCTGCGAGTACCTCCCAATGGTAAAGGCGACCTAAATCTGTAAAAAGGTACACATGTAACTCTTACAAAATACTGTAATTCTAATCTATACACATCAAATAACTATGAAACAGATTCTGTTGACACCTTATTACAGACACATATCCCTAAACATACAGGTTGTTCTACATTTTTGTAGATAGAAACAGATGAACATGATTTGGCTGACAGAGCTTTACAAATAGAGAGAAACCTCCACTCTCGTGAGTGACCACCTGTCTTGTGTGACCACATTCTGAGGACAACTCAGTTAAATAACCCTTTAAATAAATCCTCTTTGAGAGACCACCTGTTGAGAGACCACATTTTAGTGGCAGACAGGTTCCACTGTATTTTCCATATTTTCTATTACTTCAATGCATTTAGTTATTATCACCCCAGAAGTGATAAAAATAATATATTTGGTATTTGTGTATTTAACTTTAAAAAAGAAAAAAAAACCAAAAGAATTCTGGTGATGTATACATGTAGATAAACTGAACAATCTATTTGTACTTAGGAAAATATTATACAAAACATATGCATGCCAAATACACATGTAACTGTTTTTATATCTTCTCTATGAAGTAGAATTAAAATGAAAAGATGAAAGTCCCTAGTTCTGATACTATCAAACTATCCTACATATACATGTAATTTGTACATGTAATACATGTATATACATGAATGTACATGTACATGTATGATGTTGGTGTATCTAGGATTACTGGTATTCCAGCATTCCTCGATATCATTCCATCCCAGGAAAATATAAGGAATCCTGATCTCCTTTTGGAGGCCTCACATAATTGCGTCACAATATTATCTCTCAAATTTAATTGTAGCCAATTTTCAAAACCAGCCTAAAATTTCTAAGAATGATCTGAAAGCATGGCTAGGTCATCTGATTTTTAATGTATCCTTTGTTCCTGCCTTTATTTTGAAGTAAATCTTAAATACAATAAAGCATAAAAAGCCTCTGTAATTCAATGAAGAGGCTAGATCAAATTGTACATGTATGGCTTCCACATTGTATGTTGTATTCAGATTGAATCAGAAAATATCAGAAATGTTTCCTTCCCACACAATCCATTCACATAAAAGCAAGAAAATCAATCAATAAATACCCCTATATATAGAAATACAAATAGAATCAAGAGAGAATATTTCAAAGTTTATAACTACATGTAATCTAAATGTCATAGCTACAAAAATGTACATGTACATCTAATTCAGAGTTCTCACACTTTTAGTTTACTTAATCAAAATTCAAGACATTCTCCCAATCTTTTCAAGTTTAAAATAAGATTTAAGACCACAAAATATCACTTTATGGAACTAAGCAAGAAACTAAATTACCTGCATGTAACTATACATAAATCTATGACATACTTCCTTGGTACTCATATCAGTCCTGAAACTCTGTTCAGGAATACATACAGTGTGTGTCTAACGAACTTTGAGCTGATTTATTGTACATGTATAAAAAAAAACTTCTATGAGAGAACAACCATTTAATGAAAATTCAAAAGACTTTTCCATGTTTTACATTACAATTGACCTATCGCCAAGTGTCTGACACATGGCTGTCCATGTGCTTTTTTGATTGTGATGTCATAATCACACAAGTGTTTGAGGGGCCATCTAATTGTGATGTCATGATGGAAAAGTTTGCCAAAAGGTAGCATGTCGGGCTTTTGGCATTGGTCAATATTTCACAAGTTTTACACAACCCATGAAAATTAATTTCTATTTTCACAAATTTATCTAATTTTCATAAAAGCATGGGATCCCTGATATATATATATGCTGGCCACATTTTTATTTTAAATTCTCTATCACCATTTCTGCTTAAAAGTATTTTGAAATATCCATACATACATGTAACAAAGGCAATAAATGAAGAAAACCATTTCAAACTCTTTAAAGTAAATTCTAGTGTATTCTACATTCATTTTATTCTTTTTACTGAATGGTAAATTGTAAACAAATTAACCAACTGACCCCTGTAGCCACATTTTGACTCTCCCATGTCAATGAATGGTAAAGTCCACCATAAAAAATCAGGAGTGTATGACTTCAAATCCTAATTTTACAATGATTTTACATGCAATATTAACTTGTTAATCCCTGAATTGTGACATTAGACCATACATTCTATTGATGCGAGCAAGTTTAAATGTGATCATAGGGGTTGTTGAGTTTATCAAGGACTTTTTTCTTATTTCTGCAATGTAAGAAACTTACAAGTTTTCTCTACAGGCCGTCAATCACATGTTTCATTACTACCAATTACAACCACTGGTTATGATAAATACAATCTATGGTGTTACACCAAAAGATTGATCTAAGGTCACTAAAGAGTGAAATATACAGTAAACACACAAATGAGATCCAATGAAAAAACTTCTTGGAGGAAACTAGAGCCAAATTGGCCATTAATAATTAATTCTGCATTTTCTGCTGCCTAAATCAATACTTGAATTAAAGATACATATCCTGTTATGGAAGCAGTATGACATTGTTCCCACCAGTGATGAAGATGGTAAATGTACAATGGGTTAGCTGTCAGCTTGTAATCTGACTCAAGCAACAGATAATTACAATGCATTGGACCTCATTAAACGGGGAAGCAAAGGTTTAATGTTAACCTTAAATTATATATTACCCTACCATCTGTTCAGGTTTTACCAGATTTGTAGTATTTATTCATTGTACATGTTGCATTATATTGTTTTACAGTGGAAAATATCAAGTTTATGACTGTTTCAAGTCCCACAACATGTAAAGTATTAATTTTCTGGATTTGACTCAAGTTTTTTATCCATAAAAAAAAACTTGCAGTGTTGTTGACTAGGGTATCCAATGAAAATATGGCAAAAAAAGATGTTTGAGACATGGCTTATTCTTTTTATACTAAATTGAACAAGTAAAAGGTATACATATACTTAGTACAAACCTGAATATGAAACAATTTATCAATGTAGAAACTGTTCTATCTCAAATCACTTAACTTTCAGAGGTTAATAGACTCCTTTATTGTACAGGGTCATGTGCCCTTTCAGATCGGAATATGATGTCCCAATAGGCGAAATTGGGGGGAAAGTAACTATGGTTATTTTACTCATGATGTCCATCCAATTTCTTTTAGGCGACAATTAACTGTCTCTGCTGGGGAACCTAGGACCCCTGGATTAAAAATCTGATGCCCTAATTGAGCTTATAGTTTTACTGCTACATGATCCATTTTGAAAGAGACGTACTCTTCATTCGGATAACAAACTTATTGTGAAATTTGATGGATAATTGTATTCATCCAGGAAGAACCCTAGCCCCACGTTGGGCGCCAAATGTCACAGAGACAATTTGTCTCTGCTGGGAATTAGGACCCCTGATTATAAATCTGATGCCCTTTGAGCTAAAGGGGTAACCCCACTAGCCAAGCTAGTAGGAACACCATTTAACCACTGCTACACTGATAACATGGTTTTCATTTGAAGACATGGAAGTTTTAATTGGGTGATACTTAAAGTTATGAGATTCTGGTTTGTTGGGGTAATGGATGTGAGCTGTATATAGTGAACATATTTTGGAAATTTCACTCATAATTGGGGAAAAATAGTAAATTTAAATGGGCCTTTTTATCCACATGTTGATGATATTAATCCCTGAATTTAGAAATGAAATTCAAAGACCTTTTAGTGTCAAGGTTTGACTGGTCTCACATGACTAATTTTAAAACCAATCACTGCCTTGGCATCTACATAAGAGTTTATTGAATATTTTTATGACCAAGACTTCTCAATATCATCAACTACTGAGCTCTGATTGGCAGCAATCACTCAGTATCATGACAATGAGTCTTCATTGTGTATCAGATCACTATCTTACCCGCCATCATCGTCATCCTCACTCTGTGAAGCCTCCTGATACAGAGCACCTGTTGACTTGGCCTTCCCAGACACAGAACCAACATCCTTTGACTTGCTCTTTTTGGTACTTTTAAAGAATTTCCTCATCTTCTCAAGAGGTCTGAATTTCTTCTTTCCCTTAGCCTCTTTGGTGTCTGGAAAATAGTGTTAAACACAATGTAAAACAAAGATATCATACATATGGTAAAAGTCAGTCTTTTACATCTATGATCTTTTTTTTTTTTTTTTGACTGACCTTCACCTTGCAAATCCAGATGTTTATCTGCAACTCATAAACAAGAAGATAAAAGCTGTTTATGTTGTTTACAAATGCTTCCTTGGTTTTAAAACTCAAACTTTTCTTAAGTCCATTAGACTTAATAATTTGACCTTGTGATTGAAGGTCATGATTCAATATTGATTGACTTTCACTTTGTCTATTCAAATGTTTAAATGTATGTGTGCAACCCATTGAGTAGGAAACTATGACTGACAATATAGATTTTAAGAAAATTTAATAACTTAATAACATAATATTCTATATTTTATTACCTGTACATTGTACCATCGACCAAAGACTGCTAAATGATTAAATTGACCCTATGATTAAAGGTCAAGGTTCCCTTTACTAAAAGACAAGGCTAGAAAAGTTCCATTTCTTACATATATTGCTACATGTGCAATGTGCAATTTATATATGAAGTACATGTATGTAATTAGTCACATGATGAAGATATTTATTAAAGATAAAACTACAGTCAAGTATAAGCTATATACATGTAATTTATAAATGCTTTTTTGTAAGATACAAAATTGATATATAACGTTGCAAGATTTCTTATGGAGACATACTGTATTAAATTCTTAATCACCATTTAGGCTATAAATATATTTACTAGTCAGCTAGAGTAGTAAAGAAACTTTGTTTTTATACATGGATACAATGAAATTCAATACACAAATTTCCATTGTAGGTGGGTAAATTACCTACATGTATATTGTACCAGTCTAGCCCAACACTTTCTCCATAAAATACTGCTAAATACATGTACATGTGAAATCTGGCCCTCTCTATATATACATATATCTGTACTTAATTCCACATCTATGTATTATGTTTTATTAGGCAACACACAAAACATTGGTCATAAACATAGATATATGATATTTTCAACAATGAATCTTTACCTGTAATAGTTTGATGAAATATCATGTTACATACATGTACACAAGTACCGGTATATCAGCATTTGCTGAACAAATTGGTAAGTAGTATATATACAGGACTACACATACATTTAAAGACTAACTGAATAAAGACAAATTTAAACCTTCAATGTCTAACATATGTAACATACATTACATGTACATGTATATTTTATTTAACTCATTCATGGTGTCACCTTGCAGATATACATGTAACTAAAAACCCATAAATCATATCAATTCTGAATAATACAATACATGTATTGCAATAATTAAAACAAGATGTGTTTGTGAACACAAATGCTCCCGATCCCAACAAATTTCTATGCTGGCCAAAAAAATTACCCCACCCCACCCCGGGGTGTGTGATATCAGCTAAGTGCACCCCCAGGGGCATTAGATGTCAGTGAAGTGTAAACAACCCTTAGATGGACTTACAGTCCAAATTTGGTTACGTATCACAATCCAAACTTTAAATATTGCACTTTAAATGTAAGCGGGACAAAATTACAGACAAACAGACAGACGGACGGACAATCCAAACGCTAGATGCCTCTCACACCCCCCCCCCCCCCCCACCTGGCAAACCTTTCAGGTTGGGTCAGGGGGCATAAAAATATTACAAACCGATGAAAAAAATTGTAAAGTGTTTATTTTCATCTAGTATTGGATCACTGCCAATTTATAAATAGATAAATATTGCACTATCATTATCAAGATTCAGCGATAGTCATTGATTTAATCCAGATTTAGAAAATGACATTAAGCATGAAATTTGCATAAATCATGCCACAAGGCTGTAGGATCATTTCTTTCTTTTCCCAACATATTTCTGCCCTACAGATAATATGCAAATTAATGTCGCTTTGATTTTCATGTCAGCAAATTGATCATCAGCTGATTAGTTTAGCTTTAGTACAATGTATGGATACATGTATGGGGACAATACTTAGATTTGCATGTATTTATATTTTGTACATACATGTAGTTCTAATCACATAACTTAGGCAAGTTGGCGGGGTGGAATAACCTTTTGATTATATCATACATGTATTGACAATTCTACTCACTTTCCAGTAATGACAAGCTTCATGGGTAAATTGTTTTATTTCTCACTGGATACATGTACATGTACATATAATGACAAGTTGCAATGATTACTCCTGCCAGTGTTATTTTAATGTGCTTATGCTTTATTAACTAACATTTAAACTCATCCACGTCAAGAAAGGATTCATTAGACTCAATCCAACCAGGTTACATGTACATGTACATGAAGTGCTTCATTCTCAACCAGAGGGTCGCAGGTTCGAGTCTCAGCGAAGGCAACTGGCTTTTCCTGTCCTTCTTATGAGACCGTAAAAACCGAGGTCCCATGTCACAGTAGGTGTCAGCACATTAAAGAACCCTCACTGTTCAATGGCCATAAGTGCTGAGCATAAGCCAAAATTTTAAACCCTTCACCGGCATTTGGTGACGATTCCATATGAGTGAAAGATTCTTAAGTGGGACGTTAAACAACAATACAACAACATGTGCATGAATTGGACTATACATGTATTTATATACACTACAGTGAAACCTGTATATAGGGGCCACCCAAGGGACCAGAAAATATTGATCTTTATGTGCAGGTGACCTTTATACACAGGTTCAATTTAGTTGAAGTATGCAGTCATGGGACTTGAAAAAAAATGGCCTTTATAAACAAGTAATCCTTATAAAGAGGTAGCCACTATAGCAGGTTTTACTGTGTGTGTATATATATATATATATATATATATATATATATATATATATATATATATATATATATATATATATATATATATATATACACACACACACACAAACATGTACATGAACATATGTATGTCTTGTCTGAAATGTTGAGAAGCAACCAATACATGTTGTCAAACATGTATCATCACTTGTGATAAACTTACAAGCCCAATGTTATCATCCTCTGTAACAGTGTGATAGCTACAATGTAAGTATGCTTCTCTGAAATGTGAAGTTTTTATAGCACAAAGAAATATTCATCACAGTTTTTTATTTTTATTTATTTATTTTTATTTTTTTTTTCTTTTTTTTTTTTGCTTTCACTCAATAGAGATGTCACCAGTTAAATGTCAAAAAGCACAACATCTTGATCTGTGCTATGAACTTTACTGACCATGCAGTCACAATTCTTTGATCTGTCTAAATATAGCTTGGCCAGCAGGTACATGTATAGCTGAGTCAACAGGTCTACATTTGTATCTAAGCCAACATGTCTAGTTAAGCCAACATATCAAGCTAAGCCAACAGGTCTACATCTATAAGCCAACGTGTCTAGTTAAGCCACCATATCAATCGAAGCCAACAGGTCTACATCTATAAGCCAACATGTCTAGTTAAGCCAACATATCAAGCTAAGCCAACAGGTCTACATCTATAAGCCAACATGTCTAGTTAAGCCACCATATCAATCGAAGCCAACAGGTCTACATTCATAAGCCAATGGGTCTAGCTTCGTGTAAGCCAACAGGTCTAGCTACACCAACAGCTAAGCTTAGCCAACGTATCTAGCTAAGGCCAACAGATCCAGCTAAGCCAACATGTCTAGCTAAGGCCAACAGGTCCAGCTAAGCCAACGTGCCTAGCTAAGGCCAACAGATCCAGCTAAGCCAACATGTCTAGCTACATGTAGGCCAACAGATCTAGCTACACCAACAGATTAGCTAAGCCAACATGTCTAGCTAGGCCAACAATTTTACCAATTCACAATTAGTTACATGTATTCAGTGAAAGGATTCCGAAATTTCTGCTTACTTTGATGATTTGAATTACAGTAAATCTATGGATATTTATACTCTATTCATCTTCATCGGTGAACAAGGCCAAAATGTATGTGTATGTGCAACAGTATACAGCACATATCATTTTGTTGGTGCTAAATTTTGATTTTCTTTCTCCGTTTGTGCAAATTGAGTACCGTATACAGTTGAACTTGTCTTGAAAGACTAACCCTTCTGGCTCTCAAAATGTGTCCTAAAAGAGCTTGGTCTCTCAAAAGAAGTTGCATCTACAGAATTATTTACATGTACCGATGTGGTCTCACAAGAAGAGTCAGGTCTTCCCTGACAGTGGTCTCACAAAACATATTCCACTGTATATATACTGGTCTATTCTTGGATGTTTGGACATTACTGATGACTAATGTGTGTGTAATAAAGCATAATGGATGTAAGTAATATACAAAATGTAGGTGTAAATAATTGTCTTCTGAGACTGGGATCAATAAACCAATTGTGAATACACAGATATATATATATATATATATATATATATATATATATATATATATATATATATATATATATATATATATATATATATATATATATATATATATATATATGATGAATGTATAAAATTCTGTTTAATAAGGCAAAGAAGGAGACAAACTGAATGTATTTACTGCCCAGCTGTTGCAATTGTCAGCTTGTAACAATATCAATAGAAATACTTAAAACATACTACAGTTTCCATCAAATCTCACAGATGACAAAAACAACAACACTGCTTGAATACTGATATAAATATACACTTTGTGATAAACTACAGAGTATACAAATAAACATGTACATGTACAATGAAGTATGTTCCTCTTTTTATGTTTTGTGTATGTTCAGGAGTGATAATGATACTATATAGCTAGTAGTTGTCCTTACAAAACAAAAGATTTGCTGTTTCCCTGTTGTGAAGAAACTCTAACAAGAATATTGTACTCTGATTTATATCTCCTCAGCTTCAGTTTCTTTAATTTATATATACTTATTATTATCAGCAAAATATCATGATACCATAATACTGCCACCTGGAGAGTATATGTATAGGTACTTGTAGTAACCATATAACATTGGAACCTGTCTTGAGAGACCACATTTTTAAAACCATTCAAAAACATCTCTGTTAGAGTAAAGCCTCTTCTGAGGGACCTTATTGAGAGACTGAGAAAGTGCATTTTTAAAACAATTCAAAAACATCTGTTATAGTAAAACCTCTTCTGAGGGATCTCCTGTCCTGAGAGACCACATTTTTAAAACCGATCAAAACCATCTCTGTTACCTCTTCTGAGGGATCCGATCAAAACCATCTCTGTGTTACCTCTTCTGAGGGACCTCTTCTGAGGGATCTCCATCTGTCCTGAGGGACCCTGTCCTGACATTTTTCAAAACCACCGTTACCTCAAACCTCATAACCATCTCTGTTACCTCTTCTGAGGGACCTCATATCCTGAGAGACCACATTTTTAAAACCAAAACCATCTCTGTAACCTCTTCTGAGGGACCTCAAGTCCTGAGAGACTACATTTCCATAGATTCTAGCAGAGATGATGGTCTTTTAAGACAGGAGGGACCTTCCACTGACCACACCCAAATCTCTGTTACCTCTTCTGATATACAGTTTTTAAAACCTGCTTTAGTGACCACCTGTGTATAAAGACCATCTGGTCAAAAAGACCATTTTTACTGTCCCAATAATACCATTTGTAAACAAATCAACCGCTATCATATAAGGTCTTAAATTTGTGCCTGCTTTACACTCATGCCCTTTGTTTATGTGCCAAAATCTTGTTGCACCACACGCTACATGTAAATGAGAGTAAACTATATCCAAAAACATATATGGTTATAGTAGTTTGATTTAATACAAATGTACTAAGTTTTCTTGTGCCCCAAAGGAAGTCGTTATATACAAATGTCTTTGACAACACTAACTACGGTACTCAAACCTTTTCATGGCCAGATCTGTTCACTTAGTTTCACTGTTCACGTATGTTAGTACATCAATAGCATTGTATGGCTCAACATACATTGCTAAAAGCAGTATCAATTAAATACTGAAGCTGTAAAATAAGCAACTTACTTGGTCAAACATATGAGGACCTAATGTTGTTGGTCATACTTGTACATAAAAGCCCTAGGTACATGTATATACATTAGTGATAAACACAACACAACATTATCTAGACTACATACATGTACAAAACAAGAAGTGGATGTACAAATCTACACTTGTCATCTTTGTACATTTGGGATTACATCTTCAACTGCTAAATATTGATGCAGAAACCTTATAATGTATACACATTTACAATGTATGTACATTGTACTTTAAAATAAGCATACAACAAAATTGAAAAATATCATAATTTAAGTTAAAATTAAACTTGCTACAGGCACTTATGAGTGACATTATAAATATATACACCCATCTCAGCAATTACATGTACGATGAGCTACATTTGTACTTGTAATTCATATTGCAGCCAGAATCGACAGAGTATCATTTGTATCATACAGGTAATATTGCAGCCAGAGTCGACAGAGTATCATTTGTATCATACAGGTAATATTGCAGTCAGAGTCGACAGAGTATCATTTGTATCATACAGGTAATATTGCAGTCAGAGTCGACAGAGTATCATTTGTATCATACAGGTAATATTGCAGTCAGAGTCGACAGAGTATCATTTGTATTATACAGGTAATATTGCAGTCAGAGTCGACAGAGTATCATTTGTATCATACAGGTAATATTGCAGCCAGAGTCAACAGAGTATCATTTGTATCATACAGGTAATATTGCAGTCAGAGTCGACAGAGTAGTATTATACAGGTAATTTGCAGCCAGAGTCGACAGAGTATCATTTGTATCATACAGGTAATATTGCAGCCAGAGTCGACAGAGTATCATTTGTATCATACAGGTAATATTGCAGCCAGAGTCGACAGAGTATCATTTGTATTATACAGGTAATATTGCAGCCAGAGTCGACACAGAATCATTTGTATCATACAGGTAATATTGCAGCCAGAGTCAACAGAGTATCATTTGTATTATACAGGTAATATTGCAGTCAGAGTCGACAGAGTATCATTTGTATTATACAGGTAATATTGCAGTCAGAGTCGACAGAGTATCATTTGTATCATACAGGTAATATTGCAGTCAGAGTCGACAGAGTATCATTTGTATCATACAGGTAATATTGCAGTCAGAGTCGACAGAGTATCATTTGTATCATACAGGTAATATTGCAGCCAGAGTCGACAGAGTATCATTTGTATCATACAGGTAATATTGCAGCCAGAGTCAACAGAGTATCATTTATATCATACAGGTAACTCATTTTTATTATCTTTAATAAAACTAAACATACCTGGGCCAGAAGTCATCAAATTAACTCAATACTCAAGCTCAAGTTTTATTTCATTATTTTGACTATAAAATCGTTTGTAAAATGTTTGAGTTTGAATGATTAGGAAGCATATTGTTATTTTTTATCATTCACATATAAATTTTTGTGTCATACTCAGGATTTTCCAGTAGAAATGAATATATATGTTGAGTACGGTACTCAAAATTTAAGTACATACTCAAACAATATTTTAATATTTCTAAAGTTTTCTTCAAATGAGCAATGATTTTAATAATTATTTACAATTATCTGCTATCAATATATAAACATGTCCAGTTACAGGATAAATT
This sequence comes from Atrina japonica, assembly GCA_030159075.1. Lineage (NCBI taxonomy): Eukaryota > Metazoa > Mollusca > Bivalvia > Pterioida > Pinnidae > Atrina > Atrina japonica. The sequence continues at coordinate 267,353 of BROG01000245.1, forward strand.
TTGCGTGTTTTTACCTTAATTAAAATATTGAAAAGTTAGTTGAGCTTGAGTACTGCGTATATTTGGTGACTCTGGGCCCTGAACATGTAGTATTGTCCGATTCACATAAGATAGTGGGGCGGAGTAACCTTTTTATTATCATACGAATGATTCTGTTGACTTTTCGGTTACCTGTATGACAAGCTGTACAGGAAAAATGTTTTATTCTTCACTGGATAATCTCTTATGTATGGTGACAAGTAGGAACGATTACTCTAGTCAGTCTAATTTTAATGTTACGCTTTATTACCTAAAATTTAAACTTGTCAACGTCAAGAAAGGGGTTCACAAGACTCTGCCCCACCAGGTTATTTGGATTTTACTAGTGTTGTCTTATTTACATGAGATGGCAGGGCGGAGTAACCTTTTGATTATTATACGGATGATTCTACTGACTTTTCGGTTATGACAAGCTGCATGGGAAAAACATTTTATTCCTCACTGGATGCCCTTTTATGTACATGTATGGTGACAAGTAGGAACGATTACTCTAGCCAGGGTAATTTTACTGTTATGCTTCATCACCTAAAATTTAAGCTCACCCAGGTCGAAAAAGGGTTCACAAGACTCCACCCCACCAGGTTATATGGATTTTACAATAGGAAAACATATGCTATTTAAATTTTAATGCTATACCCATTTCAAGGTTTAAGATTTTCTTCATTTTTAATTTAAGCAAAAGGTAAAAATTAGATAGTAGCAGATTTGAATGGTTAAGCTCGCATTAGGAAGACCTGCATTTTGTTTCACCAAAGAGCACAATTCAATTGTTGACATTATTTAGGGTAGAAAAATCGGTGGAGGGAAATCCATAATTAGTCAGGATTTTCACTTCACCCATCTGGAACACCCAAATGGATTCTCTTTTGTCCATATGATTACTGGTACATGTACTTCACGATCACATATCACAAAGACAGATACATCATTTACATGTACATGTACATTTTGTTACCGGTACTCCACAATCTGAATTTCTGAGTTTCATGTCTACTTTTTTAGCTTGTTGGGACACAAGTCTGGAGAGCTAAACATGTAATGCTGTATCCCCAAATGTCATCGCTTGCGTCCATAGACAAACTTGGCCTATAACTTTTTAACTGCATTGGACAGGGCTCCGATATTTCACATATAGATATAGATAGATGACAAGAGCTTTCATTTGGTACCTTGACTTTTGACCTAGTTATCTTTACCTTGGACTTTGACCTACTTCACAAAAACTTTAACCTTGGCTATAGCTTTTAAACCATGAGGGAAAGGGCTCCAATATTTGACATATAGATTCCTATGACAAGAGCTTTCATTTGGTACCTTGACTTTTGACCTAGTGACCTTGACCTGGAACTTTGGCCTACTTTTCAACAACTTTAACCTTGGCATTATCATTTAAACCATGAGGGATAGGGCTTTAATATTTGGTACAATGTACCTTGACTTTTGACCTAGTGACCTTGGCCTTGGACATTGAACTAATTTTCAAAAACTTTAACCTTGGCTGAAGGAATCAAAATATTATCAGTCCTTTGACCTTAACCCGACAGCTTTCTGTCAAATATCTATTTTGAAAATTTAAACCCATTTTGTCCAGCTTTGATGTCTTCTGGGAACTCTTGTTATAATTACCTTCCGATGATGGCCTATTAATATCATCATGGTGGCTACTCTCTGCTGCATCAACTGAGGCCTCATCTGTATCAACAGTCGCCATGGCGATTGTCCTCTACAGATAATATTTGCGTAGTATGTTAGCTACTTCCAAATTTGAACAAGATGTGGCATCATGATTGTCATTATCTTTGGTACAAAAAGGTGACAAAGTCACATGTACTGTTTAGTTGAATGCGCTGGATAAGTCCTGACTTCCGAGGCTCTGAAAAAGAAAACAACAGGGTCTGTGTATGTGCAAACACAAAAAATAGAGATAGTGTTATATATGTACAATGTACATAAAATAAACAAGTGAGAACTTCAGCTGGTCTCATATTTACAATCAATTCAAAATATACATGTACAGTTATATCTGTATCCTTAGGAAATCAGTTTTATTCATTTGAAGATTTAATGCATTGAAGAATAAGACAGTACAATGTAAAAACTGCAGCCCCATGTCACAGTAGGTGACGGCACATTAAAGAACCCTCACTGCTCAATGGCCATAAGTGCCAAGCATAGCACATTTGGTGTGACGTTTCCATAATCCATGAGTGAAAGATTCTTGAGTGGGACTTTGAACAATAATACATGTACAACATTTACAATGATGCATCAAAGACACAGGAATCATTAGTAAGGGAAAACCCTGCACATGTTAGATGTAGATATGAGACACAGTAAATATATACATGTACATAAAAGTATGCAACATAGGGGTCTAACCATGAAAAAATTGCCCTCACTTTTATTTACCAGAGATAACAAACTTTATAAAATAAAGTGGTTTATATTGCTTAGCATCATTTCAAATGTTTTTTTAAGCTCAATGGCCATAAGTGCCATCTGGTGCTGCTGAGTTTTGGATCTAATGTCCTCCCAGTCCAGGCATAGGCAAAAGAATACTGATGCACTGGTGTGTAGTGACAAAATATTACATCATTGGCACATTGAAGCCTGCTTCTTGTTCTCTTGATTTGAAAGAAAAACTTCTTTCTTTGAATTCAAAGTAGAGAGCTTAGATAGAGCTACACTTCTGCCCACAATTCCCTTAGATCTACGCAAATGAGTTATGTCCTTCGTAGATGGGCCATCTGGATAACCATCAAAAAACAATGGTTGCATGACCGAATTTCTTAATGACATAATTTGAACAGCAATCGATGATTTGTCCAAATGATGTTTTTTGTTCCCATGGAAGCTTATAGATGAGAGACCCACCATCTAGTTCAACTGATGACCAGCTTCAAACATTGCATGGATTTGGTGACGTTTTATAACAGGGGTCGTTTTATATGCTTCTTTGCATCCATGGTGGTAGATTGTCCAGAGTGATACTGCAATACCAAAACTTATCATCAACATCAATTTCTCGTAGCTTAGTGAAGTATTTTTCTTTTGTCTGTGGCCGCTGGTAATACAGTACTTCTACACTTCCAGCCTCTAAAACAGAGTGGGACTTTACATTATCAGCAATAAACACAATGCAGAAAAAGTACAAGGCTTATTTGAAGTGGTGCCAAAAGTGCCCTTGGTCTTGATGCTTGCATAATAGCCTTACAATGATGCATAGATTCAAAGGGATAAAAGGCTGTTGAACATTGAATGGCTTTTATGACACGATGTTTTCGGTCGCTTGTAGAAGTCGTATAAAATTGATTCATCAAAATATCAGTACCAAAATGTTTCTTAAGCTTTTCTTTCATATATCTACATGTGTAAAAATTTGTTCCCTGCACATGTTAGATGTAGATATATTTTGCGGGCAAACCACAGAAAACTGACACAGATAAAAATTTATGCTATATACATGTACATGATGTAACAATAATTACGTCAAGATTTAAGTATGGGTAAATGGCCCATTTATAAAAACAATTTTTCAAAGTAAAATACGTATAATATACGTAAAACAAGAAATATTCATGGATTTTTTAAACATCACCGATATTGTACCATTGCAGTTAAAACCTTCGAATTCGAAAAAGTTGATTCGCACTTCTCGCATACAAAACTTGAACAAGATCTGCATACATACATTATCAATAATCTTTTGGAATTGTTTTACAATGTATAGAAATCTACATTTTCGTACTTTACATGTATTGTACATGTACAATATTTTTGACTAGAGTATTTTTTTATTCATATTTACAACATATGGTACACATGTACTGTAATTAGTAAGTGTTTGAAACTCTACAAAAACAATGTATACAAATATCTATACAGTATGTACATGTACATATTATTGACTAGTACAATATGGTAAACATAATCAAAACAATTTTATATCTAATAGTACATGATATGTACATCAAATGATTTCCAAAGCATGCTCAATTTGTATACACACATATGTATTAAAAGCTAGTAGGTGTCAGTAACTATTGATTAACAATGATTAACAATGATTTGCAATTAATCCGAATGCATTCAGTTTGACCAAAGATAAAAGGTCAGCTGCAACAACCATGATGACCACTATTAGTCAGTTGTCATAAAAGTCACATTTCTCTTCTGTCCAAATCTAAAAATTGACCACATGACAGGCAGATGATCAGCTGTGGACATGATGGTCACTCCTGGTGTGTACAATTTAGAAGTACTTGTATACATGACAATGAATTGAATAATACAACATAGCCCCAATCTTTCAAATGCATAATGTACTGATAACTACATCAGTCACACACTCTTACCCGCAATGACTGTGATTTTAATATACCATCATAATGACAATAATAGGGCATACCCCAATCTCTCAAGTACCCTGATAACCACATCGACCACACACTCTTACCAGCAATGACTGTAATTTCAATATACCATCATAATGATGATAATACATGTATAACATACCCCTGAATCTCTCAAGTACCCTGATAACCACATCGGCCACACACTCTTACCAACAATGTCGGTGATTTCAATACATACATGTACAAGTACCATCAACAAGCTTTCTGTGTCAGGATCACTTTAATTTGTATTACACACAAACACACAAAGTACACACCCTACTTAGTAGCATCAGCATGTTTGGCTCTGATAAATACCAAGAGTCTAGTTCAGATCATTGACACCAGTCATCTAATGTCATTGTGGCAAGCTGATGTGATAACAGAGTAGTAAAATATGGGATAATGTCAGGAAGGCAAAAATTATCAAGTAATTAAACCTAGCTCAGAAAAAGACAAGAATATTTACAGCCGATAGCATATCTAAAACAGTGTGTTGAGGAGCCAGGAACTGGAAACAGTAATGACTTTGCAATTTACAAAAAAAACTAGTCTTACATGTAATACAAATGTAGTTACATGTTTAAACGCAAACATATGCATGATGCATATACAATGTACATGTACAGTAATTTTCACACTTTTACTCTCTGATCGATTCTGGATACTATCACAATTTCAAGATCAAGATCAGGAGTAATTTAAAAATAAAATATCATCTGGCCAACCACTGTACATACAAGCAACCACCGGTTGAATTTGAGTGGCCGCTCGTGGTGTAAGGCAGGTGGTCCCTTATAAAGGGTGAATTACAGGTAATAAAGGAAATACATGTATGCAAGTGGAATGTCATTACATGTATGTGCAGAAAGTTGTTATATACAGGTACTACAGGTGGTGGCTAAGCCGATTGTACATTGTACATGTACCTTTCCACTGTGTCTTAAATTCACAGATTTAAATGTGCATGTACATGTACGGTACATGTATATACATATACATGTACAGTAAAACCTGTGTTAAGCAGACAATTGCCGGACTAATTAATTTATAGAGAGGTGTCTGCTGAATGAAGGATGACCATTCACTGCTAAAACATTCATATGCATAATCAACACAATTTTCTTGTAATCAAGTGTTCCAATGCAAGGAAAGAAATATCAAGCAAAAACACAAAATAAAACATTGTAAGACCGTTTCTCAAAATAAATTTAAAAGATGGGACATACAGCTTAGTGAGAAATTGCCTGTGGCAATGGAAGTCGATCATATGAAGACTGTCCGCTAATTCAAGGTTAAAAATAAAGAAATTATGCATATTGGGGCCAACAACTTTGTCCCTTGTCCGAATAAGGGAGGTGTCCGTTTATTTAAAACATACACTAGTATTTTTATATAACAACATTATTAATGTACAGGTAAGCATGTCGTTATCACATGTTCATTAATTTAAGCCTACCTGTTAATTAATGTGTACAAATGTACATAGAAACAAACACGACAGGTAATGCAGGTACATTGTACATGAAGCTAGTAAATTACAACAACACTTCCGGAGCAACCATATCGGAGATTTTGTTTAGTTTTTGACTTGATGTTAAGGTGGATGAGTGATAATAGTAGGGTGTTTGTGGTGATAGGCAGTGTTCTTCACTGTTGATACACATGTGAGTAAAATGTACACAGAACAGGAGGTTCACCGAGGATTCTTGCTGTATCACTTCAAGGAAATAGATAGTAAACAAGATATAATCTGTCACTAGAAGTAATCTGTATATCTTGGCCAGTTGGATGTACAGGAACATGTAACATGTCTGCTATGTTACTGTATCATGTACTATTATAACTTACATTGTACATGTATTATGCACAGTCAAAATTGCATTAAAGGGCACCTCAGTATAAAGGACACCTGCATATAAAGGCTAGTGGTTTTCAAAATGTTTCAGAAGACAGGTCACCAAGTCTTATGTTGAAGCGGTCTCTTAAAACAAGTTTCACTGTTTCTAAATACATTTTTGTGTACTTTTGTCCTACATACATGTATATTGCGACTTCCAAGTAATAAATCTACAAACATTGTCTAGATATCACATTTGTGGGGGTGTTTGACATTTGTGTGTAATAAAGAAATAAAAAGAATCAACCCTTCACTTGTGATTATAAACTGTATATAACCATTTTCTGTGAATTGCAAGCATTCATGTTGATATTCATGCACAAAGAGAGAACTATAAACTTCAATTTAAAACTTGATCCCCTAGACATCACAAAAAGTGCACAGAGAGAGATTGCATCTTAATCATACCGTCCCTTTGATATGTAGGTACATGTATATAAAAGATTTCCAAGTTCAAATAAATTTTCTGTTGCGTCTAGTATCAAGAACACAGTGTACAAAAACTCTGTAAAAACCTTCAAATAGTACAGAATTTTTATTTGAGTTAGAGTTTGTCGTAAAGTCCCAATTACATGTACCTTTGGTGTCAAAGGTCATATACATGTACATGTTAATTTCACATGTGCCACCACATGTTTTTTCTTGTTTTCCAGGGCCCACCACACTACATCTACAATGTAAGTCTGATTTTACTCACTTCAAGCTATTCCTGAAACATGATTGACCAAATTACATGTAAGAAAGGCTTGGAACATTTTTTTTTTTTAGTTTTATGATGCCAGGCCCAGAGCCACCAGATTTAAAGGGAACTTTTTTATCAAATATGTGTGATATGCTAACTGTTGTACATACATGTACAGTAAGAACTTTGATGAGTCAAAGTTCAATGATTCGAATTTCTAGATGTTTCAAACTATTCATAAAGTCCCGAATAATTTTGTTATACTTATAAACGTTTTATAATTTGAACTTTCAAATAATTTTTTGGGACCATTTCTATAAAAGCAACGGAAATTCCTACATATAATTTGAAGTCAAAAGTGCGAAATTGCCCCTTGATAATTCTTCTCCTTCTCATAAACACTCAATGTTTTAATTTCACGAAAATTAGGTTAAACGTACCACTAATTATTAAACATAATGACCGATTGTGGCTTAAATGGTTTTGAAGTAGTCATATATACCGTATAGAACCAGTGAAACTTAAAACGTATGGTTCTCAGTTACCATCCATGAGTCAAAGTCCCGATGTTTCAAACTTTTCTAGGTGGTCTCTTGAACTTCGACTCATTGAAGTTCTACTGTAGCTGTAAAATACAGTGTAAACCGTCGTGATATACCACTCTCATGGAAGACCACCTGTCCTCAGTGACACCACAATCTGGAAATCGTTTTGTTAAATAATCCTTTAAACAAGACTTCAGGCTCTTTTGAGAGACCAAAATTCAGTGGCAGATCAGGGGTGGTCTCTAAAGACAGGTTCCACTGTACACATACAACTGCAACAACTAATCTTGTTTCTAAATGTACCTGTAGATACATGTACATGTACAGTGTACAACTACAACAGCTAATCTTTTTTGTAAATGTACCGGTAGATACATGTACAGTGTACAGTGTACAACTACAACAGCTAATCTTTTTTGTAAATGTACCGGTAGATACATGTACATGTACAGTGTACAACTACAACAGCTAATCTTTTTTGTAAATGTACTGGTAGATACATGTACAGTGTACAGTGTACAACTACAACAGCTAATCTTTTTTGTAAATGTACTGGTAGATACATGTACAGTGTACAACTGCAACAGCTAATCTTTTTTCTATGTCCAGTACAATGCATGAACATTAAAGGTACCATGAGTAGATACATGTTTTTATACAACCTTACATTTTGTATAGTCCACAGAAATGTTGATCATAAATCTGCATGTATTAAAGTTATGTTAATTTATCCTGCTATAAAACATTGAACTGCTTTTATCAGATGATAAAAAGAATTACAAAAGACCTATTAATCATAAAAACTCCGAAAACCTAAAGTTGTTGCATACATTTACGCCTCAGTGATAAATCCTTTCTATGTAGCATTTACTTAATATTTACATGTACATGTACTTCGTTTCACTGGAAACTTTTATTTGATAAAACGATAAATTCAGACATGGATTTGCTTTTCAGAAATCAGGGAATCCCTGTGGCTTGTATCTCATACATGTACATTTTGTATGTGTAACAGCTGTCGATCAGTCTGTCAGATAAATTTTACTTTCTCCTTTCCGGATATTTAACTGAATGCTGAAGAAGACACACTGATACATAATGAAGGATCCACTTGGTCACAGGGCCTCTGTGACAATGAGGTTACAGCATTGCACGTAAAACTACCATATATCAAGGAGTCTCTCATCTCTGATCAGTGTAGGTTCGAGCCACAAGCTATGGATTTTGTGAGGATGTTACATGTATGTTGGAGAAAATACCATAAACCATTTACTGGCAAACTGTCAAACTACCCCCTATTTCAGCTTAGATTCCAGTGGGGCATGGCCACATCGGGCTTAATCCTCAGGGATAATTACAGATGGACGATAGATCGATTTATAAAGTTTAATAATCTGACCGCTTGGCATCAAATGCAACCATCCAATTCTTTCATTCTGTATGTGGTACCTTGGTTTCATTTGATCTACAGGTACAAGTTGATCACCACATTCATCTATAAGCATTAAGTGGTGTTAATACAATGGTGCCAAAGAAACCCTAGCCATTACATGTATATATGCATGTTATTTAATACATGTACACACTTCATTTAAATGTACAATGTACATGAAATATTATTCATTAATGTTATTTTTCTACATGTTATTTTTTATGTACGGTACATGCTATTTTCCATGTACCGGTACATGTTATATTGCGTCCACATATGTTTTCGATGATACATGTATGTTGAATTCGATGATTTGATTTCTCAGTTAACATCGGATCGTTCAGAAGGGTCCTTATTTAGGATATTTATACATGTTACATGTATTTTTATACATGTATTTTTGTGTTTTTTTTCATACCTTTAAAATTTGCAAATGACCGTCATCTTCAATTAAAGTGATCCATTAGATCCCTATATACATGTAAATGTGTCTAGATACTGAGGGAAAGCCCTGATGTATGTCTACATTTGTACATACATGTATATCATTATTTGTATAAATGTGTCTAGATTTTGAGGGAAAGCCCTGATGTATGTCTACATTTGTACATACATGTATATCGTTATTTGTATAAATGTGTCTAGATTTTGAGGGAAAGCCCTGATGTATGTCTACATTTGTACATACATGTATATCGTTATTTGTATAAATGTGTATAGATTTTGATGTAAGGAAAGCCCTGATGTATGTCTACATTTGTACATACATGTATATCGTTATTTGTATAAATGTGTCTAGATTTTGAGGGAAAGCCCTGATGTATGTCTACATTTGTACATACATGTATATCGTTATTTGTATCTACATGTATGAAATGTACATTTGTACATGTAAGCATGTATATACATTGTACATGTACATTGTATTCGTACATGTACCGGGGTATGTTGTATCATGCCACAGACAAAGAGTCAGTATATGTACATATATACACGTACATGTACCGGGGTATGTTGTATCATGCCACAGACAATGAGTCAGTATACATGTATGTACATATATACACGTACATGTGTTAGTAAAAAATTTCAGTTTTGGTATACCTACATGTACATGTAGCTAAACATATACTTTTATAAGTACATATTTTATGTAAATCTAAGAAATTCATATTTAAACAAAAAACATACGGTACAAATCTAATTAGTGTTATTAACCTGATCAACTGACCTTAGAAAGTCAATCACATCTCAGCACATTAATCCATCAATAGAAATCATATAGTCAACTCAGAGTACCATATTTACAGTACGAAACTACAGCAAGCCTTGAGGATCTGTTATCAACACTTAATCACCAATCCAAACATACATGTACATTTACTTTTTGAAGTCTCGGTCTAACCTAGGTATACAATATATATATATATACATGTATATATATATATATATATACATACATACAGTAAACCTGCTATAGCGGCCACCTCTACATAAGGATTACCTGAATATAAAGGCCAGTTTTTTCAAGTCCCTTGACTGCATTCTTTAACTAAATTGAACCTGTGTATAAGGGTCACCTGCACATAAAGGCCACTATTTTCTGGTCCCTTGGGTGGCCCCTATATACAGGTCTTACTGTATATATATATATATATATATATATATACTTTATGATTAGCCTAAGAAAAAAATTAGCAACATTTTTAGTGTAAATAATCTGTATCCTGATAAACCATTACAATTTGTCCTGTCCATGTTGTGAACATGATTGTGATATCACCGAACTCTCAGTAAACTGAAAGTTAATAAAGAATACATGCTTTACAAATCAAACTTGCTTCTGAAATATATCACACGCTTGTACAAATGTATACAAATTGGAAAAGTAGAAACTGCATCATAACTTTGTACCAGTGTACATGTATACATATATATACAGAAATGTAAATTTATACATATACATAACTACTACATTGTATAAAATACTAACTTTCTACATGTATTTCCTATACATATACATGTAGATACACATGTTATTCAACTTGGACAACACATGCACACACATGCACACACACACACACACAGTTCTGAGTAAAAATAACTCATTCACATGCACATACATTTGTACACATACAATTCTGTGTACATTACAGGTTTGTAAATAGTGTGTACATTTTGTACAATGTACATGTATGTAAATGTTAACATCAGGATGTCATCTACAATATATGATGTATAAATGTCATTAAGTATAAATATACATCTCAGGTAATACTGTACCCGACACAAACATCTTAACCATACCTGTGTAAATCTGGACAGCCAGTCTAAACTGTTTCCTATTATCCCATTCATACACCTGAAAATTGGACTTTGTTGTACAGGTGTATAAGCCTGATGCATAAATCTCAAATTTATTATAAAAACCGGTAAGATATTTGGCTTTGTATTGAATGTTTATAGGGTGTGACGCATATCATCTGTTATGTTTTCTAGTAAGTCAAAAATAACTCCAGGATCTATCGGATACAAACAGCACTGACTACACGTATTTACTGCCTTGATAATGATAGAGATATAAGATTGTAAGATCACACACACACACATACACAGGAATTTTATTAACTCCTAAACTTTGGGTTCAGGGTCCGAGAAAATTGGGAAAATATATGTTTTGATTAAAATTGGGAAAATACACGACATTTTGATTAGAATTAGGGATTTTCATTTTCCCTAGATGATGATTATAAAAATTTTTAAAAATATTTATCTATTAAGAACTTGTTTAATTTTTGATTTTTATAAAAAAAAATCACCGATCACAGATGAATTATAAATACAATGCGCATATTTTATTCAGAATATTATTTTATGTAGTTTTAAGTAAATTTTGAATCTTCACAACTGACTTTTCTCATATAACTCTAACAAAAGGCATATGTGACATTTGAGAATTAATTTAGACTAAAGTTGACATCATCATTTTTTCACAATTATTGGCTAATACTTAGGTACATATACATGTGTATATAAAATTACCGGAACACAATAACATGCACAAAAATCTGTCTCACAAAATCATCTTAGATTACGGCACTAGCAGGACTCAAACCATCATCGTAAAACCACGGTTCGGAATCGTTATTCTCTTACCTACCCGTGGTTTCATGAGACCGAAATCACTCATAAATATATTTATTATTCATGTAGCCTGAACCAATGTGAGTAAACACTGTGCTCGCATTCATCAACTAATTACCATGGGTAGGAAAGAGCATAGCGATTCCGGACCATGGTTCTGCGACAATGGACTCGAACCCATGGTTATAACAGATGTCGGAGACTTCATGGTTTAAAGTCCAATGCTCTATGTTAAACATTGGATCACGAGCCAGGGCATCATTCATAAAAGGTTGGAAACTTTACGATTACCGATTAGTTTCACGACCATTCACCTACAACGTTTACAACCATTTCATTAAGCAAGTCGGAATTTCTTACGACTGCCAATTATTTAGTTTATCGAGTATAAAGGTTAAAATATTTTTTTTATTATAATTAAATGATTAGAAAAAGGTGTAATGCATTGTAGGAGAGTCAATAATGATGTTTGTCTTGCAGGTGAAATGGCAAAATCTGTACTTTATCTTGAAATATATCATTCCGGAACACAATAAGTACCGGTATGATTCATTTTATAGTCCCTTATGTTATACGATCAAAGGGAGGTAAGTGGTATGTCTGTATTGGAAGACGCTGGGTCTCCTACCAGTCTTATTTCCCTCTAACTCGTCAAGCGAAGTAATAAAGTCTGTCATTTCAAACATTTTCTCAAAATATTTCATGTGATCTTGATAAAAACAAGAGGGATTTAGGATTTACAACTGCTTAGACCCAGTCTGAAATTACTGACTAAATATTGTCGTAAATTGGTAATTGGAAACGTTTATGAAACAGTCGGTAATCGTAGTATGGGTACAGGATACCATAAGCAAATTACATGTAAATACAGTTGATTCCACCTAATTGTATACCTGATAATTGCATATTCCTGTTAACTGCATAAGAATTCAAAACACAAAACCACTTCCTATATGTTACATGTTAAATATTCCTTTTAAGTGCATAGGTTAAACCAAGAATTCCTCTTAATTGCATAAAATATTGCACAAAATGGGGGAAAATGTACTGATTACAGTAAAAAGTTGTGTGGACATACTATTTTCATAAAAATGAGAACATACCAAACTAAGATTTATTAAAATTTGCTTTTATGATATTATTTTACCCTAATGCTTAATGAGAATCCATTACTAATGTACCTACATGTACATGCACATGTACTAGGGTGTTTATAACAGTATTATACACACAAATGAAAGGACAAATTATTGATAATGAATCGTCATTGTTCACTAAAATACTCTATTCCTGTTATTTGCATTAATTCCTCTTATTTGCATAATTTTTCCCACATTTTGGCTATATCATTAAGAGGAATCCACTGTACTGTTACTTCCAAATACTTGATAAAAATCAAGATCAAATACAAGTTACATTTACACAAATGTATGGACATGTACATGTGCCTTAATAGTTCAGTATCCCATTCCTACAGCTAACAGGAAAATCAATAATAATAAAGAACATATTACATGTGTACATATGTGGATACATTTTGTATGTACAAATCAGTACATGTACATATACATTGTATGGGTACATAAGTGTGTACATGTGTACATATGTGGATACATTTTGTATGTACAAATCAGTACATGTACATATACATTGTACGGGTACATAAGTGTGTACATATGTGGATACATTTTGTATGTACAAATCAGTATATGTACATATACATTGTACGGGTACATAAGTGTGTACATGTGTACATATGTGGATACATTTTGTATGTACAAATCAGTACATGTACATATACATTGTACGGATACATAAGTGTGTACATAAAATAATTGTACATATGTGGATACATTTTGTATGTACAAATCAGTACATGTACATACATATACATTGTATGGGTACATGAGTGTGTACATGTGTACTTTAATATTTACACACTTACATGTAAAAAGCTACAATGTATTGTCAATACAGTAAATGATTAGCTTGCAATAACTTATCTTAATAGTACATGTATGAAGAATTGTTTACCTGTAAATAAAATGTCAACTTGCCTAGATGTCCTTGTACAATGTACATAATAAAAAAAAACAATATCGAGGAAGTCAAACGTTTCTCCACAGGTGATTGACTTAATTCTGATATTTAAACTAAAGATAACAGGTTTGTAAAGGAATTATTTTAAATCTGCATGACCTCTCATCTCTGATATAAGAACTAATTGGGGTTACTTCATAACATTATAGAATTCTATCGAATTCAGATTGGTATTTGCCCTATATTTTGACATTTTCTTTGAGGAACTAACAAGGTTAAGGTATCATATATTCAATTTTGTTTCTAGGTATTGAAAGCTCCCCAATGTGGTTGAAATTAATATGTAATTTATTAGGAGATAAAAAAAATAGTTGTATGAAAGGCTTATACATGTACTGTAGAATACTTCAATGTATATATATGTATATGTACATTTTGTACAAAATGTAATACATGCATGTACAAATGCAGTATGCAGGCATATACATGCATATTAATTCAACATTTACAAATGTAGCTCTCTCAGCCTGCATTAACTGGTACTTGTACAAACTGCATTTTTACACATATACAAGCACAACATGTAAGCATGTACACAATTTAAAAAAAGGGTAGACCACAAGCTTTTATAATTTTAAGAAGTGTTGAAAACAAATATCAGTTCATATTTAAACACAAATGCATGATAGTGTTCTGAACATTTGGACATTTTGGAAACTACACACATGCATACACACAATTTTGTTGATTTTGTACACACATACAAGTACAACACTTGGACATTTTGGAAACTACACACATGTATACACACAATTTTGTTGATTTTGTACACATATACATATACAAGTACTTAATATTAATTTCATGTACATGTATATATACATGTACATGTATATCATATAAGTAATAAAATGACTTTGCAAATACATGTACATGTATACGTCTGGTGACCAAGTCAAAGCATTTTTATTACCTAGAATATGAATGTGTGAATATGTATTCTCGTCAACACTAAAAACAAAATATATACATACATGTAAATGTAAATGTTACTGAATGGGGAAAAAATTACTCAGGAAAAACTTGACTATCAACATGCAGTCATCTTTATCAAGCAGTCACCTCTTTTTAGCGACCAGCTTAAATTAATCTGAAATCATTTCCTTATAAAATTATACCCCAATTGGCAGTTAATATATTAGCAGTCATCTTCATAACACTGGCATGATCAGCATTCGCGACCCTTTCATGGTTCAAACTGACAAAGTTAACCCAATCAAACATGTTTTTGAAAATGTTAACTGGAATTCCAATTTCAATCTGTCGCCGACTGTTGGTCACTTTGAATCCATATACATATACAACTGTACATGTACATCTATGTATTTCTCTAGTAATCAATGTTTTTAATGTTTTTTGTAGTATAAATACTGATATGTATATGTATAACTACATGTATTACACATAGTTTTTGTATAGTGTTTTACGACACACACAACCATTTTTCAGTTATATGGCAGAGCCAGTTTTTACTCGAGTAGGAGAGAAACCAGTTAGAATGTATCCACTGGCCTTCTGCATGTAAACTACTAAACTTTCTCACAAAAATCAGATAAGGTTCCAGCCCGAGTCAATTCTGCACTGACCAGAAGTGAGAGACTTCATGGTTCAAAGTGCAGTTCTCTAACCACTCAGCCATGAGAACCCTATTACACAGAAAGACACATGGGTATCTGAAGTTTACGTAATGTATACGGTATATACATGTATGCACACATCACAAGACGAAAATTTTGAATCCCTCAATTACATATAGAAGGTCACTTTCATTATTTCCTTCGGGGACTGCAGGTTAGACTGTGCATCACAAAATCATAAAGTTTAACACATTTAATCATTACCACAAATGTACATGAATGTTTTACACAATTAATGGGCTATAAATGTGTTCATTTCACTTCATCAAATAAAGTTTACATATCATAGAAACATTTGATGACTGATCTTTCTCACATTAATGTGTAAAACTATACATGTACAAGATCCAATAAAACTTCAAGGCAGATTTTGTCTCAAATCGAACAAAATACATTTACATTGCACAGTTTTATACAAATGTACAAGTAATTCATAACAAGCTTAAAAAACCTGTACATGCAGAGCTCGAAATTAACTTGTTACATGAAGAGCTCGAAAATCACCTTGTGTCCATTATATATAAATTAGGATATGACTAATAAGTTCTACATTGTACAACGGGATAATAAACATTTATAGTAGTCCGCTAGGCTAATGAAAAAATATAAACACAGAAAGTTAAAACACTGAAAAATGAAATAAAACTTAGTCAACATCACAGTGTTTATTTTTACATTTTTTTAAAATCCTTCTCGCTATTTTAAGTAACATTCTGGAAAAGTTCGACATTCAATCCACTTCCTGCAATTTCTTAGTGAAACATCAAAGGAGACCAACATCAATGGGTGAGGATGATGGAGAGGCTGACATACCCCACCATATTTTAAATAAGTGGACTTGTTGAAAAAATAAAAATCTAGTAAAATAATAAAGAATTGTTTTCAATATTTCTACGGTCTTACGACTAACACATTTACTTGTGGACTAATAGAGCTTATAATCAGTAAGTACATGTACAATGTATGTCAGATTATAGGCTGAAGTTCTCCCCAATTTAAGTTACTTTTTTTTCTTAAACCCTGATTTTACCAAAAAAGTAACTTAAAATCAGGGCCTTAACATTTTAGCCAGTTTATTGCTTGAAAAAGTTAGTTTCGAGCCCTGTCTGTGGACAGCTAGCTTAAGTTAACAAATTTGTACATACATGTATATGTAGCGATGCTTAAATATTTTCACAATATCGTGGTGGGGATTTCTGTATCATGATTTATTGTGATGACGATACATAAATTTTTTGTATACGACAGAACTTTACACATTGTTACATGTACATGTATGTACAGCAGGATCTCTTTTGAGAAACCTTTATTATTACATGTACAATGTATGTGAAAACCACTTGCTTTTAATGAAACCATTTTTGAGTGACAACCTGTCTTGTACATTGTACTAGTAAGATCACATTTCAGTGGCATATTAAGAGGTAATCTCTCAAGACAGGAATCACTGTAAAGAGTTTATAATTTATATGTATGTGTACATTATAAATCTTCATTATCAGTAACCCTTGACCTTATATGATTATTTCAAGGTAAATCACCTTAGCTGTCATCAGCATAATTAACTCAGAGGTCATGTAAATATGTATATGTATCAGATAACAGTCAATAACGCTGTCACACACACAAATATATATATATATACATATATGCATACAAATGTATTATACAGTTACATGTAAACTGTAATATTTACTAATATTATTATTTATAATCAGATGCACTGATATTAAGATATAGCCCATTAGGGATTAAGACATCGCCAGAATAAACATGTGTATGGATTACACTTCAACACACAATGTGCAAACTTGTATTTACATGTGAACTGGACATATTTCACTCCTAACATATGGAATTCTTTACTGGTGTTTTATCAAGTACTACATGTACTTGACATGTACAAAATGTACTCCACAATTTTTTCCATGTGTATGATACATGCACATACATGAACATACATGTATGTACAGTGTACAATACACAAATGTACATGTATGTACTGTGTACAATACACAAATGTACATGTCTGTACAGTGTACAATACACAAATGTACATGTCTGTACAGTGTACAATACACAAATGTACATATCTGTACAGTGTACAATACACAAATGTACGTCTGTACAGTGTACAATACACAAATGTACATATCTGTACAGTGTACAATACACAAATGTACGTCTGTACAGTGTACAATACACAAATGTACATGTCTGTACAGTGTACAATACACAAATGTACATGTCTGTACAGTGTACAATACACAAATGTATGTCTGTACAGTGTACAATACACAAATGTACATGTCTGTACAGTGTACAATACACAAATGTACATGTCTGTACAGTGTACAATACACAAACGTACATGTCTGTACAGTGTACAATACACAAATGTACATGTATATGGTATATACAATGTAAATGTATGTATATATATATGTACAAAGGAACCTTTCTTGATCATGAAACACCACCTCATCTGCCATTGGCCACTCAATTGTGGTTTCTCAAGAAGTTAGTCCTTTAACCCTTTCATCCCTGAAAATCAAGATGGTATACTCTTTTCTGTTAAGACCAGTCTATTATGGTCCGCAGGGTTGAAAGGGTTAAAAGAGCTTTTACTAAAAACATTATTTAACTAGGGGGGTCTCAGAGTGTACATGTGGTCTCACATAGACATGTGGTCTCTCATCAGTTCTCTTAAGACTGGTTTCACTGTATTTTGTATCTGATCTCAAATATAATTTGTCATTCATATGTAAGTTATCTCCACACACACACACACACCTACACACACACACACACACACACACACACACACACACACAGAAATACATATGTACATGTACATGCAGTAATTTCTTATTCTTTATCCAAGCATCCTATAATGAACTGACACTTTGTATTAAATACAAAGTACATTTATAACAGTTAAAAACTGGCAGGTAAATGTACAATGTATTAACACTAAGATCTTTCAACTTGTTCAAGCAACAACTTTGTCCCTCATTTAACAGGCTCCCCACCAGGAAACAAGTAAAACCACATGCAAAATATGGCTCAAATTATCTGCGGTAAACTTTTTAATTTATACACAATCATTAAGTATACTTTCTGACAACATAAGTACATGTAGCTGCACAATGTTACAATGCTGTGTCCATAACAACATGTCACATTGCAACAGATCCATAGCAACAATACATGTACAAAGAAGATAAAGATACCGCAAAGTCAGAAACTTACATGTTCAGCCCTAAAGACACATTTGGACTGGTCTAAGTCATTGATTTACAGAAGGGTCCATTGTTTTTCAGGGGTTGATTAGTTAGCACTAGTTCAAGATAAAATACAGCAAAGTTAGAAACTTAAAGTACTTAACTCAATTACTGCCACATCATCGTAAAACCAAGCTCCAGAATAGCTATGCTCTTTCCTACCCGTGGTCTCATGCAACCAAAATCTCTTGTAGCTAATGAATATTTATGAGGAGTAGGTGTTGTCCAATTTATCCAATCACAGTACATGTACATGTAGTTGTGATCTGCAACGAAGTTATCACACAGTTTGTTGACCCATAGATTGGGTTCCTGGCTCACTGATGCTAATGCTGTCAGTATATATTAGAAAAATGGTGATTGGACCAAGAACCCAGGCTAGTTGACCCAATACAATTTTGAAATTGTTTAAAAGCCTTGATCTGATTGGATGACAAATGCGAGCACCATATACTCACATTGGCTGAGGCTTCATGAATAATACAAATATGTGCAAGAAATTTTGGTTGCATGAGACCACGGGTACATGTACATGTAGGAAAGAGCACAGTGATTCCAGATCGTGGTTTTATGACAATGTTATTGCCATATATATATATAAATGAAACATCTGTAAGGTGACTAAACAAGTAGTATTCTTTTAAAATCATTTGCTATCCATAGAATCATATTTGAACACTTTATTGAAGTACATGTACTTGGTAGAGCTGTTATCATGACTGAGATTAGCATCACAATATTGACGAATTTTAACGATATCAATTGCAATAATAGGTGTACTAGTACTTTTGCTAATTATGGCAATTAAGAAGTGTTTGTTTGTTGTTTATTTCATGCATAACATCCCCTCAGTAAGACAGACACATAAATGAATGTAAAAAATATTTTTGGGGAGTTTCACAACAATGTATGTGATTTGTGTTTGTTTAAATGTAGGTACATGTACATGTAGCTCGAGTACATAATACATGTACATATATAAAGACTTTCTTTTCTATTGTAGTCAGCGATATCGCGATGCTGGCATATTTTCACAGTATCATTGTCAGGTTTTTAGTACTGTTATTTATCAGGATATACATGTATGATAACAGCTCTTTAACTTGGTGTATGTATATACATGTAACAGAATTAGTGAACATCATCCCAACTGTTATGTACTAACTTAATTCAGTACTTGTTTGAACACAACAAAACATTTGAATTCTACTTTTATTATGTATCGCAACAAAAAAGACATCATTCACCTTAAGATTTGTCACTCCACCACAATACTATGGCATTAATTGTACCTTTTGCATACAACAACACCTGAAATGTTGAAAAGAAAAAAATGTTCCCATGTGGCACTCCTTGCTATTTTGTGAGGAATCAACTCAAGATCTGCGATTGCCACCATTACGGTTGAAACGCAATGTTGTTAAAGTGCTTTTACTTAAACAGTGCAGTATTTCAGTACACTTAGTTGTGACTTACAAACGTTCATTTATTGAGACTACTAAGGTTATGTAAGCAAAAGTAATTTGTCAATCGGTGTTTATTTTCATGAAAAAAATCGTAAGTTGAGTTTCGACGTCAGATATTTCACTTAAACAAGAAGAAATGTTATACAGTGAAACTTGTATATAACGACCTACTTAGGGACACAAGAAAACCGGCCTTTATAGAGAGGTGGTCTTTATATAGAGGTTAATTTGTACACAAATGATACTAATGGGAACAGCAAAAAATGGTCTTTGTGACCAGGTGGTCTTTATACACAGGTGGTTGCTACAGCAGGTTTTACTGTATTTATGATTTATTGGAGATATACTAGTACATTGTGCTGTCTCGCGATATCCATATTGTGGAGTAATGTATTGCAATGCACCTATATATCGGTCAATCGCGACAGCCCTAGACGGCAGTGTCCAGAATAATATATATACATACATGTATTCATGGTAAAGAACCTGTGCTGTTGATTATTATCTTTTTTCGGAATCAACGATCATCCTACCTGTACATGTACTTGTGATATACATGTACATTTGTACCAATAATGTACCTTAGGCATGCACATGTATCAATTATTTGTTACTTGAAATTGCTACTTTGTTTATAACATACATGTATACATTGTTATTATTGTTATGTCCCCATGGTTAAATGAAAATGACTAAATGTCCCCAGAAAAATATGATCCAGGGGACATAATGACCCCAGATCATTCAATCCTGGTTGTATCACTGGTGCACATAGCTATCCATATACAGGTTAAATATCGGGAGGCCATTTTACTAAAGTTTGTATTAAGTTGTAAGTCTTGTTGTGTACATGTATATATGTACATGTAAGTCAAAACTTAAGTAACTGCTAATTCTAATACATTGCTGTTTACATGTACATGTTCAGAAATCAGTGTACATTTTGTATCACTGATTTCTGGAAACATTTTTAATCGCAGTAAATTGACCAGCAATAAAACTGTTACAAAATATACAGCCTGGATCAGATAAACCTGTACAATAGATACATGTACATTATATACATTGCACATTGTATATAAATTATAATCCTAATACATGTAGTTATACATTGTAAATTGTGAGGCTGAAGCATTGTACAATGTGTGAAAAAGGACATATTTCAGATGTACATTTGTAACATGTGTTATGATCAACCTTAAAGGAAATGAGAAATACTTACCTAAATCATCAGTTATATTCTTTTTATAATATATCTACATGTGTATATGCGACTGCGATCTATATGAAAATGAAAACACACATATGTCCAGAATCATTCACAAGTCATGGCTGATCATTTCTACCACATATACAAATGTAGTCTTCTTGACAGTGTCTCTGATTTACATTGTACAAGGTGTACATACAAATAAAAAGTACAAACAAAGGTAAAAATCGGAATATAACTTCAAACATCAGCTGTGACAGCTATATCAGTAAATCATATGTAGGGAATATGACCTAGTTTTTTTTAGTAATGACACAACACAGGAAGCCAAACTTAAGAAAGAAAAGAGAAAAGATAGTTAAGCTGAGATGTAAATCTATATTTAGCCTTCAGGACTGCCTACTGCCTAGGTACATGTATTTTTCATATTTTTCTTGTGAATGGAAATACATATGTATATGTACATGTACATGTATTTTCGTTTATTCATTCTAAAACTACTAATGTCTATTTCATGTCACTATAATTACTGTGTACATACAGATCTATACTTTGGAATGTGACCTCCATCTAACTTGAAAGTTAACTTATTACAGGGTGACACATATATCTGATTTTCTAGTCAAATTATCTGTGTGCATTCTACTGTGATGTACACAATACAGAGGCTAGTCTAGATGTTTCCACAATAACTGGTGGAAGCTTCCATTTAATTTTAACTGTCAAAAGCTTTCATTTAATTTAACACAAACCTACAAATTATGACCTAGCAAATTCTTCGGGAGCCATATAGGCATTAACTATCACTTACTTAAATATAGATTCAGATTGACAAATATATATATATATTTAATATACCTACTGCATGGCAAGGATGTATTATAACTTACAATGTACATGTACTACAAATGTACTTGCACTGTCATCTAAAAATGTTCAAATGATGCACAAAAAAGATACATGTATGTAAAATTATATGTGTACAAAATGTATTGTATATATATATATATATATACATGCATGTAGATATTTTCCAGTGAGTCTTTAATTAACACCTGTAACATGTACAATTGATTCACTGTACATTTAACGCATTTATGTTACCAAGGCTAAGTACTTAAGCTTGCTAGGATATACATGTACACCTTGCAGACTTTCAAATGTCACAAGCTACAATTGTAAGGTGCAGCATCTGGCTTTGATTAATAACTACTTATAGATACAATGTAGATATATGGGCCTATATCACAATAAAGTCTTACATTGGTACACTGGAAGCTGTCATAAAAGACCACTTTTTGAAAACCACTAGGTACAATAATCCTTTAAATAAAACCTCTTTTGACAGACCACCTGTCCAATGTACATCACTACATGTAAGACCATATTTGAGAGACAGGAGGGGGTGGTGTTTCAAGACAGGCTCAAGTGTATCTACATGTAGACCTATATAATGTCACATTTATACAAAGATTACTGATCAGTTTCCTTTTTATGCCACACTCTACAATTTTTCAGTTAAATAATTTAGACATTGGTTTTAGTCAGTTTTACATGTACCACTTTATATATTGGTAGACCTACATGTATTGTCCGATTCATATTGTACATGTATAACGGGGCAGGGTAACCTTTTGATTATCATACAGATAATTCTACTAACTTTTTGGTTAAATGTACATGTATGTATATATATACCAGTCGTTTTCATGAGCATACACATACATGTATACATATACAATGTACATGTGATGTACTGACATACTGGCACACGTTATTGTATAACATACATTTATTTACATTTACAATGTACATGTTTATGTACATCATATTACATGTACATTTTATGCACATGTATGCAAATGTACAATTGTACTGGTACATGTACACCACTATGTATGTACATGTACCCTGACCTAATTAATCATTTAAAGACATTTTAGTTTCTACTTTTCTTTAATCATATTTTTGCTTCATCTGAAGTCATTTACATCTGTCAAACATAAATCTCATCTAGTTACATAAATAACAAGAATTAGATAAAAGAGACTAAAGTAATTAACACATAACTACCTGACAGGTGAAATTTACATTACATGTCACCTTAAAAGATGAAACTGATCTTCACAACATGTTTAAATGGTGTTCCTGTGTTTAGATAATGTCCCATCAAGCGACATGTACAACAGAACTGAGAACAAGTTTTATGTGCATGTCCAGGTTAATTGAAACTTGGCATTTTATGATGAATAGTTTGTGTATTACACATAAGTCCAATAAACAAAAGAGATGGACATCTTATCTACCTGGTCTGTTTACTGTAAATAATTTACATCAGCTCATAAACTTTTCAGTACTCAAGCAGCCACAGATAACTTTCGGTAAAGAGAGGAATCATGTAGTTTAGATCAATAAATGTACTTATAAAGGAGTGACTCACTCTGACTCTATCTATCTCTTTTTAACATGAAGATTTCTGTATATTTATACATTGTAGATGTATATATGAACCTTCTTAATCTGAGCAACAGTGATTTACATGATCATGACTGTCATGTACATACAAATGGTAAACTGGTATACATTTACTGTTACAGAGCACGTATATGTACATAGGAAATCTAAGGAGGATGTCTGATATCACAGAATTGGCTACTTCAATGCATTTTTAGGAAAAAAAAACAGAAACTATTTGTTACAAATGATGTAACATACATTTATAATATACATGTACCTCCAGTACAACTCATGTAATAATGTACAATATAGCACTGATGTAACATACATTTATAATATACATGTACCTCCAGTCAGCTCATGTAATAATGTACAATATAGCACTGATGTAACATACATTTATAATATACATGTACCTCCAGTACAACTCATGTAATAATGTACAATATAGCACTGATGTAACATACATTTATAATATACATGTACCTCCAGTACAACTCATGTAATAATGTACAATATACATGTAGCACTGATGTAACATACATTAACAGTGTACCTCCAGTACAACTCATGTAATAATGTACAAATATAGCACTGATGTAACATACATTTATAATATACATGTACCTCCAGTACAGCTCATGTAATAATGTACAATATAGCACTGATGTAACATACATTTATACAAATGTATACATGTACCTAGCACAGTACAACCTCCAGTACAACTCATGTAATAATGTACAATATACATGTAGCACTGATGTAACATACATTAACAGTGTACCTCCAGTACAACTCATGTAATAATGTACAATATAGCACTGATGTAACATACATTTACAATGTACATGTACCTCGAGTACAACTCATGTAATTCTGATCTGTAGTGTGAAATACAATTGTATCTTCCCTCGCCAAGAGCTCCGCACATGAAGTGAAAATCAAAGATCTTATGTTTTAGAGGAGTCTTAAAACCAAGACTCTGAGTCTTTGTGTCACAGCAGGCTTGGCAGGTAAAAGAACCCTCACTGCATTACATTTAGCAGGGATAAAAATTAGCAGGGGCCCAGTAACCAATGGCGAGTAAAAACTGAGCTGGTCTAGTAGATTTCACAGTGTTAGCCCAGGTGGCTACTGAAAATTTGGGGGTATATCTTGCACTTTCACAAAGTTCAACTGATATTTTTTGTAAACTGAGTATGCCTTGCTACATGTACATGTAGTGTATGAACTACTTTAAAATAT
Organism: Atrina japonica; assembly: GCA_030159075.1. Lineage (NCBI taxonomy): Eukaryota > Metazoa > Mollusca > Bivalvia > Pterioida > Pinnidae > Atrina > Atrina japonica. The sequence continues at coordinate 292,891 of BROG01000245.1, forward strand.
GTTAAAGGAAGAGCAAGTTCCTGGGCTTCCAGACATGCATCTGGGCTAAAATAAAATTCTGACATATGAGCCCACTGATGACTCCTTGATTGCATATATATGAGCCCAGATGGCCGAGTTTAAATTCTATTCCTGTGTAGCATGGAGTCCATAGCACAAGTGAGCATTGTGAAACTTCTCATAAAGCTGGTAATATCTATACCTGTAGCTACATACAAATGTACATGTAACACAGAATTTGTCAGCTGTCCACTTCTATTGGCCTAAACAAATCTCTTTCATCTATTTTTGTCATAAAGTATTCTGTCTAACAGTAAACACTCTAATACATTTACATATGTACATGTATGTGTACAATGTCATACATTTGTATGCAGAGGCTAATAGACCCTTTCTGAGACAGGTGCTAAATTTGGTCAGAGTAAAAAGTTTCTAATGAAAATAAAGATACAAAACTTGTAATTCATTTGACTTATTTTATTAATCTGACAGCACTAAGTTCATCTGAAGACATGGAAATTTTAATTGAACAGTACTTTTAAGTTGTAAAATTTTCCTTTGTCTGTGTACATGTACATTGTACCAAACATGAACTACAGCATTATCACATGGTGAACATAATTGAGAATTTTTGCTCCAAATTGGGAAAAATATAGCAAAATTTTGAATTTGTTAATGATATAAATTCCTGGTACGGGTATGTAGATCTATGTATGTATGTATAATGGCAGTACATGTAAAAGTTGTTGTTGTTACAATACTAATAGAGATGATATTATTACTGTGGGGAAGGCTCGACTGTCATGAATCACATTACATCTCTGAATAAAACGATAGTCGAATCATGTTAATATAATTCTGATGCTCTGATCATATAGCAATAATTTATGCATGCAGTGTGTACATGACGATGTACATATACATATATTAATAAAGCATTTCAAATAAGTACATGTAGATGTAAGGTAGTCTAGATGACCATCACCATTGTCATAAGAACAGTAATTGTCATCAAATCTGAGCTGTACTGGTCACTGCTACTGTGCTAGAATTGTCAGATAATAACAGTCTCTTAAAACAGGTTAACAATAGTCAGAATACAGTTACATTGTAAATCAGATTTTGCAACCTTGATTGATTTTACACACAAATATTCATACATTTAAGTTGTACCATGTAGCTAGTGTATTACCGGTACTATCTACAAATGTGCACTGAGGGGCCTCCGTACAAATGTAGAAGAGTGGTTGGAGCATAACACCTTGAGCCATGAAGTCTCTCACTTCAGCCCCACTGGAACCTAGCTAGGGTGATTTTTGTAAGAAAGTTTGCATATTTCTTAGCGAAAGGCTGTTGGTACAATACATACTCAACCATTAAAAACTGGTCCTAGGGTGTTCTTTGCTATAGTCATTCATTTTTTTTTTTAATTGGGTTTCAAAAGTTTATTTAACAAAATAAAGAAATTTAACATGAATTCAACACTTTGTCCAAAGAACAATTTGGCCACAGAAATGGAAACACATATGTGTATATATACTAGCCTTGGCAACTTGACAGAAATTTTGTGGTTTAAAATACCAATTCCATCTGAAAATGATGTGCATGTACATGTAATTATATAATTAGTACTCTGAAAGTTATCTAAAGCAAATTAAATGAATACACAGGTCTGTACCTATACATTGTACAAGGTACATGCACATCATGTATTGCATTATTTGGTCTGGTAATTTGACACATCTGACAATAAGATGCAAGTGAAAAATGTACATTTTGTATGATAATGTACATACATGTATGTCGATGCTATGGAATTAAAAGGTCGTAACTGCAATTTTCAAACTTTTCAGTAGGAGGAAAAAACAAATTTTCAATTAGACTAACACAGATTATCAGATATTGTAAAATTAACTTGCACATGTATTTGCATCCATTACCTAAGCTTACATGTAGATGTAGATACAACTTTTCAACCCATGATACCCAAATTAATTGTACAATAATTTGGGTTGTACAATGTATCTGCCACTTACGACCTCATAAGTCACTTTTCCTAATTTTCTTGGAAACTACATGTATTCCTCAGGGTGTTTTGACTGGATTTTTTTCAGAGAGGATGCAGAATTGAAAACTGTATCTGAAAATATGAAAAAGCCTAAAAGGACATAAGTGGCAGTTACATGTACAACCCTTCATGGCACAGCATTGATGTCTGTGCTTCGCGCAATCATCCTTTCAATAAATTGCTTGTTGTTACAATGTATATATGAGTGTTCGGTCAGTCAGATAGTCTGTAGGTAAATCAGTTTACTTTAACTTAAGATTAGACGGAACCAAGCTTATTATTTTAGGATCCTGGAGTGCATCTAATATTTGGACGCCAAAGTAGGCCTACGGTTGTGCAGTATACTGGTAGCTTGTATACTTGTATACTAATACGCACACACCACAGAGTCTGTTCCTATCAGAGACATATACATTGTACTTGTATAACCAGGGGCTAATAGATCCTTTTGGGACAGGGTCCTGTACATGTACCCTTTAAATTGGGAATTTTACATCATAATGGGATAAATTTGGTAAAATAAAAAGTAACCAGAGTATGAACATTTTACAAATACAAATAAAGATACAATACGCTCTCATTTTATATTAAACAGACAACATGGAGTTCATTTGAAGACGTGTTGGTTTTAATCAATTGAGCAGTACTTTTAGGTTGTAATTTTTTTCCTTTGTCTGTTACCAAAAGTTAGCTACATGGTGAACATAACTAGGAAATTTCTAATCAAAATTGCGGGAAATATAGCAGATTTTGCATTGGGAATTGGACCTTTTACAGGACCCCCATGTTGATGATGTTAATCCCTGATAAAATATATATGTCTCTATCAATGGGAGTAGAAACAAGTGCCTGAGGCACACACACACACAAGAAATATTGGGTGAAGAAAACAATTGATCTCAATAAAGTCTCTTCTATTTAAATAAATCAAACATGTACAGTGAAACTTGTATATAAAGACCTCCCTAGGGACATATGAAAACAAGTCTGTATAGAGGGTGATCTTTATACAGAGGCTAATTTGTACACAAATGGTACTAGCCTATTGGGGAAAGCAAAAACGATTTTTGTGACCAGGTGATCGTACCGCTATAGTAGGTTTTACTGTATTTTTATACTATATAAAATGGTAAGTGATGAACAGTATACCACTAAATCCTGTATTGACAGTAATATGTCAGTACTATCACCACCGATTGTTTTGCTTTGAAATTGATGGTTGACTTTTTCATCTCGGTAAACTTACAGTACAGTAGGCTACAGAAGAATATTCTCTGCTGTATAAACCGCCTAAATTCTCAAACTCCTGACGCCTACACTGAATCAATGACACCACAAAATGACTAGACCAAACAATAATAACCACTTCGACGGTTTTAACAATACCGTGGGTATATTCATGGGCGAAATAGTTTTATAGATCTAATAACTTAATATTACAGTAGGCCTATAATAAGAGAAACGTTCATACACACGTGTCGGACGTGAATTTCTGTTTTGGCCGGCTTCCTTTCAGAAATTTAGATAAATATGGAACAATATGTAAAGTTGATAGAAAGCCAGAAAGACTTAAATAAAATAGTGAAGACCGCCTACCTCTAAGCATCTCACATATCACTCATCGTTTGCCCTCGTTACTGGTTTGGATATCGTCACTGTTTTTATCTAACAACAACAAATATCATGACTGAATTTTTATCACGTGACTTTCAAATGATTACCTCTAAGTACAGTAATAAGAGTAAAATGGATTTTTTAGTTTTACCATAAATATTTTCATAGGATTCATCAAACTGCATATATTTAGAATGTACAAAACTATCTTATGATTTAAATACTGTATATGTTGTTATTAAATTATCAACCTGTCTGACCCATCAAAATAGTGTCATATTTATTGAGTTTTTATGTACTAGATCTAAGTAACTTAAGTTAAACTAAAAATAAAATTTTTCTAGTTGGTATACCAGTTCATCATTTCAAAGATATTTCGATATACATTCACCAATAATTACTGATGCCTAAACTTGATATTTAATATTGAAAATACCTGTTTTAGTGTAAATTTGATACCAATCGTGTATTAGAGGCGTGCAATTGTTATCTATCGTAGCCTGAATAGAAATAGCCAGGTAAGCCGTAAGGTAGGTGCCCCCCTTTTCATGTGCAATATCTCTGACTACTTGTTGTCAGTCACTGACAGCTTTAGTTAGTGATAGTCCTTGAAGAAAATTTTAAATTGCACCCAGCATCATAACTGAATACAAATCAACCCAAGTTGTTGCAGTTGCAGTAGTCACACAGAGTTGATATTAATACAAGGGAGATAACTCCTATTGTTTACATTCGTTCAACGTCACATTAACACGTCAACGTTATAGTTGCAGTAGATTATATCTTAATACATGTAGCACCAGATAAAAATATTTCATTAAATTATACTAGGGCCTATATTAACTTAGTATATCTGTGAAGATGTAGATAGACTTTGATGAGTACTATCCATCACAACCTTTGTATTTGATTTGGGGGGGGGGGGGTCAAAGTAATAATGGGGAGTGGACTGTCTGCATTTAAGTCCATTATAGGAAGACCATAGATGATATCTCTTTGAAACTTAACATGTAGATAGACCATGATGAGTACTATCCATCATAACCTTTGTTTTGTTTTAATTTTGGAGGGTGGATCAAAGTAATAATGGGGGTGGACTACATCAACAATTTGGTTTAGCTCTTGCATTTAGGTCCATTGTGGGAAGACCATATAGGTATCTCTTTGAAACTTCAAATGTAGATAGACCTTGATGAGAACTATCCATCACAACCTTTTTTTTTTTAAATTGGAAGGTAGATCAAAGAAGTAATGAGGGGTGGAGTTTGGGTTTACATATGTACTATGGGAACATATGGGGAATTTTTAATATTTCATTATAACTTAAAAGTAGTACAGTTTAAAATAATTAAACAATATATTTACTTGTTGACTTTGGGTGAGGGATCAAAGTAATAATATGGTGTGGATTATCATCATCAACAATTTTGTTTAGCTCTTGCGTTTAGGTCCATTGTGGGAAATTCTTACTTTGAAATTTCACATGTAGATAGACCTTGATGAGAACTATCCATCACAACCTTTGTTTTTGAATTTTGGTGGATGGATCATTATCATAGTACATGTAGTTAAGTAATGGGGGTGGGGATCAACATTTTGGTTGAAGCAAATTCTTGGCAATATGGATAATGGTACATACCTCAAACTTGGTCTGTAGGTTACCTGTGAAAAGTGCAATTGATTTATGTGAGTTTGAATTTCAGAGGATGGATCAAAGTAGTAATTGGGGTGGGGATCAACATTTTGGTTAAAGTTTTGGTTGAAGCAAATTCTCAGCAATGGATAGAGATAAAGATTTCATACTTTGCCTGTAGGAAACTTGTGACAAGTGCAATTGAATTGGGGTGAGGGGGTGGATCATTGTAGTAATAAGGTTGGGGATCAACATTTTGGTTAAAGTTTCAGGTTGAAGCAAATTTTTGGTAATGGATAGAGGTACAGACTTCAAACTTGGCCTGTAGGTTACCTGTGACAATTGCAATTGAATTATGTGGGTTTGAATTTTGGGGTGGATCAAAGTAGTAATGGGGGTAGGCAATGGATAGAGGTACAGACTTCATACTTGGCCCTAAGGTTACCCATGACAAGTGCAAATGAATTATATGGGTTTGAATTTTTGGGGTGGATCAAAGTAGTAATGGAAATGGGGATCAACATTTTGGTTAAAGTTTCAGGTTGAAGTAAATTATTGGCAGCAGAAGGAGCTACAGACTTCATACTTTTTTTCAACTTCTGTCAAGGCCCTGTAATCTGGCCATACCGCCTTTAGTGGTTTCTTGTTTTCTTTTGTAGACCTGTTCGTGTATATAAATCTATAAATCAAAGATATCAACAACATCAAATTATCCATTGAATAACAGTACCATTGGTCATATATATATATATATATATATATATATATATATATATAATATATATATATATATATATATATATATATATATATATATAAGTGTACAGGTTTATGACAATAGAAAAGAACATGCCATTTAAATACAATGGAACCTGTCACTAGAAATCACCCTTTTCTGCCACTGAAATTTGGTCTCTCAAGAACAGGCAGTCTCTCAAAAGTAATTATTTTTACAATGTATAGAGTTACAATGTACTTGATTGACTGGTTTTCAAAATGTGGTCTCAAAAGACATGGTCTTTCATGAGAGTGAATCTCAAGACAGTTTCCACTATACTTTCATGTAGGCACAAAAGAGTTAAATTTACAATTTGTCACATACATGTAAAGACAAAAATAGCTTTGTTCCAGCTAAAAACTTAACCTCCAAGACAGAAACAGTCTTTACTGGCAAAAAGTGCACTTTACAGAGAAAAACAGTCTTTAGTCTTAATTTTCCAGTAAAAATTGACCATGGATTTACTAGGCAACAGTTGTTCCTGTAAATCTAACATATTTATTTTTTGTAAACAACAGTTGCCCTTGACTTACAGCAACAACTTTTACTGACAACATTTGTCCTTGACTTACAGCAACAACTTTTACTGACAACATTTGTCCTTGACTTACAGCAACAACTTTTACTGACAACATTTGTCCTTGACTTACAGCAACAACTTTTACTGACAACATTTGTCCAGCAACTTGACATTTTGTACACAGCAACAACTTTTACTGACAACATTTGTCCTTGACTTACAGCAACAACTTTTACTGACAACATTTGTCCTTGACTTACAGCAACAACTTTTACTGATAACATTTGTCCTTGACTTACAGCAACAAATTTTACTGACAACAATATTTTGTCCTTGACTAACAGCAACAACTTTTACTGACAACATTTGCCTTTGAGTGAGAGGAACAGTGTTTGTTGACAACAGTAACATAAATAACCTGTATAGATAACAGTTTCTCTGAAGTGACAGAAACACACTCAGCTGATGTCTTTTGTCTATTTCCCTGGAGTGAGGGAATTGGATCTTTGCTGGTACATGTATATTCAAGACAGAAACAGCCTATACAGACAAAAGTTGCTCCTTCAAAGAAAGAAACACCATTGAAAGACAAAAATTGTCCCTTTGAGGATGGAACAGCCTTTGCAGACAAAAGTTTCCCTTTGAAAATAGAAACATCCTTTGCAGACGAAAGTTAGCCCTTTGAATACAGAAAAAGCCTTTGCAGATGAAAGTTGCACCTTTGAAGACAGAAACAGCCTTTTCAGTCAAAAGTCCCTTTGAAGATAGAAAAAGCCTTTGCAAAACAAAAGTTATTTCTTTGAAGTAAGAATCAGTCTTTGCAGGCCCTTTGAAGATAGAAACAGTCCCCTTTCATACAGAAATATCATTTACTGTTATAAATAAGAGTTGCTCCTTTAAAGACACAAACTGCCATTACAGACAAAAGTTGTCAATTTAAGACAGAAATGGCCTTTACCAATAAATGTCCATTTAAGACACACAACAACTTTTACAAACAGCAGCCTTTACTGATGAGTTGATCCAGAAAAAACTTTACAGACTAAAATTTCCATTTAAGACACACAACAACTTTTACAAACAGCAGTTGCCCTTGAGTTACAGTAACAACTTTTACTGACAACATTTAGCCTTGAGTGACAGAAACAGTCTTTACAGACAACACTTACTCTGGACTGACTTAAATTAAGCCTTTATAGACAACACTCAGCATTAGTCCTGGGTCTGAAAATGTACCGGCCAAGTCATTGGCCAACTTCAATTTTCATAATGGCCAACTTCAATTTTCATTGGCCAAAATAAAAAATCCTTGGCCAACTAAAAATACCGACATGTAGGCTGTAGTAGCCTACTACTACTGAAAATTTATGAATTAATTTTTTGAAAACTAAAATTAGAAAAAAAGGAGAATTCACAATTTTAAAATTTAATCTACATTCTAATAAAATTTTAAAGAGGCTTACTTGAAATTTCCCTAACATATTTTTTTTACAGCCAACATCAATTAATTGTCAAAATGAAAAACAGGCAGAGAATTAAAGATTTTTTTTATTATTTTTTAAATCATATTTATTTAGTTATTATCATTAATATTGCAGTGAAGAGTCCCTATAAGACTTAAATTTCTATGGTTTTCATTAATCTAAATATTTAATTCTTATAAAGAAAAGGTAGAAAAAAATGTAAGGTGCTAGTTGGAATAGAAATTACTGACACTGTCAGTACAGACACATTTAAGTTAGTAACTTGCCAATCCTATTTCCTATGTTAATTGCATTTAAATTTATGTTCTTGTTTAGCTTTTGTCCATTGCATTAGATATTTTCAAGACCAATTTATTGTTGATAATTTCTTTTTTATTTATCAGTGATATAAGCAGCAACTAGTTGTTGTGATTTGCACGCACGTGTACATATGAAACGGTGTCATACTCATTACCTCTTTCTTTTCAGATTAAAGCTGAACTAAGATGATAAAAAACTTTGAATAAAAAAAATAGTGTTGAAAAAAAAATGTTTTGAAACATTCCCACTTCATTTGCTTACACAGCAGACATATTTGTAATTGTTTCACCAGAAAATAAGTCCCACAACAGGTATAAAAGGCGGATTAGTTATATTGGTCATCATTGTATATCTGTACTCATGACACGAAACATGCAAAGTCCCATCTATGACAGTTGTCTCACAAGTCAGGTGGTCTTTTATGACAGTGGTCTCCAAAGACAGGTGGTCATCTATGACATTGTGGTCTCATAAGACAAGTGGTCTTCTATGATGGTTGTCTCACAAGAATAGGCAATTCAACATTTCATTTAGTGAAACAGAGTAATCACAAACAAAACTATTATATCACCTGTAAAGTTTGTGGAATGTTGACAACAAATGCGATTTTTTATATCCCTGTGTCAATAATTTGTTAGTGAGTATTTTACCGCTGTATATGAAATGTTCATATGTTGAGCATGCTCTGGCATTTTTTAAATATAAACTCCATATGTGGGTGGTTTCAACATCATAGACATGTTCTGTCCTATGATAATAGTCTCACATGAGAGGTGTTTATCTACATAAAATGTACATGTATGTTAGTGGTCTAATAAGACAGGTGTTATTCTATGACAGTGATCTCATAAGACAGGTGGTTTTTTATGACAGTTGTCTCATCAGACAGGTGGTATTCTATGACAGTGGTCTCACAAGACAGGTGGTCCTCTATGATACATGTAGTTGTCTCACAAGGCAGGTTGTCTTCTATGAAAGGGGTCTCACTAGACAGGTGCTGTTCTATAACAGTGATGTCATAAGACAGGTGCTGTTCTGTGGCAGTGGTTTCACAGGACATGTGCTGTTCCATTTTTTATTGCTTTATGGAAATCCTTATGTCTAAAACCTTGGTAAATATAACTTTTATACATGTATGTGCTTAGCATGCAAATAAATTAAAATATCCTTCACTTACACATATTTCTATGCTTCAATAAGCAAACCTCTGATTCCAATAAAAATCTCTCGTTGAAGAAATCACTTTTTTCATTTATGGTTCAGTGAGCATTTAATCTTAAGAAAATGCAAAGTAGAGATATATACAAACAGCCCCACATAAGACATAATATTTATAACATATATACATGTGGACAGTATATACAGTTCATTGTGTAAAGATAGTTTGGTTTTCTAAACATGTGGACATTATAAAAGGAGAAATGGCTTTCCATTCAGACAGTGATGTGTATTTTTGTGTTTTTCTTGTGTTTTTATGTGGAATAGTTAGCAGACATACAGTGCAAAGTATCACTTCACTTTCGGATCTTGCTGGGAGAAATTTTAAGTATTTCTATCTAGGTATAATCTATATTAAACATGTAGAAAGTTTCTGTGTACATTTTACAAGTAGACACATGTATGTGTACATTGTATTAGTCACCCGCCAGATAAAAAAACACTGGTCAATTTTTTTTATCAGCTTTTTCTCTTAATCACTGTATATTTGGAAATTTTTGCTAACATTTAATTTTTGTACTTGCAAGTAGATGAGAGGGCGATTTTAAAATGAAAGCAAAATTTCAAGCTAAATAATTGAAGCAGCAAAATTCACGAGTCTACATAAGTGATTTATTGTGAATTTAAGTTAAATACCAGAATGCTTTAAATATGTTAATGAGTTAAATATGCTGTCTGTGGTAAAAGGGTCAAAATAACCAGGTGCAAAAATTTCCAGTTACATGTATACATTTTTAGCTAAATATGTATATTTATAAATTTTTAATTTGTAAAGATTCCAGGAAATGAATGATTACATCATCTACATACTGGAGATACATGTAATTCTAAAGATTGGAGAGTGACATTATTTCACAGTAAGATGTACATGTGTATTGCAATGTTATACAGTGAAACCTGCCATGAAACCACTAACATGAGAGAATCACTCAGTCAGATAATCCTGTCAATGAAACCTCTTTTAATTGACCATCTGTCTTGAGACATTTCAGTGTCAGATAGCAATGTACATTGTATACTGAACTTTGTAAAATGTACAGCAGCAGAACCTATCTTTAGATACCCTCGTGACAGGTTTTACTGTGCATGGCTAAAGCATACAGTTTACTATGAAAGGCCGTTGGGGTCACAAACAGGATGAACTTACACGATGACTACTTTCATGTTAAAAATCATTTTTAATGCGATAAAAGTGATTTTAATGCAATAAAACATACTTTTTGCATGCAGGTAGTGACTATTAATGTGAAAGCCGTTTTTGCAATTGCAAAACCCATTTCATCGCGTAAGTTTTGTTAAGTCATTATCAAACACTTGCATGCAAGTTTGTATTGTGACCGAGAGGAAACAGCTAATAAGAACTCTTCTGACAACATAAAGAGAAACAATAAAAAATGTCCTGAAGAGGATAAGAAGTGAAATTTGTATTTACGATATTTACTAAACGAAATAAAAGAAAACTTTAGATTTTATCTGATAATCTAGATACATATGCAGGGAATACCTGCACATGTAAGATGTAAAATTTCAACGATGTTTAGTACCTAAAAAGGCGACCAAATGACAGTGTGTTTTGATCTCAGAGATGACATTTCCGGAACTGAATAAAATGTTATGTCTTATTCAGTCACCGATATTAACCAAATGAACCAATGTTTTTAATCGAACTATTATGAGTGTAAAGATACATATTTAGATTGTTAGATAATATGGAAATAAATAGACTATGATCGTATTTACAGCATAAGCTTTTGTTGTTATGAAAATGTATCTCGATATCTGGCGCCATTTCATTACTAATTAAACGAAAGGAGGCATCTGATTAGTTAATTTTATCACGTAAGTTCATATCGTATTTTTCCATTTCTAATGTGCTAAAAAACTGTTTTGCGTGCAAAAACTTAAAAATCAACACTAACGCGTTAAAATATCCTCTTTCACGTTAAAAATCACTATTTGCATGCAAAAAGTATGTTTTAACGTGTTAAAAGTGAGTTTAACACATTAAAAGTGAATTTTAACGTGAAAGTGGTCATCGTGTAAGGTCATCCCTTTTGTGACCCAAACAACCTTTCATAGTTTACTGCTTTTTCTCTTGTATTTTACATGCAAGAATGGTTTGCTACAGTATACAGTAAAACCAGCTTTAGCCACCACCTGTGTACATGTATAAAGACCCTCTGGTCACAAAAACTTATTTTTGCTGTCCCCAATAGTATGATTTATGTACAAATCAACCTCTATATAAAGAACACCTCCCTATAAAAACTGGTTTTGTTTTGTCCCTAATGGGATCTTTACATGTGTATATACAAGTTTCACTGTACACCCATATACATGGGGGCCTACATCTTGTCATTAACATAGACAAATACATTTATGAAGAATAAATTTGACTCTGAATATGAAGTAGTTTGCACTGATTAAATTACAAAAACCTTTTCATTTCTTTTTAGGAAATTATGGAAAATATCCTGGAGCAGTAAGTTTGAATATTCAATTTATTATAACTTGTTTCGTCAAATATATGGCTGATAAATGATGATACCTGTATTGATTTTTATATATAATATAGTTGTTTTGATCAGTCTTGGTGACCTTCAAAATATTAACTGGTACATATACATTATATACACTGGAACCACACCTAAAGATTAACTGGTACATATACATGATATACACTGGAACCTCACCTAAAGATTAACTGGTACATATACACGATATACACTGGAACCACACCTAAAGATCAACTGGTACATACACATGATATACACTGGAACCACACCTAAAGATTAACTGGTACATATACATGATATACACTGGAACCCCTAAAGATTAACTGTACATATACATGATATACACTGGAACCACACCTAAAGATTAACTGGTACATATACATGATATACACTGGAACCACACCTAAAGATTATATGGTACATATACATGGTATACACTGGAACCACACCTAAAGATTAACTGGTACATATACATGATATACACTGGAACCACACCCTAAAGATCAACTGGTACATATACATGATATACACTGGAACCACACCTAAAGATTAACTGGTACATATACATGATATACACTGGAACCACACCTAAAGATCAACTGGTACATATACATGATATACACTGGAACCACACCTAAAGATCAACTGGTACATATACATGATATACACTGGAACCACACCTAAAGATTAACTGGTACATATACATGGTATACACTGGAACCACACCTAAAGATTAACTGGTACATATACATGATATACACTGGAACCACACCTAAAGATTATATGGTACATATACATGGTATACACTGGAACCACACCTAAAGATTAACTGGTACATATACATGATATACACTGGAACCACACCTAAAGATTAACTGGTACATATACATGATATACACTGGAACCACACCTAAAGATCATGGACATATACATATATACACTGGAACCACACCTAAAGATCAACTGGTACATATACATGATATACACTGGAACCACACCTAAAGATTAACTGGTACATATACATGATATACACTGGAACCACACCTAAAGATTAACTGGTACATATACATGATATACACTGGAACCACACCTAAAGATTAACTGGTACATATACATGATATACACTGGAACCACACCTAAAGATTATATGGTACATATACATGGTATACACTGGAACCACACCTAAAGATTAACTAATACATATACATGATATACACTGGAACCACACCTAAAGATTAACTGGTATATATACACGATATACACTGGAACCACACCTAAAGATTAACTGGTACATATACATGGTATACACTGGAACGACACCTAAAGATTAACTGGTACATATACACGATATATACTGGAACCACACCTAAAGATTAACTGGTACATATACACGATATACACTGGAACCACACCTAAAGATCATCTGGTACATATACACAATATACACTGGAACCACACCTAAAGATTAACTGGTACATATACATGGTATACACTGGAACCACACCTAAAGATTAACTGGTATATATACATGATATACACTGGAACCACACCTAAAGATTAACTGGTACATATACACGATATACACTGGAACCACACCTAAAGATTAAATAATACATATACACGGTATACACTGGAACCACACCTAAAGATTAACTGGTATATATACACGATATACACTTGAACCACACCTAAAGATCAACTGGTACATACACATGATATACACTGGAACCACACCTAAAGATTAACTGGTACATATACATGGTATACACTGGAACCACACCTAAAGATTAAATAATACATATACATGATATACACTGGAACCACACCTAAAGATTAACTAATACATATACACAATATACACTGGAACCACACCTAAAGATTAACTAATACATATACACGATATACACTGGAACCACACCTAAAGATTAACTGGTACATATACATGATATACACTGGAACCACACCTAAAGATCACCTCCCTTAAGAGACTCCCTCACATTTATGAATGTAATTATTAAATGTCTTAAAATTTGTTTATAGATATAACATAAATCCAGGTTCAAAATACTTAAGAGTGAGAACACCTGTTAATCAGACCACTTGGAGTCAGTCAGTTATCTGGTCTTAGTAGCAAGGTTCCTCTGTAACACCTCACTGATCCGACCATTTGGAGTCAGTCAGTTAGGTGGTCTTAGTAGCGAGGTTCCACTGTAACACCTCACTAATCGGACCACTTGGCATCAGTCAGTTAAGTGGTTTTAGTAGCAAGGTTTCACTTTAACACCTTACTAATCCAACCATTTGGAATCAGTCAGTTAGGTGGTTTTAGTAGCAAGGTTCCACTATATGTACTCATACAATTACAATACAAAACTCAATACGTTGTAATGCACTGAAATTGGATACAGAAATTCAACCAAAACTAACATGTACTTTTCTAAATGGAATTCCATTCATCCAAAATATGTTTTATTGTATATGTATTTTACCATGGATATTCATTGCTCTTGGTATATGAACGTTAAAAGAGGAATGAATTTTTTTGTGTTCACAATTAAATATATAACAGGTATTTAATAAATACACAACCACACAAATGTTTCTGTCCATATCATCAGACTGCACTTGATTGTAGTAGTGGAAGGATTCATTGAGAGCTATGCTCAAACTGAATCTTTCCAGGTCAATGATCTTAGTTATTTTGATAAATTGCAATTATTCTTGCAGTCAAAGATGGAATTCAAAATAGAAAAAACTTGGGATAGCCAAAAGACAAACCATGAACCAATACTGATCACTCTGCATCCGGCTGACATTGAAGACAATGTCAAAGTCACTGTTAGTGGCCCTTTTTTCAATGATCCTTCTGACCCTGGTGGCACTCCAGGTCAACCTTTCATGGAATTATGGAACTATGAAGGTAAATGATAATGATAATTATAATAAATTTGTTCCATGTACATATACATCATGTACATTGAGAATACACATATGTTAGTGTCTTGAAATAAATGGTATCCAAGGATGACAGTAAGGAAAGACAAAGTTACATGTTGAGAGCCTCTGGCAGCCCATGTGAACAGGTTTGGAATCAGAACACATGCTCAATGTTCAAGGCTGTTCATGTTTGGAAAACATTGTATATCAAGCAGCTGTATTTAGACACTTCTGGTGCTAACTGCAATAAAAAATATGTATTGATGTGAATGCTGTTACATTTTTCCTCAAAATTTATTTTGGTGTTTCTTATATAAAGTCAAGTTTGTTTGTTTTTATTTCAGTTAAGTTTATTTCTTATCAAAAAAGCTAAATTCTGTCCAATTATTTATCAAAAGCGAAAAAGTAGATTAAAATAATAATAAAAAAAATTGCCTACCAACCAAACCATTTCTAAAACTACCAGTTGAGATGCATTAAACAAATAATTTTTTAATGATGGCCTACGTGTAACTGACAATTATAGTGTTGATTCTGATACAGTGAAACTTGTCTTAAAAGACCAGTCACCTGTGAAAGACCACCTGTCTAATCTGGTACCACAATCTGAAAACCACCTGGTTACATAATCCTTTAAATAAAACCTCTTTTGAGAGAGCACCTGTCTTGTAAGACCACATTTCAGTGGTAGATGAGGTAATCTCTCAAGACAGGTTCCACCATAGTAACGTACAGATGATATATTTCTGTTTCAGTGGTGGAGACGTTTTTTATGAACAATGACAACCAGTACTTGGAGGTGGAATTTAGTCCGTAAGAATGCTATTTTTATTTCATTTTCAATTTCAATGTATTGTAACTGATAAACTAGCTTTTATTCATATATGTTGGTCAAAAACAAATATTTTGTGAAGATCAAAAATTTTGTCCAATTTATAAATATTATCAAAATAAATAGTTTGTTTACTGATGGACTACTTCTAAAACTACCGGTCAGACACATGAAACAAATAATTATTCTTATGCAAATTGACTATGTAACACGCATTTGTCAAAATTATAAGCAGTAAAATAGGTACGCAATTGACGTCAGCTAACACAGAACAGTTATCTCCTAAATTTTTGATGATGGCTTGAGAATTTAAAAGTCTTTTGAAGGAGACTTAAAATGGAGGTCAGTGTCACAAAAAAGGCATATCGTAAATTGGAATATTTTGGCATCGCTAAAATTTGGCCAATTTGGTCATAAAATGAAGGGTTATTTTTTGACCAGTTAAATTTTGGCCATTGGTCTAATCTGCCTTTAGCGACTGTTTTCAATATTCCCCTTCCTTAATTCCCATATTTCTTTACCCTGTATAGTGACCACCTGCTCTCTCTGACCAGCGACCATTCAAATTTAGCTATGAAAGTTAACATTAGAAATACTTCTGGGTTAATGTTAAAAACAGATCCATATTTTCCAGCCGTTTAACGTGTACATATTTTGGACAATTTAATTTTGGCCATTTTAACAGTGGCCAAATTAGCCAAAATTAAGCAATGGCCAAAATATCCCAATTTATGGCAGCATTAGTATGGTATTAATCCATAGCACAGCTCAAAACTTCTGGTATTTACTAATAGTTGGTAAAATCTAGATACATGTGAAAATTTAGAACAAAAGCATTAGGTCAGATAATCAAAATATATTTTGTGTACAAACATAAAGTCATATAACAGATAATGGGGCCTCCATGGCCGAGTGGTATTATCCTGGCCCTTTGAACCATGAAGTCTCTCACTTCTTTACAGTGCAGAATTGAGCCCAGTGTTGGAATCTAAGCCGATTTTATGATAAAGTTTGTCAGTTTACTTGCAGAAGGCTGGTGATCTCTTCCCGGGTACATTGTAACTGGGTTTTCACCTGGATCATTAAACAAACTAGCCACCATAATATAACTGAACAATTATTGAGTGTCACGGCGTACAAAATTAAAACATGGATACTGAAAGTCTGTTTTGTGTATAAAAATCAAGTCCGATAACGAAAGTCTCTTTTGTGTATAAAAATCAAGTCAGATAACGAAAGTCTCTTTTGTGTATAAAAATCAAGTCAGATAACGAAAGTCTCTTTTGTGTATAAAAATCAAGTCCGATAACGAAAGTCTCTTTTGTGTATAAAAATCAAGTCAGATAATGAAAGTCTCTTTTGTGTATAAAAATCAAGTCAGATAATGAAAGTCTCTTTTGTGTATAAATATCAAGTCAGATAATGAAAGTCTCTTTTGTGTATAAATATCAAGTCAGATAATGAAAGTCTCTTTTGTGTATAAATATCAAGTCAGATAATGAAAGTCTCTTTTGTGTATAAAAATCAAGTCAGATAATGAAAGTCTCTTTTGTGTATAAAAATCAAGTCAGATAGTCAAAGTCTGTTTCCAGTATAAAAATCAATTCAGATAGTCAAAGTCGGTATTCAGTACATGTATGATAATTAAGTCAGATAGTCAAAGTAACCAATCGCGATTTTTTTCAAAGACCGTACATGTATGATAATTAAGTCAGATAGTCAAAGTCTGTTTTTTCAGTACATGTATAATAATTAAAGTCAGATAGTCAAAGTCTGTTTTCAGTACATGTATAATAATTTGAAAGCAAGTCAGATAGTCAAAGTCTGTTTTCAGTACATGTATAATAATTAAGTCAGATAGTCAAAATTTTTTGTGTCTGTTTTTTTGGTAGTACATGTATGATAATTAAGTCAGATAGTCAAAGTCTGTTTTCAGTACATGTATAATAATTAAGTCAGATAGTCAAAGTCTGTTTTCAGTACATGTATAATAATTAAGTCAGATAGTCAAAGTCTGTTTTCAGTACATGTATGATAATTAAGTCAGATAGTCAAAGTCTGTTTTCAGTACATGTATGATAATTAAGTCAGAAAGTCAAAGTCTGTTTTCAGTACATGTATGATAATTAAGTCAGATAGTCAAAGTCTGTTTTCAGTACATGTATAATAATTAAGTCAGATAGTCAAAGTCTGTTTTCAGTACATGTATGATAATTAAGTCAGATAGTCAAAAAGTCTGTTTTCTTAGTACATGTATAATAAATTAAGTCAGATAGTCAAAGTCTGTTTTCAGTACATGTATGATAATTAAGTCAGATAGTCAAAGTCTGTTTTCAGTAAAAACATGTATGATAATTAAGTCAGATAGTCAAAGTCTGTTTTCAGTACATGTATAATAATTAAGTCAGAAAGTCAAAGTCTGTTTTCAGTACATGTGTAATAATTAAGTCAGATAGTCAAAGTCTGTTTTCAGTACATGTATGATAATTAAGTCAGATAGTCAAAGTCTGTTTTCAGTACATGTATGATAATTAAGTCAGATAGTCAAAGTCTGTTTTCAGTACATGTATAATAATTAAGTCAGAAAGTCAAAGTCTGTTTTGTGTATAAAAATCAAGTCAGATAGTCAAAGTCTGTTTTCAGTACATGTGTAATAATTAAGTCAGATAGTCAAAGTCTGTTTTCAGTACATGTATGATAATTAAGTCAGATAGTCAAAGTCTGTTTTCAGTACATGTATGATAATTAAGTCAGATAGTCAAAGTCTGTTTTCAGTACATGTATGATAATTAAGTCAGATAGTCAAAGTCTGTTTTCAGTACATGTATAATAATTAAGTCAGATAGTCAAAGTCTGTTTTCAGTACATGTATAATAATTAAGTCAGAAAGTCAAAGTCTGTTTTCAGTACATGTATAATAATTAAGTCAGATAGTCAAAGTCTGTTTTCAGTACATGTATAATAATTAAGTCAGATAGTCAAAGTCTGTTTTCAGTATACATGTATGATAATTAAGTCAGATTATAGTCAAAGTCTGTTTTTCAGTACATGTATGATAATTAAGTCAGATAGTCAAAGTCTGTCTGTTTTCAGTACATGTATGATAATTAAGTCAGATAGTCAAAGTCTGTTTTCAGTACATGTATAATAATTAAGTCAGATAGTCAAAGTCTGTTTTCAGTACATGTATAATAATTAAGTCAGATAGTCAAAGTCTGTTTTCAGTACATGTATAATAATTAAGTCAGATAGTCAAAGTCTGTTTTCAGTACATGTATAATAATTAAGTCAGAAAGTCAAAGTCTGTTTTGTGTATAAAAATCAAGTCAGATAGTCAAAGTCTGTTTTCAGTATAAGAAGCAAGTCAGTACATGTATGATAATTAAGTCAGATAGTCAAAGTCTGTTTTCAGTACATGTGTAATAATTAAGTCAGATAGTCAAAGTCTGTTTTCAGTACATGTATAATAGTTAAGTCAGATAGTCAAAGTCTGTTTTCAGTACATGTATAATAATTAAGTCAGATAGTCAAAGTCTGTTTTCAGTACATGTATAATAATTAAGTCAGATAGTCAAAGTCTGTTTTCAGTACATGTATAATAATTAAGTCAGATAGTCAAAGTCTGTTTTCAGTACATGTATGATAATTAAGTCAGATAGTCAAAGTCTGTTTTCAGTACATGTATAATAATTAAGTCAGATAGTCAAAGTCTGTTTTCAGTACATGTATGATAATTAAGTCAGATAGTCAAAGTCTGTTTTCAGTACATGTATAATAATCAAGTCAGATAATCAAAGTCTGTTTCGTGTATAAACATTCTTATCGTACATATCGACAGACAATGACTGTATGTGATATTAATGATAAAAAACATTTTATTACTCTGCAGATGTTTTTATCACTCATTAATCAGTCATGTTACCATATGCACATGCTCAATATTCAAATATGATAAATAAATTACTGCCTATGTAAAGCTTTCTAGACAAGTACTGAAATATATATAAATTGTAGGTAATTTCTTATAAATAGGTAATATTTCTGTATTTGTTGTTCTGATTATCACAGTGTGTGGTGCATTCATTATGCAAATAATCATTGTTTATTTCCGTGGGGCAATCAAAGGGGAATGTCTGCTTGACACTAGTTTATATCCCTGTTGTGTTTTTTGACATTTACACGTATAATCGTTCTTTGTAATGTTATTCATTATTTACTTAAACTGCAAAAGGAATGCAGTATTTATTTATTTCAATATTTTATTCATTTCAATGACAAACATGCAGAATTAAAATTGGAGAGGAAATGAATATTTTAATATAGTAAGAGAAATTCAGTCATGCAGTAAGTAAGTGAAAATTTTCCACTTGATTGTTTGAAAACTTGACCATTAGTCTTTAATAAATATGTTTTGATTTTTAGAAATGAGTAATGTTAATCTATTACAGTATGTAGACAGTGCAATGCGATTAATCATGTATCGGTTGATACAATTTATTTTTATATACATGATGATTTATGTGTGCTCCAAAAATAACCCATCAGAATCAGCGAAGATGTAAATATATCATGTACAGTAAAACCTGTATATAACAACCCCCTTAGGGACACGAGAAAAACTTGACCTTTATAGGGAGGTGGTCTTTATATAGAGGATGACGAAAAATGGTACTGTAGGGGACAGAAAAAACAGTCCACCAAAATTAACACAGGTGGTCGCTAAAGCAGATTTAACTGTACAATGACATGGAAATGCAATAGAAACTGTTATGTATTTATATCTTCCTACAGATGACTACATTATCGTGAAGTATTATAGTATATGGCCGAACAAATGGAGCCCGTGGCTTATTGTAGGGCCTACGGGGCCGATAAAAAATGGCCAAGTATTATAGGGTCCTTTATAGGGAGGAGTGGGTCTATGTGGCAGAGTATTATAGGGTCCATGTGACAGAGTATTATAGGGTCTATGTGGCCTAGTACAAAAATTATAGGGTACTGGGTCTATGTGGCAGAGTATTATAGGGTCCATGTGACAGAGTATTATAGGGCCTACATGGCCAAGTATTATAGGGTCTATGTGGCCAAGTGGGTCTACCAAGTATTATAGTCTATTGGCCGAGTACACTAGGCCGAGTATTATAGGGTCTATGTGGCCGAGTATTATAGGGTCTATGAGTATTATAGGGTCTGTAAATATTATGACATGGAGTATTATAGGGTCTAATATTAAAGGGTCTGTTATAGGGTATTTCGAGTATATAGGGTCTATGTGGCCTAGTAGATAGACTACATTATCGAGTATTATAGGGTCTATGGGGCCGAGTATTATAGGTCTATTTACATGTGGTTGAGTATTATAGGGTCTATGTGGCCAAGTATAATGGGTCTATGTGGCCTACGTATTATAGGGTCCAAGTATTATAGGGTCTATGTGGCCAAGTATTATAGGGTCTATGTGGCCAAGTATTATAGGGTCTATGTGGCCAAGTATTATAGGGTCTATGTGGCTGAGTATTATAGGGTCTATGTGGCCTAGTATTATAGGGTCCATGTGACAGAGTATTATAGGGTCCATGTGGCCGAGTATTATAGGGTCTATGTGGCCAAGTATTATACGGTCTTTGTGGCCAGGTATTATAGGGTCTATGTGGTCGAGTATTATAGGGTCTATGTGGCCTAGTATTATAGGGTCTATGTGGCCTAGTATTATAGGGTCTATGTGGCCGAGTATTATAGGGTCTATGTGGCCGAGTATTATAGGGTCTATGTGGCCAAGTATTATAGGGTCTATGTGGCCGAGTATTATAGGGTCTATGTGGCCAAGTATTATAGGGTCTATGTGGCCAAGTATGGTCTATTATAGGGTGGCCTATGTGTGCCAAGTAGGGTCTATTGGCCTAGTATTATAGGGTCTTTGTGGCCATATTATAGGGTGGCCGAGTATTATAGGGTCTTAAGTATTATACGGTCTATGTGGCCGAGTATTATAGGGTCTATGTGGCCAAGTATTATAGGGTCCGTGGCCTAGTATTATAGGGCTTACATGGCCTAGTATTATAGGGTCTATGTGGCCGAGTATTATAGGGCTAGTATTATAGGGTCTATGTGGCCGAGTATTATAGGGTCTATGTGGCCGAGTATTATAGGGTCTACATGTATGTGGCCGAGTTTTATAGGCCCTAGTATGTGGCCGAGTTTTATAGGGTCTATGTGGCATGTATTATGTGTGCCAAGTATTATAGGTCTATGTGGCCAAGTATTATAGGGTCTATGTGGTCGAGTACTATGTGGCCTAGTACATAGGGTCATGTGGCCGAGTATTGTAGGGTCTATGTGGCAAGTAGTGGTTAGTATTATAGGGTCTATGTGAGCTTAAATTATAATGTGGCCAAGTCTTATTCATCTGAGATCATAGGGTCTATGTGGCTAGTATTATAGGGTCCATAAGAGTATTATAGGGTCCATGTGGCCGAGTATTATAGGGTCTATGGTCTTTATGGCCAGGTATTTGGGTCTATGTGGTCGAGTATTATAGGGTCTTGCTGTATTATAGGTCTATGTGGTCGAGTATTATAGGTCCCAAGTATTATAGGGTCTTTGTGGCCAAGTTTATACTATGTGGTCGAGTAGTTCTCCAAGTATTATAGGGTCTATGTGGCCGACATCTGTCGAGTAAAAGGGTCTATGAAGTCGGGTCTATGTGGCCAAGTATTATAGGGTCTATGTGGCCGAGTATTATAGGGTCTATGTGGCCTAGTATTATAGGGTCTATGTGGCCAAGTATTATAGGGTCTATGAGTATTATAGGGTCTAGTTTATAGGGTCTATAGTATTATAGGGTTTGTAGTATTATAGGGTCTAAAATAGGGTCTATGTGGCCAAAAGTATTCTATGTGGTCGAGTATTATAGGTCTATGTGGCCAAGTATTATGGGTCTATGTGGCCTAGTATTATAGGGTCTTTTTATTATAGGGTCTATGTGGCCTAGTTGATAGGGTCTATGTGGCTATTATAGGGTCATGTGGCCGAGTATTATAGGGTCTATGTGGCCTAGTATTATAGGGTCTATGTGGCCGAGTAGGCCCTACATACCTTTTATAGGGTCTATGTGGCCTAGTATCCTGTGGCCAAATTATAGGGTCATGTGGCCAAGTAAAAGGGTCTATCGAGTATTATTCTATGTGGCCTAAGGCGTCTATGTGGCCGAATTATAGGGTCTATGTAAATTAAAAATTATAGGGCTGTGGCCAAGTATTATAGGGTCCCGAGTATTACTGTGGCCTAAAATAGGGTCTATGTTGATTATAGGGTCTTTGTGGAGTAAATAGGGTCTATGTGGCAGTATTGAAGTACAAGGGTCTAGAGATAGGCCCTACATGTATGTGGCCGAGTTTTATAGGCCCTACATGTACATGGCAGAGTATTGTGGGGCAGAGTGGTTAGAGCATTGAGCTTAAAATAATGAAGTCTTTCATCTCTGAACATCTGCTGTAATCTAAGCTGATCTTGTGAGAATTTGCCAGTTTACTTGCTGAAGGCTGGTGGTCTTGTCCCTGGTTCATTTTAACCAAGTTCTCTCCACAGAGTAAAAAACTGATCGAGGTAGATAAAGAGAAAAATAAATGAACAAGTTTGATATTTCTTTGTATCTAAAAATCATGAAAAGTATTTTATTTTTTAGGTAGTGAATACTTTTTAATAAGTGTTTGATAACTGCTATCATTTTGCTTGTTGCTAGCTACCTTACTGCATCCTGAAAAACCATATGACTGAAAAATTGTTGAGTGTGGAGTAAACCACAATTGAAACAAGAGAGAGAGAGAGAGAGAGAGAGAGAGAGAGAGAGAGAGAGAGAGAGAGAGAGTATTATTAAATAAATTATTTTCTGCCTTCCTTGTAGACATGGTCAACATCTAGTCTTGCTGCTGAAAGGAAGAAGAGATGCATTTGAGGTAAGAAAACACTTTATGTAACCATGGTAACAAATTGTTTCCATAAGTAAAATTAGGAAATATTATTTGAGCAAATATATCTATAAATAATCTTTAAAAGGAATTCCAATAGTTAGAAAATTCATAGCTCAAATGCAGTTGGTCTGTTTCAGTGGCTAAACAGATAAATGATGTTTCACAGGCTAAACAGATAAATGATGTTCCATTGGCTAAACAGATAAATGATGTTCCAGCAGATAAACAGATAAATGATGTTCCATTGGCTAAACAGATAAATGATGTTTCACTGGCTAATGCGGAGATTATATCAGTGTTTTTTTCTGTGTCCAGATTATTAACCCACTTTATACTGGTAACTTAAATATGTGTAATAGAATTACAGATTATAGTGTGTTTTAATGTCTTCTGATTCGTCATATGAAATTATAGGATGTAAAACAATTATCTAGACTTATCTCACTGGGTATATATACACGCATATCAAGTATGTCATAAACTGAAATTTATTCACAGATGGAACTTCCATTGTCATACACAGCAAGTATCCATGGCAACACATGGATGGGAGAGGCATTGATCCCAGCATCCTACTTTCCACCAAAAGTGTCTAAATTTAATGCTTATGCAATACATGGTTCAGGTGATAGTAGGTCTTATGAAGCTATGTCACCTGTACCAACAGGAATGTTCAGTGACCCTGACTTGTAAGTACATGTATAACTCAGGGATCAAGGTCATCTTCATTTGTTTTACACCTTGCTGAAATATTTTTCTTAACAATTTTTCCGAAACTGAATTGTCAAAAACGTAGGTTAAATGTCAGGAAATAATGCCAATGTAATTATGATTCTTGTGATATAGAAATAAAAACTCTATTTTTTACAACAGTAAACAAGTAAGACTGATTACCTATATTGTTTTCTGTTGTTTGCTCTGATGTTGGTTTGAGGGATGCCTGGTTTTGGAAGGAAACTAGAGTACCCAAAGAAAATCCATGTGTCAGAGCTTGCAACCACCGTAGCATCTCACATACTGCCCTGTTCAATCCAAGGATCTAACTCAAGTCGCATTGGTGAAAATTAAGTGAGTGTCTTATTAGGACACCAAGTGATAGTTGCTTATCATAGAATATCACCTCAGAAAGATTTGTGACATGTATTTGATTGTTTATTTATTGTTGTTTAATGTCCCACTCAAGAATCTTTCACTAATATGGAGACATCACCAAATGCCGGTGAAGGGCTTCAAATTTTGACCTATGCTCGTCACTTACTGCCATTGAGCAGTGAGGGTTCTTTAACGTGCAGACACCTACTGTGACACGGGACCTCGGTTTTTACTGTCTTATCCGAAAGACAGGAAACGAACCTGCCACTGGCTGGATTTGAACTCACGATCAACAGTCAAGTGTGCTACTGACTGAGCCAGGTTGGCTCATGACTTGTAAATTAGTAGTAGATAAACTAGAGTATAAACATTGTATGTAAAATAGATTTGATGACATTTACCTGTAGACCAACGGTACCAGTTATGGAACAAAAAAAAATAGTAGCATTTTAGTCATGTTTGTCATGTTCCTTATTTGTTCATAAAATAAGACAATTTTTACTGTCTGCTTTCAACATAGGTAAAAGATACTCCTCTGTCATTATGAGGTAAAAAATATAAAAAAATTATTTCACCAAAAGAAAAAAGTGTTAAAATCATTCGATAACTGGTACCCCGAGGCTAGTAAACATATGTAGATGGACTACTTGTGTTCAATCCCATTATTTTTATGACAATAAAATATGTTTAAACTAAATACTGATTTTTCTTTTACATAGCACTAAAATTTATTAGTTTTTTCATTACAGTCATAACCTAGATTATTTTCAACCAATCAACTTTCAAGCTTTACTTTCATCTAACTGGCAGCAGGATTATACCTCAGTGTACTGGCGACAGGTAACAGAGGTAAGTATCATATATTTGTGTATAAGTGATTAGTAAAATAATGCTCAGGTAATACAGGTAAAAAACATTCTCTGCTTTTAGATTACTGATGAAATATCATTCAACTTATACTTAAGGCTGTATCAGAATTCTTTGCAAGTTATCATTTAGATAACTTTTTCATTGGATGTATTTTAAAAATAAAATGCATTATCTCAACAGTTTCAGCTCAGTGTTGATTTATGAAGTTAAAGTAGAGTATTACATATAGAATATTGTTGTTTTGTATAATACTTGCTTTGGCATGCTACTTATAGTCCTTGCCAGTGGTCCCTGTGAGGAGGGAGAGAGATGTTTAGTGTGTGTGCTTATATACTTGCTTTTTAAGTGCCGCTACACTTGTACAATCTGATGAAGGTAATCAAACTGCACATCCGAGACCATTTACCCTCTAACTAGGCATAGAGCTGTGTGAACAGGAGATGAAATCTCACCTCTGAAAATCTGGCACGGCTGGGGATCGAAACAGGGACCTTCATGTTGAAGAGCAGTGCTTTACGAACAGTGCTGCTCTGTCCACTTGACTATAACACAATACAAAGGCATTAGTACAAAGGTACATGTATATTGTCTGTCACATGCCGTGGTCACTACATTATGAGATTTCCTACTGTTCACCACTCAAGTTCAAATTTTTGTCTTGGATTTATTTTCATTGCCATTGGTTGCCCAGAAAAATAATAAAACCTTATTCCCCCAAAATTAATTATTTTATGGTACATCAGGTTTGCTGTAGGGGTTTTGTGGCTGAATATTTAGAGTATATCTATTTAAACCAAGAAGTCTTTCACCTGTAGTCAGCGTGGATAACACTTGCGGTGGTTTAATGGTAGAGCTTTCAAATCGCAAGCGGGAGGTCTCAGTTTCGATTCCCGGAACGGGTCATACCAAAGACTAAAAATAGTAGTGATTGTTCCTTGGCCAAGTGCATGGCATACAAAGTGAAAGGTCTTTGGATGAGACTTAAAACCAAAGTTCCATGTCACAGAATGTCGGGCACATAAAATAACCCTCACTGCACTGGCATCAGTTCATAACACAGGCCAAATTTGTAGCATTCTTCATATAATAGAGAGATTTTTTGGCAGGATGTAAAAAAACAAACAAACATACCTACATACAAATTGGTGTGGGTTGGCATCCTACTGGAACCTAAGCTGATTTTGTGAGGTTTGCCAGTTTACATGCTGAAGGCAGATGGTCTTCTCAGGAACATTGTTACCAGGTTCTCTCTTCCAACATTAAAAACTTTCTACCACCATTCGACTGAAAAATGTTGAGTGTGGTGTTAAACACAGAAAAAAAAAACAAAAACAAAAACAACAAAATATTTGCTGTACGACATTGTGTCTTCTTAATTTCTTGTTTATGTTTTTCTCTCTACTCATAAAACTGAAAATATAATTTGTTTTTGCAGAGGAAAACGTTTAGCATTGATAAAACTTGGGACAGTCAAGACATCAAGCATGACCCAATACAAATCGAAATATCTGGTGCCGATACCAAAAATAGAGTCAAAGTAACCGTCAGTGGACCCTTCTTCAATGATCCTGCTAATCCCGGGGGCACACCTGGCCAGTCATTTCCTGGTCTGTGGGACTATGAAGGTATGTGATGAAAATACATTATGAAGAGCTGAACTATGTCAATCTCCTCTGTTCAGCTTTGCCGATTTTGACATTGATACCCATTTTAATCTGCGTTGTTTAGAAACTGGAATTGATCACTGTTTCCTTTTTATTCATACAACGTGAATTTTTTCTTTGGTTAAACACATAACTGATAAATTATTTAAGTTTTCAAGCTTACTTGTGGAAGTGATCATAGATAAACTCATGATTAAACTGTAATGTCCAACGTTTAGTAGGGTGCTTTCCTGGTGTGCTGTAAATTCTGTTCGTTCATGACAAAATAGAGTTTTGAAGTCTAGTCAGGTGGTTTTAGTTGATGTTTTTACATTGGTCATCGCTACCACGGGTGTTTTGTCCTTTATTTAGTTCAACCCGATGTTTAAATTTTTTAACCCAATTCGTATTTGAGACATTGATCTACATTTATTATTCCGGTTTTACATACCAAATAACGATGTAATTTTAAGGTTGTTGAAGGAACGTATTACTGTTAATAATATTTAGGGAGTGAAGGGAACTGAATAATGCAACATTTTTTAAAGATGTTGAAAGTCATGATAGATCTACAGTCATGGGACACAAATATTCGTCAATTATGTTATTTTTTTCTTAGTTTTTTTATATAAAACCTACAATTTTTAAACGCTCACAGAATCCACTGACTTAAGCATTATATCAAAAATTTTATTTTTTACATGAAGGAAATTGAATTCATATATTTAATCTTTTTGAAATTTAGATATACTCTTTGTTTATTTTGAGAAAATAATTATTCTGTGGAGGATAATATTACTTCAGGTTAATTTTGACATATTTCATTAGACCGAAAGAATAATTACAGAATTTACGCAATTATTCCGTGAGAAAAATACTGTAATTTCTGTAAATAAACATGATAATTTAAAAATGCATATGTTTTAGAAATATGAAATTGACCTAGATCTACTATAAATTTGTAAAAATTTGTAAAATTCTGGATTTTACCAGCATTTCAAAATTATTGGTTTTATATAAAACGAAGAAGAAAATAACATAAGTTACAAATATATGTCTCATGACTACCTGTATGTCTGCTGTTTTGTAATGTAAACATGTCATAAAATGTATAAAGTTCTACAGATACATAGTCCAGCATCCGCATCCACTAATTTCTTATATTTCAAATAAATGTTTTGGTTTAAAGATGTACCATGGTATACGACAGCCTATACTAATTTCTGATCTTAGTAGATCAAGTTTGTATATTCCCAGGTAAAACTAAGATTAGGTCTGGAATCACTATGATCTTTTCCACCCATGGTTCTCATGTGACAGAAACCTCTCGCAGCTGATACATATTTATAAGGAGTCGTTGTTGTCGCATAGTCTGTTGATCCAGTACAATTCTGAAATTGTTTAAAAACCTTGATCTTATTAGTTGACAAATGTGAG
Source organism: Atrina japonica (assembly GCA_030159075.1). Classification (NCBI taxonomy): domain Eukaryota; kingdom Metazoa; phylum Mollusca; class Bivalvia; order Pterioida; family Pinnidae; genus Atrina; species Atrina japonica. The sequence goes on from BROG01000245.1 coordinate 321,803, forward strand.
CACAGTTTACACACATCGGCTTAGGCTTTATTTAAAATAAAGATATATATACGGTAGATTTCCGTCACATGCAACCATTGGTAGGAAAGACCATCGCAATTCCAGACCGAGGTTTTACGATGACCTATCATGGTGTAATCACCTAGAAAGTGGCTTTATGACATACAGACTTGTTACATGTGTTAAATTACTCTACCAGTACAAGTGAGAGTGACAGTACTTGTGGATGAGACTTAAAATTGAGGTGTTTGTCTTATAGTATAGCCCTTGTCAATTTAGGTAACCCAATCTCTGATTGCTCACGGCGGGTGTGACCGGTCGACAGGGGATGCTTACTCCTCCATGGCACCTGATCCCACCTCTTGGTTTCCAGAGGTCCGTGTTTGTCCATTTTTACCAGATTTGTATCTATGTCCTGGACATTCTATTGATTTATACTTTGGTATCTGAAATTTTTATATGTTAAGTGTTAGATTTAACAAAAAACACTATGGGGTCACATATGAGTGACCTCTCGTAGGTGTGTACTGTTTGACCAATGAAAATACGACTTTCATGATTCTGAAAAGTTTTCAAATGGTAAAGAGATTTAACTGATTTTCATAATAAAGACATTTTCTGTTGCAGAACCCATTCGGAGAATTTTTGGTGATTTGATCCTATCCAAAATGATAACAGGAATTTTCGACTTTTTTATTTTTTGTGTTGAATTGTTCAATGTTTTCTATAATGGTTACTTCCCTATACCATTTGATAAACTTTAAGATTTTAATTGGATCAGGTCCTTTTAGGCATATTTAAGAGCTGTGATTGCAGTCCATAGCTTGGGTCTTTATTCATGTCACTTCAACTGTAGCTAGCGTTCTGTCCATACAAGAGAACCATAAATAGCAAAGGATAAAAAATACCATTTTTTTAAATTTGTCAAGGTGAAATTTTACTTGTTCAGACAATTGCAATATGGCCAAGGATTAAAATAAAGAGCGTGTCTTAATTTGTAACTTATTGCAGTTGTAGATCATAACAGGTCAGGCCCTATATATTACAATGACTGTATAATGTTGCATTACTATAAAGTAATATATATATATATATATATATATATATATATACATGTATATATATATATATATATATATATATATATATATATATATATATATATATATATATATACAGTGAAACTTGTATATAACGACCTCCTTAGGGACACAAGAAAACCAGTCTTTATAGGATAGAGGTTGATTAGTACACAAATGGTACTATTGGGGACAGCAAAAACAGTCTTTGTGACCGTGTGGTCTTTATACACAGGTGGTCACTAAAGCAGGTTTGACTGTATATATATATATATATATATATATACATATATATATATATATATATATATATATATATATATATATATATATATATATATACATATATATATATATATATATATATATATATATATATATATAAAACTATGTTGTATATATAAATTTATCTTTTCTTAACAGTTGCTGAAGCCTTCTTCTTAAATGACAAAAATCAATATTTGGAGGTAGAGCTTTGTCCGTAAGTACTAAATGTACAACAACTGATATCTAATTCAGAGTTGATTGTAAAACAGATCAACATAAATATGATCAGGCTCCAAGTCTCCAAATTTACTGAGATATCAAGCTCATCTAACTTTTTAACGATTTTAAGGTAAACACACACACAATTTATTCTGTAACTGGACATATTTGTATATTGACGGCATATAATTGTAAATATAAATGATCAAAATTATTGCTCATTTGAAGTAAACTTCAGAAATACTTTGAGTACCGTACTCAACGTATTTATTCATAGTGTGATGCAAAAATTTATATGTGAATGATGAAAAATAACATGTTTCCTAAATACTCAAACCCCAAACTTTTACAAACAAATATATAGTTAAGATAATGAAATAAATATTGAGCTTGAGTATTGACTACATTTGGTGACTTCGGGCTCAGTTTTAGGTCACCTGAGCAGACTTGGCTTTTGTCTGTTGCCGTCTATTGTGTTTTGTTAACTTTTAGACACTTTCCACTTTTTCTACAGAATCAGTCAACCAATTTTAATCAAATTTGGTTATAAATATCCGGATGTGAAGCTGCATAAATTTTGGAATGAAAAGGGTCTTGGTCCCTGATGTGTTGAAAAAAGACCCAAACGGATACATCTTTGCAAATATTCTTCTCATGAACCAGTGGTCAGCATATTGCCACAGTGATTTTAAATTTTACTCATGTGACCGTTCAGGACCAATACATGGTCCTCTTGTTCTTTATGTGGAGAATTCAATACCATATACATTGTATGTGGAATATTTTAGCGACAATACTTTAGGGTTTTGTCTTTAATTAGGGTATAAAAATTTATCAAAGTAATTTCAACATCATTTTGATTCAAAACAAAAAACTAAATCTTCATGTATCAGTTTTACATCGTACTTTATTTTCACAGCGTAGATTATAACATAGCTATATCTGTACAATCAAATAGACATTCAATCATAACTATATTCGTACAGTCAAATAGACATTCAGTCACAGCTATATCTGTGCACTCAAATGGACATTTAGTCACGGCTATATCTGTACACTCAAATGGCTATAAATCCACGGCTATATCCGTACACTCAAATGGACATTCAGCCATAACCATGTCTGTACAGTCAAATGGACATTCAGCCACAGCTATATCCATACACTCAAATGGACATTCAGCCACAGCTATATCCGTACAGTCAAATGGACTTACAGCCACGGCTATATCCGTACAGTTAAATTGACATTTAGCCGTAGTAATATCTGTACAGTCAAATGGACATTCAGCCACGGCTATATCCATACACTCAAATGGACATAAAGCCACTGCTATAGCCGTACAGTCAAATGGACATTCAGCCACAGCTATATCCATACAGTCAAATGGACTTACAGCCACGGCTATATCCGTAAAATCAAATGGACTTACAGCCACGGCTATATCCGTAAAATCAAATAGACTTTCAGCCATGGCTATATCAGTACAGTCAAATGGACATTCAGCCACAGCTATATCCATACAGTCAAATGGACTTACAGCCACGGCCATATCCTTACAGTCAAATGGACATTCAGCCATGTTTATATCCGTACAGTCAAATGGACATTCAGCCATAGCTATATCTGTACAGTCAAATGGACATTCAGTCATAACTATATCTGTACAATCAAATGGACATTCAGTCATAACTATAACTGTACAATCAAATGGACATTCAGTCATAACTATATCTGTACAGTCAAATGGACATTCAGTAATAACCATAACTGTACAATCAAATGGACATTCAGTCATAACTATATCTGTACAGTCAAATGGACATTCAGTCATAACTATATCTGTACAGTCAAATGGACATTCAGTCATAACTATATCTGTACAATCAAATGGACATTCAGTAATAACCATAACTGTACAATCAAATGGACATTCAGTCATAACTATATCTGTACAGTCAAATGGACATTCAGTAATAACCATAACTGTACAATCAAATGGACATTCAGTCATAACTATATCTGTACAGTCAAATGGACATTCAGTAATAACCATAACTGTACAATCAAATGGACATTCAGTCATAACTATATCTGTACAATCAAATGGACATTCAGTAATAACCATAACTATACAATCAAATGGACATTCAGTCATAACTATATCTGTACAATCAAATGGACATTCAGTAATAACCATAACTGTACAATCAAATGGACATTCAGTCATAACTATATCTGTACAATCAAATGGACATTCCGTCATAACTATATCTGTACAGTCAAATGGACATTCAGTAATAACCATATCTGTACAGTCAAATGGACATTCAGTAATAACCATAACTGTACAATCAAATGGACATTCAGTCATAACTATATCTGTACAGTCAAATGGACATTCAGTAATAACCATAACTGTACAATCAAATGGACATTCAGTCATAACTATATCTGTACAATCAAATGGACATTCAGTAATAACCATAACTGTACAATCAAATGGACATTCAGTCATAACTATATCTGTACAATCAAATGGACATTCAGTAATAACCATAACTGTACAATCAAATGGACATTCAGTCATAACTATATCTGTACAATCAAATGGACATTCAGTAATAACCATAACTGTACAATCAAATGGACATTCAGTAATAACCATAACTGTACAATCAAATGGACATTCAGTCATAACTATATCTGTGTAAACCAACCCACAAATATCAATAACTCAAAGTCCGGTCTGTGATCGTATAGTTTTATTCTCAGCACAGCAGAGTACAGCAATGGTAACAAATGTTTCAACAATCAGAGAGTATGGTGGTGTTCTCTCTAGGCGGTTTCCCGCTGGTCTCTCTCGTCTCCAGAACTCCAGTGCTTATATACGTTTGTCAGTTTTGACCAACGCAAAACACTAAAGTTCTAGAAGCTTCTAGAGAGTTAAATGCATCTACAATTGGAAGAATATGGGCGCCAGCATCATCAAAATCTGTCATAATGCAACCTTTGGTAACCTTTTTACACTATCATTCTTAGTACAACTTCAGTACTTTATATTAATTATCATTAACATCAATTCTTGTTTACCAAAACTGATGATGACAGATATTTGACCTTTTAACATGCAGCTTCAATTGCTGCTGAATTTGTAAAGGTGTTGACAAGTTGTTTATCCAAAACAGTATATTATAATAATGCTAAGTCATATTACTAAATATTATGCTGAGTAATTTTGAATTTGGAATTTTATATCTAAATTAACTTTGTCAACATATTTACTTGACCGAATTAGAAATCATGTAATTTTAGCTGCCCGTATTTTCCCCAAATACATATATAATATACATCAATACTATTTCAAGTCACACCAATTTATTTACGTATATAATTTCCTAAAAGATTTATCTCCCGTACCTCATATTGTTACAAAACGTCCCTATCCCTTGAAATTTTTACTAAATGGTAAAAATTTCATTCTTATAAATACTTTCCAAATTATAATTAGTAACTTTTATAAAATTTTCCCATTGGTGTAGCTTGAAAAGTTATAACATAATTAACATAATTATCAATACACAATTCAATAAAGTTTTCACTACTAATCATGAAATGAATAAGTTGTGACCTGGATTTTATCGATAAACAATTCATATCCTGGAGTAATAACAAATTAACTTGTGACTTAGATTTCTCAATAATCCACTATCAATTATGACCTGGATTTTCAACAATTCATAAAACTCATGATCTGGATTAATATTAAATAAAAATGTGACCTGGATAAAAATATGTGACTTGGGTTATAATTTCAATATATATTCATGCATTATAAAGCAATATAAACCGGTTCAATAAGCAGAGAATTTATGCATAATTCAATTCAATAATCATTGTCTCAATACAAATAAAGTTCATTATTACAGTCCATAAGTAAAGTTCATTATGTTAAAGTTCATTATAACATAATACATTTAATAATTCACTTTTTAACACTTTTAACATATTCATGGAAAATCCTCCATTCACGGAAAGTCCTCCGTCCTTATGAATATTCATGGAAAGTCCTCCATCCTTAATATGTTCACGGAAAGTCCTCCGTCCTTTGCGCAATATTCTGTTTCTTTAATAATCATAAGTTTTCGACTTCTTTAAATTATTATCGTGTTGTATTCACATTACACTGTGATTATTACTTAAGTTCTTGTATAGTCTTCAGTAGTCGAATGTTAGTGTCTTTAGTTACTGGTGAACTTAAAACTGGTAATCGGGCTTCTGGATCGAAGCCAAGTGGTCTCATCCACTTCGATGTTTTCGATCGACGATTTATTATTATCGTTAAATTCTTGCGGTGTCACATCACCTGTTTCTGGGTCTTGATAAAGTTCATGGTTTATTTCATTGTTACCGTGTTTGTATTCCTTTATTTCACAGGAATGTACGTCTGGATATTCATTTTTGTAGTTTGATTGACTGTTTTTTATTTCTCCTTGACTATTTTGTTTCGTGTTTTCTGTTTCTCTTTTATCTTGACTGTATAGTGTTCGGTTTTTCAATGTTAATTCTGGTTTGATCAGTTACTGGTATTAAGTCTATGTCGTATTTATCCTTAAGGTACATACTGCAAAGTTTCATGTCTGGATATTCTATGTCGTGTTTATCCTTAAGGTACATACTGCAAAGTTTTTCTATCTGGATATGCGTTCGGTTCTTGTTCAGTTTGAATGTCTTCTTTGTATATACTGGCTGTGTTTCTTGACCGTTGTTTCATCTTTTCTGTTATAAGATTGCGAATGTCATTATCATCTGCTGTTGACTGTGTATTTATGCATGATCGACTGTTTGTTACTTGGTGCTCCTGATATGGCTGTTGGTTCTGGTTTCTTAGAAGTCTTGAAAGATTTGGAAGACTCAACTCCTCTTTTCCCTCACTATTTGACCACTTAACATTAGGATTATCTTTATTTTTCTTTTTGACAGAAGATTCTGAATGCCTATTTCTACATTTTCTTATTATTCTTTTTCCACATTTTACCATTATAATTATTAAGATTGTTACTACTGGCACTATTGGTATGAGAAAGTATTGACCATTTTTAACCCAAAAATCATCTTCTGGCATTGGTTGCATTTCTTCTAGTTTTAGTTCATTTATCAAATTATCTAAATTAATTTCTTTTACTGGTTTTAATGTCTTAGGAATTTTAATCTTATCATACCGTGGGAAATTTTGTTTATATCTCCAAAACAAACTTACTTCGTCTTTTTTATACTTGTCAACTAATGTTTTCAAAGGATCCCTAAAGTTAAAATTACTTTCCTTATAAATGTAAGGTGTTAAAGTCATATCCCCGTTAGAAGCTTGACAATTTTGTTCCAAATGTAGAATGTCTAGAGGTGGTAAGGTTTTCTTAATCATTGATTCTTTATCACACATGATCATGAAATTTTGTAACGTTTTAGCAATGATTAACCAATTTCCTTCTGTAACATACTGTCCTCGAGGAAGAATTGCATTATTGATCAGTGTGGTCTTACAGTTTTGTTCAATTTTAGATCGTGTTTCTAAAAATATAGAAATCACACATGTCTGTCTGTTTGAAACAGTATAGATAGGACTGTCAAAAGAACAATATCTTATTGAAGGATTTGAACATTTTCTTTCTAACTCCTGTTGAGTTAAAAGTGCAAATTGTGTTTTCTCTTTATTTACCGCTAAGGCTTCTGATTCTAAGTCATATTTGGCGAGTACCGAGGGTTCTTTCATATGTGGCAATGCCAAGTTATGTATCTTGTAAATTTCTAAGGCATTTGTTGTGTCAACCAAAGGTACTGACACAATAACTACAATGTTTTCGTCTTTGAAATATGTAGCACAAGTCAATGTTTTATACAGGTCCCAAAGATCTTTTTCAGGGTCAAAAGGCAAAGCAAAACGTGGATTCAGTTGATTTTTGATTGATAAAAGTAATTGCCGAAACTGTAAAGGTTGTATAACAGATGGTGCAAGGTGTCCCAGTGACAACATGTTCAGTTGGATTTCAAGATGTTGTAATTTGTTTTGAGCCAGTCTAACCCAGTTCTTAACATGATCTAAAGCTCTATCTAATTGGATATAATTATCAATTGCTATTTTGTTTTTGTTCGTTTGATCTGTCACATTTTCATTTCTTTGAACTAGTATTTTCAAGGTCGTCAAAGTGTCAGTTATGGTTTTTTTTTCGATTTTCTGAAATTTTATGTCGATTGTCTTTTGTAATGGTCAAACTTGCATTTAAAACATGTTTCATACCCTGTTGATTTTTCATTAAAGATTTGATATTCTTTTGAATGGATGAGAGATCATCCTCACTTACTGTGCCAAAGAGCCAAGAAAGAGCTTTACCTACGACAGGTATAAGACTTCTTTTTCTACGTTTTCCTGTAATAACAATGTACGTCTTATAGTCTGAGATTTCTCATTGTGTGACACATGTTATTAAACATATCTAAATTGTTTCTACTCATTTTGTCAAATGTTGTATTTAACGTAATTAATATCCCTTTAATAGTAGGGTCCATTTCATCTACAATTCTTTTTGAACTCTTAATTTCATTTATTTCTGTATCTTCTGTATCCTTACTTATTTCTTTGTTTTCTGTCTGATTGTCTTGTTCTGTTAACTTTTCTCTATCATCTAACTTTGTGTTTCTGTATATTCTTTTTAATTCTGCTAAAGGAATATCATCCTCACTATCTGAGTCATCTCGAATTTGCCTAGATCTCTTTACAATATCTTGATTTTCATTCTTATCAATTTCGTCATCTGAAGAGTCTGAATCTGGAGGTACTACATATGTTGATTTTCTTATCGGTCTATTTAATTTGTCTTGGGGTATCTCCCAATCATCTAAATTAGCTAACCTAAGATGTCGAGCATGTGTCTTAGTTGTTGTTCCTGTCAACTGATTCTTAACTATAAAACTTAGAGGTCCTTTTTCTTCAATAATCCTATAATAAGGTGTCCATTTATTATCTAATTTACTGGTTTTTCTTTGATTCTTAATATATACTGGATCTCCTACCTTGAAATTAATTTCTTGACTACCCCTATCTGCATATTTCTTTTGTCTTTTCTTAGCGTCTTCTAAATTTTTTGTGTACTAACGTAAAAGCTTTATGTTGCTGCTGTAATGCTACTTGATATTGGTCTTCCCCATTATATTTTCTTCTAGGCTTAAGAATTGTATCTAATGGCAATACTACATCCCTATTGTATAGTAAGTAGAAGGGTGAAAACTTGGTCGATTCACTTGGATGAAATCTAATTGCTGCTAATGTCTGATTCAAATATAAATCCCAAGTCTGAACATCATCAGATATTTTCTTAGCCATTACATCATGTAAAGTTCTATGAAATCTTTCTACCTTGCCATTACTTTGAGGACTATAATAAGACGTTGTAATATGATCTATGTTTAACTCTTTAAGTGTTTCTTGCACGGCCTTATTCACGTTTTCTGACCCATTATCTGTTAGTATCTGAAGTGGGCAAACCATATCTTGGAAATATTTCTTCTAATATAAGATGGACTATATTATCAGCTGTTTTATTTGGTACACTAAAAGCTTCTGGCCATCCAGAATATAAATCTATGAATGAGACAATGTACTTGTTGCCTGATAAGGTGGTGGGATATGGTCCTGACAAATCTAGACCAATTTTTGCGAAAGGATAAGGTGGAATGTCCGTTTCTTTAAGAGGTGGATGTGTTTTCTTTTGGCTTCTAGTTTGACATGTTACACATTGATCTACATATTTATGCAACTTTTGATACATTTTTTGAAAATAGTATTTTGGTCTAATGATGTCATATGTTTTATCTACTGCCATATGTCCTACAAAATCATGATGTTGTTTAATGACAATGTTTTCTAATTTTTCAGGTATGTACAATCTGAGTTTTGGATCTTCTGAATCTTGTTGAGACAAAAAATATAACAAACCATCTATTACTATTAAACTATTTTGTTCCCTTTTTGTGGCACTACCTTTGTCTAATTTTATCTTAAGTTTTGCTATCTTTTCATCATTTTCTTGTTCTGTCTTTATATCTATATCCCCTGGAAGATCTATAAACGGCTTGACTAAGTCATCTGGTGGATCTATCTTACAACTAGCGTATTTCTTTGGAGTGAACTTGTTTGAATTTAATGCACCTACTTCTAAAAATCTATCATCTATTTCTATTTCGTCTGACTCTGACTCTGATTCAGTAATGTCAAATTGTTTCTTGACTGTCTGGTATTCTTGACAACAAATCAGCACAACAGTTAAATCTACCTTCTATATACTCAATCTTACAGTTGTAACCTGCGATACTGAGAGCCCATTGTTGTATTTTCTTATTTTGCATAGGTGAATCTAATAAATACTTTAATGGTCGGTGATCTGTACGTACTACAAACTGAGCATCATGTAAATATAAGTCTAATTTCTTAAGAGCAAAAGCTATTCCAAAACATTCTTTTTCTATTGTTGACCATTTTTTCTGAGATTTGCTTAATTTGTGAGACAAATAATAGATAGGTTTTTCTTCCCCAGTATCTGTAAGCTGTGTGAGACAAGCACCTACACAAGTATCACTAGCATCTGTGTATAACACATAAGGTTTGTTTGTATCAGGATAAGCTAACAAAGGTACTACTGTTAAAACTGTCTTTGAGAAAATCAAAGGCTACTTGGCATTCTTTTGACCATTTAAATCTAGCATATTTCTTAGTTAACTCAATCAAAGGTTCTGCTATCTTTGAGAAATTTGGTATGAATCTCCTATAATAACTACACATGCCAATAAATCCCCTAATTTCTCTTACATTCTTTGGTATAGGTAATGTTCTTATGGCTTTCACTTTCTTTTCATTAGGTTTCACTCCATGTTCACTAACAATAAAACCTAAATATTCTATTTCTTTCTGAAAGAAACTACATTTCTTCAACTTCATTTTCAAACCATGTTGCCTGATCTTATCAAACACTATTTGAATATGCCTAAGATGTTCTTCTGAGTCTTTTGAAAATATTAAGATGTCATCTAAGTAAGCAGTGGCAAAGTCCTCACATTCTTGTAATACTATGTTCATGAGTTCTTGGAAGATAGCTGGAGCATTACTTAACCCAAAGGGCATTACATTAAACTGAAATAACCCCCTTGTGACAAGTTAAATGTTGTTTTTTCTTTACTATCTTCATCCATTTGTACTTGCCAATACCCACTTTTAAGATCTAAACTAGTGAAATGTTTGGCCTTTCCCAACCTAGCTAAGATGTCATCAATCAATGGTAATGGAAATGATATAGGTTTCACTATTTTATTTAAGGATCTAAAGTCGACACACATTCTTTTAGATCCGTCTTTCTTCCCAACTACAACTAATGGAAAAAGCCCATGTTGACCTTGACCTTTCTATAATACCTGCATCTAACATTTCATCTACTGCCTTGTCAATCACTTGTCGTTTGTTAAGAGGTGTTCTATACGGCCTATTTCTGATTGGTGGATGGTCTCCTGTATCTATTTTCATTTTCACTGTACTAGTGTGACCTAACTCTGCATCAGTTTTTTGCAAAAATATCTTTGTTTTCTTGTAACAGACTAAAAATACTTCTTTTATACTCCGAAGGTGCGTCAATATCTTTAAGAGAGTCTACATCTCCTATTGTATTTTCTGGACTTAAAGCTGTTGATTCTACTTGTATCTCATCTATTTCTAAAGCTCTAATTTTTCCTAACACTTGACCTCTTTTTAATCTATAAAATTTATTTGTTTGATTAACTACTAATACTGGAATGTTTCTATTTCCTGTTACTGTTCCTATTGATTCTTGAACTACAAGTCCTGGGTCATCTAAAAGACATCCATCATTGATACTTGAGATTTCAAAATTTCTTTATTTCTACTGTTAAATGCTCTATTTGTCCTAACAAAACATATTGTCTTACTCTGTGGTCTTAATGTAGTTGTTTTTGATACTCTTACTATGGATGATATGTGAGTATCATCTTCAAATTTGACATAGGTTCTCCCTATTCTTAAGCAACCTAAATCAAAGTATAGTCTTACTCCATTTTGTCTTAACCAGTCCCTACCAAGGATAAAGTTTCTATTCAAACCATCGGTGACATAAAACTTATGATTCATGGTCATTTTATTCATCGTAAATTTAATATTTACTGCACCTATTACTTTAAGTGATTGACCATTCACTGCCCTAAGATTTGGTTTTTCTTTGACAACCTTAACCTTGATTGGAAGATTTTGGAAGCACTTTTTACTAATTAATGATACTTCTGCTCCTGTATCTACTAAAGTCCTAAATTTTTGTTTTTTGTATCCATAGTACACATGAACTTGGATTTCCTGCTAATTGAATTTCATAGTTTCTATCTAATTTACTACTAGAGTTATCTACCTTACTTTTTCTTAATTTTCTACTACAACTCTTCCTATCGGCTTCCTTATAAGAAGAGCCTTCTAGTTTTCCTGTTCCCTATGTTCCCTATACTGAGACCATTGTTGTCCTATTCGCTGGGTGGAGTTTTCTGAAGTTTGTTCACTTACTACAGGTGGTGCAGGGAGTGCTAACTGTTTATTTGACTGAGATGTATTATCTCGCATTGGGGGTGCCGGAAGTGCTAACATCTGAGGTGGTTCTGGTAATGCTAATGTTTGATCATCTAGCTGATTTTGTTGATATGTAAATTGTGGAGGTCGAAAGTTGAAGTTTTGTCTATTCCGATAAGTATTGTGTGTAAACTGCGAGGGTGGAGGATCGTAATTTTGTCTATATTGATAGTTATTATTTGTTCTACCCCTGCCACGTTTCGTTGGTGGTCCCTGATTATACTGCCAATATGGTACCCAGTTGCGAGGGTTAATGTTTCGATTTGGACAATTTCTTTTAAGGTGACCTATCATGTGACATACCCAACATTCTGCGCCTAATACCCAATCTGGTACAGATTGTGAATTTTGTCTATTTGGACCTACTTGGTGGTTTCTTTGTATTGGATATTGTGGTCTAAACGTTTGTTGAGTTTGTTGTTTAGTTTTCTTAGCGTTTTTGAACCTAACCTGTTTCTTATTGTCTGCTACTGATATTTGTAAGTCATCGTCACTATCACTGTCACTGTCTGTCTCGTCAGCTGCATTTACATCTACCTTTTTAGGACAATTTTGAGTAGTGTGACCTTTTCTTAAACAATTCTTACATAGTTTATTTCTTAAGTGATCTACTTCCATTGGTTGTATGTCTCTGTCTTCTTTTTCGGTTTTAAATCTAAACACATTTTGTGTACCGTCTAAGGTCAATGCAATTTGATCCCTAACATTTTGTTCGCGTGTCGCAATCTTAACTGCAGCTTCTAAAGTTGTAGGTTCTTCTCTAATCAATTTCATTTTGATGTAATCAAAAGTCACCCCTTTACAAAATATGTCTATCAACTGTTGTTCTACTAAGTCTTTTGTGCTTTTGTTTTTAGTCTGCTCTGTCGTGTAAACATCCTCAGATGCTTGTATTATTCTTTCCCCAAACATTTGTACTGACTCGTCTGTCTCTTGTTTTAGATTTCTTAACTTAATTAATGCCTGTCTTTTGTTTGTCACTTCCCCAAATTTTTCTTTTAATAATTTCTTGAGGTCCCCCAACTAGCTACATTTTCGTTATTTTCTTGTTCTATTAAATACCTCCTAATGAAATCCGCTACCGCCCCTGAACATGTTACCAATGCTATACCCGGCATTTTCTGTACATTTAATTCAACTAAATTTGCATATCTTTCTATGTCTGATATCCACGCCTTAAGGTCTGCCGGTTTACCCGAAAAGTTTTTGATTACTTGATGTACCGGTACTGCCATTGCACTTGCCATGTTAGAGAATTGTCTCAAAATGTTATCAAACATTTCTTTTTCATCATTATCACCTTTGTTTTCAGGTATCCCAGACACTCTACAAAATGGTGGTTCTCTATTTCCTACTCCCCCCGATATACTGTAGTACCTGTTACTACTACCTTCGGTTTTGTTTTGTACGTCCGACTGACCTGATGTTTTTGTTTTAGTCATATTTCTATTTTCAGTTTCATTTCGTATGTCTGTCTGATCAGACGTGGTTGGTCTTGTTTTATTTATGTCGTCTAACATTAAATTATCCTCAATTTCTCCTAAAGCCGTAGCCATACTACTGAATTTTAGTCTACTATTTTCCTCTGCCATTATTAATACTGTTTTTAATTTTGTATTTTATTTCAAATGTTAAATTTTGTGTTTAACTAATTTTGTTAAAGTTTTCAAAATAAGTTTTTATATTATTGCCTAAATAAATTAAAGTTGTAGTTTTTGTTTAAGATAGAGTTTTGGTAATTTAACTTAATTTAATAAAATTTAGTTTTAGAGTTTGTCAAAAAGAATGTTCACAGTTTGTGGTCAAAAATAATAAGGTACTAAGAAAAGTAAAAGTCTTACCTTTTCGTTTCAAGTCTTGTGTTGTTCCCAGGTCTTTTATCCAGGGCAAAAGGCACCAAATCGATATTTGTAAACCAAACCCACAAATATCAATAACTCAAAGTCCGGTCTGTGATCGTATAGTTTTATTCTCAGCACAGCAGAGTACAGCAATGGTAACAAATGTTTCAACAATCAGAGAGTATGGTGGTGTTCTCTCTAGGCGGTTTCCCGCTGGTCTCTCTCGTCTCCAGAACTCCAGTGCTTATATACGTTTGTCAGTTTTGACCAACGCAAAACACTAAAGTTCTAGAAGCTTCTAGAGAGTTAAATGCATCTACAATTGGAAGAATATGGGCGCCAGCATCATCAAAATCTGTCATAATGCAACCTTTGGTAACCTTTTTTACACTATCATTCTTAGTACAACTTCAGTACTTTATATTAATTATCATTAACATCAATTCTTGTTTTACCAAAACTGATGATGACAGATATTTGACCTTTTAACATGCAGCTTCAATTGCTGCTGAATTTGTAAAGGTGTTTGACAAGTTGTTTATCCAAAACAGTATATTATAATAATGCTAAGTCATATTACTAAATATTATGCTGAGTAATTTTGAATTTGGAATTTTATATCTAAATTAACTTTGTCAACATATTTACTTGACCGAATTAGAAATCATGTAATTTTTAGCTGCCCGTATTTTCCCAAATACATATATAATATACATCAATACTATTTCAAGTCACACCAATTTATTTACGTATATAATTTCCTAAAAGATTTATCTCCCGTACCTCATATTGTTACATCTGTACAATCAAATGGACATTCAGTCATAACTATAACTGTACAATCAAATGGACATTCAGTAATAACCATAACTGTACAGTCAAATGGACATTCAGTCATAACTATATCTGTACAATCAAATGGACATTCAGTAATAACCATAACTGTACAGTCAAATGGACATTCAGTCATAACTATATCTGTACAATCAAATGGACATTCAGTAATAACCATAACTGTACAGTCAAATGGACATTCAGTCATAACTATATCTACAATCAAATGAAAGTTGCATCCTCATGACCACTGATTAACTAAATTTCTTTAAATCAAACTTGATTTGAATTCATTTTAAATGGTGTATGGTTTGCTGCATAAATGATATAACATATATACATGTATATTCCCATGCTGAATGATCTGTTAGCGATTTTCAATTTTAGCAATCTCAACTCTATCGCTAATAATGCCAAAATTGAATCCTTGATGAGAATTCTGCTTATAAGGTGTTACAAGATTCTATTTTGTTTTTGTTGATGATGAACAATGATGTACACAACTTATCGTCATAACTAATCAGTTGTAAATGTATGCCTATAATTTATATGCTTTGGAGAATACAGTTACTTTGTAAGAGAGAGTCACATGATAGTTGCCTTAAGTGAAGGCTAACTTGACCTTACAAGTGCTCTGTATGTTTTCTTGGATTTGTATAGAAATGTGCAAAAAGTATTCAAACACTTTTAATTTTTACTGTATAATTTTTATAAAACCACATTTTTTTCAAAAAATTATTGTGAAGCCATTTCTTATGGCATTTCAATAAAATGTTCACCATCAAACAGTGAAAATGTGTCCAAGTTTCATTGCTTATTTGCGTGTAATTTTCTAATTTGTATTTTCAAAAGATTTGAAAGTTAAACAAAAAGTAAACATTAGACGTCAGAATTTGGCTTACCCATATCAGGAGTTTTCATCACAAAAATTACACGAAACTAAATATTTTAATTTCTAATTCAGAAAATTAAAATTAAGATATATATTAATCTGTATTTTATTCTTTGTTTAACGGTGAAAATTCAGTTGAAATGCAATAAGAAATTGCTTCACAATATTTTGTTAGATCCTTTAACATATAGTAGCATTTCCAGTTGAACAGCAGCAGTGTACAAAGAGAGATAACTCTGGTATAATTGCATCACCCTTCTTGTACAGTATTCAAGTTTGCCAGTTTTCTTGCGGAAGGTCGGTGGTCTTTACCCGGGTAACCGGGGTTTCTCGTCCACCAATAAAAACTGGACGCCATCATATGACTGAAAAATTGTTGAGTATGGCGTAAAACAAAAAATCAAATCAAATCAAATCTTGTACAGTATTCAAGTTTGCCAGTTTTCTTGCGGAAGGTCGGTGGTCTTTACCCGGGTAACCGGGGTTTCTCCTCCACCAATAAAAACTGGACGCCATCATATGACTGAAAAATTGTTGAGTATGGCGTAAAACAAAAAATCAAATCAAATCAAATCAAATTGTACAGTATTCCTAGAATTTTCTACACCATAAGTGAATTTTCATCACAAAAATTAAACTTTCTGTTTCAAAATGATAAATCCTTTAACTGCTAATTTAGAAAATCAAAATATATAATGAAACTATTTAATTCTTTCTTTATTGATGAAATTCCATTGAATACAATATAATGGCTTCACAATATTTTTGAAAAAAAACTATGGTTTTATATTAAATATATAGTAAAACATAACATGCATAAGTGACCAAATTCTTTTTTAGATTTATTATTCATTTTTTATTGTGTTGTAGACATGGACAACATCTGGTTCTCCTACTGAAATCTGTCCGAGAAGTTTTAAATGTAAGTTTGTATATAAGATATCTTCCAGAGATAATTAACACATAGAGTACTCAAGGTACAGAAACCATAGTGACTTTAGAGACACTTAACACACAGAGCATTTAAGAGGCAGAATTCCATAATGACTTTAGAGACACTTAACACACAGAACATTTAAGAGGCAGAATCCATAATGACTTTAGAGATACTTAACATAGAGAGTACCTAAGGTACTGATATAATGATTTTAGAGATACTTGGAACAAAGAGTACCCAAGGTACACAATTCATGTTGACCTTAGATATATACTTAACAAAGAGAGCACCCAAGGTACACAATTCACGTTGACTTTAGAGATACTTAACACATAGAGTACCCAAGGTATAGAATCCATAGTGACTGTAGAGATACTTGATAGAGTACCCAAGGTACAGAATCCATAGTGACTTTAAAGATACTTAACAAACAGAGTATTTAAGGGGCAGAATCCAAAGTGACTTTAGCATTTTTAGAGATACTTAACAGAAAGCACTCAAGGTACAGATTCCTTAGTGACTTTAGATATACTTAAAGCTGTTATCGTAATTTTTAAACAAGTTTTTAATTTGAAAAAATATTATTATGCTTTTGAAATACCCCTGATTAGTTATTCCACAGCCAGACATTTTCATTAAATGTTATCAATAGAAATTGGCTCGCAAATCCGCTATAAAAGGCGAGGCCACAGAATGACTACTATTTACTGTTAAACGGATTTTGGCTATACATTTAGATTTATTATTTGACCTTGTTGGATACCACTTTCTCTTTAGAAAATGTATTTAAATCTGGAGCTCAACAGATGAAGTCTAACTGATAGAAACGAGCATCTTGAGCATTATAACTTTGGTATTATGTTTATAATATTCACACCTGTACTCCCAAAGTGAATCAATGGACACTCAGATAACATGTAATCAAAACATACACTTTACTCAAATGAAAAACATTCCGCATATATTTTTACATCAAAGACTTCAATAAATATACGTAATAAATAGATTTTATAATTAGATTTGAATTCATTATTTTAGTATCCATAAAATAATATTCACTTTAGACGTAAAAATATATAAAATTCTGCCAGTAATCTGCACCCTTTCGTTATGTTGTATGCATAGCATCACACATGCTGGTGAAGTTGGTAAAGTGAGCAGTCAGATCCTGCACACTTGACCAAAGACAAGGTACCCTTTCTCATATTTTTACAAAGACGACAACAAATAAACGTTATAAGAGACATAGCTGTGAAACACTGCTATCAAGTTATTTGAAATTAATGCAAGTGGTCATGTAAAACGAACCGAATGTTCGAATATATATTTACGATTTGATCTTGGTTTGACTTGTGCTTGATTCGTTATTTCGGAAATGAGGACATTCACTTAACAGAGAGTACCCAAGGTACAAATTCCATAGTGACTCTATATATACTTAATACAGAGAGTACCCAAGGTACACAATTCATGTTGTCTTTAGAGATACTTAACACACAGAGCATCTAAGGGACAGAATCTATAGTGACTTTTGGATTTACAAATCAAAGATACAGTAAAAAACATGTTAATTTTCATTTTGTGTAAAATCTTTGAATGTAAATCATTCAAATGCATGTTTTTCATTTCACTTTTTCTATTTCCAGGTTTCATTGCCCCTGACCTACACAGCAACTATAAATGGTCAAAGATGGGAGGGTGTGGCTTACATACCTGCCAACTACTTCCCACCTAAGGTTTCTAAATTTAATGCTTATGCAATTCATGGATCAGATCCAAACAGGAGTTATGAAGCTTTGTATCCTGTTCCAAAAGACAGATTCACTCAACCTGATTTGTAAGTGAATTTTTAATTTCATTTTTCTTGCTGTCCTTGTATTTAGATATATATGACCTTCTGTGTTTCCAAGTAATATAGATTTAGCAATGATTTAATAGATTTATGAGAAAATCATACTGGTAAATTTAACTAAATGTCATTACATGAATAAAAAGATAGCATTTTCAAGTTCATCTTATGTAAAAAATTTTACAAACAACTGTATATATAGTCTAGTACCATTGTATCGCAGGTCCCACTGTATTTTATATTTTTCGGAAACCATCCAGCATGATATCATTTTTAGGACATTTAACATGAGCAGCAAATCACACTTTCTGTGAATATGTCGCAAGATTCTCATAAGTAAATGACATGATTATTTTTTTCAAACTATTTTTTTTTATAAATACGGCCACTACTTGGAAAATCTCTGGTACCAGCTTCCTTACATGGTCCTCATATTCTAGAAAATTAAGTATACCAAACAGAAACGAAATTACTTTGACACTTATTGTACCCAATAACACTTGAGTTCACATGACCAAGTAAACATGGCCTCTCTGTGAGAGTAAAAACTCTTTTTTTACCGCAATACAATGGGAACCCCCTTCAGACAACTTTTGTAACATGGCAAACTTTTAAAACAAATAAAGACATTTGAATAGCCACATTTAAGGAACATTTGTATGAATAAGGAAGAAATATACATATCAACACAGTACAAAAAACAACAATTGTTATTTAAGGAGGTATTAAATTACTCACTCCCAAATTCAATTTTCTTAATTTTTTTGTCTTTTAATACTTCACTTTGATCTTTATTGAAATGCTAACTATGAAAAATATTTATCTGCACAATTTTGAGAAAATTTACATTGAATATCCTCCACCGAGACATATCTAGGATTCCCTTGAAAAGTGTAAACAAGTCAATGTAATTTCTTGTTTACTGAGCCAGATGTGAATATATATCAAAAACATGAATCAATACAGGAAAAGAAATATTTTCCTTTGAAAACTACTAAGGAAAAATAATTTTGAATGTATATTTTTCAATATTTGTCTGATGTGATATTTTAAAAAAATCTGTAAATTCAATTTTCCCAACAAATATTTTCATAATCCTAAAGGTATTATTATTTGACAATATGAGTACAAAAAGAATTTATCCACAGAAATATAAAATATTGTCGACAAAACTTAACAATTGTGACACGTTAGTTACAGCGGGGTCAGTATTTATCCACAGAAATATAAAATATTGTCGACAAAACTTAACTCTTGTGAGACATAAGTTACAGTGGGTAAGGTATTTTTCAGGCACGACTAAAATTTGAAAAATAGATAAGTAATTACTGAATATGAATCAAGTAATTAAATGTTAAAATTAGTCTTATGACATCTTAAATGAAAATGTTTCCTTAAAGCATCAGACTTGCAGATAGGGGCATCATTACGATGATTACGCTGTTGATTCTGGTAACTAAGTGTCATCATTGTAATTTACCATTCATCAAATGGCCGACACGGCATCTTTAGGCAAAATTTTCCACCATGATGTCACAATTATATAGCCCGTCAAACAGTTGTGTGGTTATGACGTCACAATTCAATGATGTCAGATTCATAATAAACTTAGGTCATTTTTAATCGAATGCATTCCAGACATCCAGCGTTATTCAGATAGTGTTTAATTCCTCCTTATGATCTGTATCAAAATACGTAAAATAGTTAAATACAGTGATATAGTGGGACATTGGTATAGTAGTATGTAATACAAATATTGAAATAAATGTTGTATTATTGGATGATACACATTATCTATTCTAAATGTTTTGCTTGTCATTTCAGTCACAGATTAGAATTCTTCAAACCAATAGATTTTGCTGACATGCTCCCCATAAACTGGAGCCCTGAATACAAATCAGAGGAATGGCAACCAGTTATTTCCTAGCTTACCGTCATGTGATTGGTGTGAAACGGATGTGAAGCAGATTTTAAAGGCTACAAAATAAATATATGCATAGTTAGGTCCAAAATATTTTGGAGAATTTTATGAATGTTGGAGAGAGAGAGAGAGAGAGAGAGAGAGAGAGAGAGAGAGAGAGAGAGAGGTATCAAAGGCTACAATATGATGGAAATACATTTATTTGTATATATTTATTTAACATTTTTGGGAAAGAAAATGTTTTGGAATTCAAAGAATATGGAAAATGCTTTTTTTAATTGTATTACATCAATCTAATATGGTCTTTAGGGTTAAACACAGAATTGGTTGATTGTTGCAGATTAACTGATATAAGTGCAATTCATAGGAACAGAATAGTTCACAGTCATCACGTTGACAATTCTAAAATCGGTACACTTAAAGTGATATGAGCTGTCGTATCTGAAAAATTTTTCATACCCATTTTATGTAATATTTTATCTCATATATATTCCAAAGAGACCATCTGGTGGTAAGAATAACAAATGCATGTGTAAAACTGCAGCATTCTTGCCAGACGTAACCCGTAATATCAGTTATTCTTTGTCCGCCATTACTTTCAGTAATGTTTTACAAAGATTACCGAGTGTCCAATAAACATGTGCTATTTGCAGTTACCGTAATACACATTTTATTCTTATTCCCCTTTGCGTTTATTTACATCATCATTTCATACCTAAGTCAGGCAAAGTTGGTCTTTTCCATTGTTTCAAAACATTTGTTTCTGAAATTGTCTACGTGCAGGTATATCGGGTGATCTCGACCCATTTTTAACTCGTCCTATCGCAATCTCGGCTTTATCATTCTTGACACATATGAACTGCCCAACTCCATCGTACATGGCGGCATCATTGTAAAACATAAGGTACACATACTTTTCACAGTATTGTTTTGATTTTCTCAATGTCAGCATTCAGGGTGACATTAAAGATCAGAAAAAATTCTTTTAGTGACCTGATATATTTATTCATATATTCATCCGATTTTCTTCAGGTATTTAAAATAGCGTTAAAAAGCATATATTTTACATAAATCATGTCTTTCCAATAAAAATCACGTCCTGTATTTTAAAAGTAAATATAAAACACATAAAAATCGGCCTACTTTAACATAGTCCGAGAGCGTAAAGGACCAAGATTCCCTGACCGAATTACGAAGTACATTTGGTATGGCGAAAGAGTTTATCTGAAAGGTCATTGCATACAGAAATACAGCTGGATTTTTAATGTATCGGAAAACTTAAATTCTTATAAAACAAATAACTTCGAAAAGAAGTTCTTTTACTACATTTCACGTGTTTGATAATGTATTTGAACACACATTTTATCATATTCTCGACTATATGTCAGGGGACAAAGTTAATCATTGTGACAGCTTATATCACTTTAAAATGATCAAAGCATAAAATGTATATACATTATTAAAACTTCCATAAGTGGAAGTTTAAGATACCACCTAGAAAAGTTGGAAACATTGGAAATTTGAGTAATCGAGTATCAAACAGTTTTTAGTTTCAGAGGTTCTATAAGGCATCTATGACTGCTTTGAAACCTAGAAAGACGTATATTCGGTATTTGATAATTAGTGCTAGAATTAACTGTATTTTAGTGAAACTATTTTGGTTTTTATGATAAAAAGAAGAACTGGCATATGGCAAATTCATACAAATGTTAATTTTTACTTCGAATTTGACATAGGTCCAAAAATTATTCAAAGCATCGAAAAAAAATTAAAATCATAAATGTTCGAATTATATATTGTTTATAAGTAGCATTGAATAACATTGTTTTTTGGGACTTTGTCATTGATTTAAAAAAAATCAAGAAATTTGACTCATTGAAAATCGACTCACCAAAGCTTTACTGTGCTTACATTAACCAGGAACAGAAGTCACCAAATTTATCCATTTTTTAATCTCGCCTAACATTCAATGGTTCTGAGATGCAAATATATAGAATTTATTATGCAACTGGACATATACATATTTCTGTTACTTACAAATGTAAATAATGGTGAAAAATGATAATTATTTAAAAAATAATCTGAAATGTCCAAAATTAGTTTGAGTACATACTCAAATTCTGAGTTCCATTCTCAAGGCGTTTTCTCATTATTTCATGGAATGATTATTTATATGACATAATGAATGAAACAAATAATAATAATGTTTCCTATTCATTTCCAGAAGTTTTACAAACCACTGTATATTCAAATTAATGAGATAAAAATTGAGCTTGAGTACTGAGTAAATCTGATGACGTGACATCTGGGACCAAAGTCACCAAGTTTACCAATCTCTACACAGAGTTCTAATCCTTGCACTCTTCAACAATCTCTGTCAAAAGTACCAGTCTTTTTTTAATTTATTTTTAGTGCTGACATAGATAAAAAACTATTTGAGGTGAAAATGCTTTATAAAAATGGATATAAATATTGGGACTATTTTTTTGCGAAAAGTTAATTTTTTAAATCCCCTTTCCCGATTTCAATAAATCCATGTTGAGTTTTAGGCACATATTCAAATTCATTATCATGTTTTCGTTTATATCCTTGAATCACTTTACTCGCCTGTATTTCCTGGTTTAATATTTGTATGTTTGTAATTCCATACAGCATCTGAACAATGACATGTTTTTCTTCACATACTGTATGTGTACTTATTTTAGCGGTATTCTAATATTAGCACCTTTCGCACTCAAGACATTGCGCTAATTCAAGGCAGCGCTAAAATTTGTACATCCTATCAATCTGTATACATGACAAAGCCAATGAAATTAATTGCGCGAATTCAAGATTTCACTAATAAGTCTATACCCCCTGAGAGCGTTAAAATATGAGTGCACTAATTTAAATACACTTACAGTATATAAACCTGCTCACTGATGTTGATGGCAGACATACTTGTAACTGTAGCAGTACATAAAGAACTCTGTGAAAAGGAGCTCTCCATTTTCTGCCTTGACAGTAAATCCCCTTTCACTTTTGAATTCCCCATCACTTCTCTTATACCTGGCCTAATAGTATTTCTCTGCAAAACTTTTTTCTATTATTTAATTAGCTATTCATAAAATAAATGTAAAGGCCATTTGGATGTTGCTTGCTTTCTGTGCAAATGTGGATTTCTCATTGATATCTGTTTCATTTATCTGGAATTGGCTCTGAGAAATGTTCACATGTTATTTTAAGAATTGGTTCTGTCTCTTGTTGATAATATTTCATCATCCGATATATCACTAAATTATTTTTCAAGTTGAAATTAGGCATTTTTTCCATGTCAATCTCCTCCATATCTAGTGCATCATTTATCACAGTGTATGTATCTGGTTCAGAGTAATCTTTAAACTTATTCTGAGTAAGAAATAAACTATTGTCACTGTCCATATTGTTACATTTGATGTGACTTCATTATGTTTGTATGGTTACACCTCAGTGAACATTGACATGATCTACCTTCATGCCAAGTAACTTTAGATTATATTCAACTATTCAAAGATGTAAGAATGTCCTAACCATGCATTTGGGCACAGTAAAAGGTTAAATTTTTTAAGTTAGATAAATCATTGAGTGATTTATCCATTACTATAATTTGGTTTTTATATTCATGTTGTGGGTTACATGACAACATATTTTGGGACTTTTTTAAAGACGTTGACAGAGATTGTTCAGGAGTGCAAGGACCGACAACTCTGTTTTAGAGATTGCAAGTTTAAATTATACGCAAACTCAACTTTTATTTCAATATTTTGACAATAAAGTGGTTTGTAAAACATTTGAGTTTTGAGTGAATAGGAAACATTATTTTTCATCATTCACATATTTCAACATTCACATTCACACTTGTTTTCCTGTAAAAATGAATAAATAAGCTGAGTATGGTACTCAAAGTAAAATTGAAGACGTACCAATCAATAATCAAAACTCAAGTCCATTATAACACCACGAATTAGATGTGCAATGGTCTCAACATGAAGAATAAAATTGAAGAAGTACCAATCAATAATCAGAACTCAAGTCCATTATAAAACGACGAATTAGATGTGCAAATGGTCTCAACATGAACAACAATTACCAAACGGGATAAGACCAGGTGTCCGGAAGGAGTCATCGTCTTCTGCTGGCATGCCACACCCGTCGCAAATGTTCCATGGAAACCTTTGGTCAAGTCAAGGTCAAGTTTGGTGATGAAGTCAAGTTCGGTGAAAAGCATGATTGGTGAAACGGAGTTACTGTCTGTGGCCGTGATCCAGAATACTATCTAATATCTCTGAGAGGAGGACTTCATAATGTTTAACAAGATCCCCGTATCGACCATAAAACTTCTTAAACGACGACTCCAAGCGTTCAACAACGTAACCTTGTGTTAGTTAATTGGATAGTCGTTTAGCTCTCAGAATAAAACATTCATAAGAATAGCATGCCCTGGCGTAACGTATAAGTTGTGTAATGAAAACGCCACAGGTAGGAGAAGATGGAATATTACTACTTAGAAACGTGAAGTTTGTGATATGGAAATTGAAATCGTCTCGTTTGTCATAGTTGGATGTGTGAAGTTGACCGAAATATGAGTACGTACTCAATTTTCAAATATTTCTTCAAATGAACAATAACTCATCATTATTCACAATTATATGCCATAGTATTACAAACATGTCCAGTTACAGAATAAAATTTGGACATTTTGTCTTAAAATCATTGAAATCTGATGAATTCGGGCCAAGACCCTGTATATATTTATAACATCTGTGATGTGCAATAATCTGTTATTATATGCAATTGTATCTAACATTTTTATAATATCTACATTCATTTTATAAATTATGCACGTTTTATGAAGGGTAAACATTCTTTAAATATCATTTATCATACATATTTAGGGAATAAAGCTTTCTGAAATAAGCATTTGTTATTTTGTTCGTATAATTAACAAATTCCTCAACATGATGACATTACAGGTGTCCTTTCATTGAAGTCTATAGAATTCTTTGTATCATTGGCCGGGTTGCAGGTAGAGCAAATCCCGGTTATAGTATGGTGATTGTCGGCCTGGCGGGCGGGCGTACATGCGGGGAAAATTTTGTGTATTCAACTTCTACAATTTTCCGCGTACAATGTTGAAACTTTGTAGGGATTTTGTACATGTATTGGAGATGTGCACCTACCCTTCTGGATGCATTCTGCGGATTCTTGTGGATTTGCCGATTACTCGGTTTCACTAAGTGAAATGTTGAGTTGCCTTTTCGTTGGGTGTAGTTGACATGTATGTACCAATTGTGACAAGGATTCGTTCCTCATGTATTTCATTTGGACTCGACTCAACTCACGGTGGGTGTGACAGGTCGACAGGGGATGCTTACTCCTCAATGGCACATGCTTCCACCTATTGATTTTAAGAGGTCCGGGTTTGTTCATTTTTACCAGATTTGTATCTATATCCTGGACATCCTAAAGATTTATACTTTGGTATCTGAGATGTTTTATATTCTTATTGGTTGAAATTCCACATTGTCCCATTTCGATGAAATTTGCTATTTAGCGTTATCAAGGGATGGCGAATTCAAATGTATTTGTTTCGTTGCCACGAGTACCAATCCAAGGTTTCTGATTGGTCAAAATTTCAACATCTTCCATTTTGTATGAAATTTGGTATTATGGGGTATCAGGGGATTGCAAATTCAGCTGTATTGGTTTTGTTGCAATGGGAACTAAACCAAGGTTTCTTATTAGTCGAAATTTCAGTATTATCAGATTTTAATGAAAATTGAAAAATCAACCGTATTGGTTTCCTTGCCATGGGAACCAATCTGAAACTACTGATTGGTCAACATTGTCCAATTTGCATGAAATTTGGTATTATGGGGTACCATTGCTATGGGAACCAACCCGAGGCTTCTGATTGGTTGACATTTTAATATTGTAGGATCTTGATTAAATTTGGTATTTGAGGATATCAAGGGATTGCGACTTCAACTGTATGGGTTTCCTTGCTATGAGAACCAAGCCGAGGCTTCTGATTGGTCGATATTTCAACATTGTTCGATTTGTATAAAATTTGGTTTGTTTGTTTATTGTTGTCTAACGTTCCACTCAAGAATCTTTCACTCATGTGCAGACGTCACTAAATGCCGTGAAGGGCTTCAAATTTTTTAGCAGTGAGAGATCATTAAAGTGCCGACACCTACTGTGACACGGGTCCTCAGTTTTTACTGTCTCATCCGAAATTTCAACTTAGTTCGATTTGTATAAAATTTGGTGTTATGGGGTATTAATGTATTGCAAATTCAACTGTACAGGTTTCTTTGCCATAGGAATCGATGCGAGGCTTCCGATTTCAACATCATCAGACTCAGCTGTGTGAGCATGTTTTGATTGCTACGTTTTTGGGCACCTCGTCGTAAAACTGCGGTCCGGAATCGCTATACTCTTTCCTTCCCATGGTCTCATACGACCGAAATCCCTCGTACATATTTTTATTATTCATGAAACCTCAGCCAATTTCAGAATTGTACTGGATCAATAGACTACGATAAATTCCATTGCCGAACACAACTACTGTGATTCGATTAATTGGACAACACCTACATCAATGACCTTAAGTGCCGAGCGTCGGCCAAAATCTGAAGCCCTTCCCCGGCATTTGGCGACGTCTCCATATGAGTGAAAGATTCTTGAGTGGGACGTCAAACAAACCAACAAGTATCTGTTGAGCTGGGTTTATGTCCCTGTCCTAAAAACAATGCTAATCGTGAGGACAGGGAGGGCATAATGTCAACCTTTAGTCATCATGCATAACAGCAATTGTTTTTACAAAATAATAAAAGTGTAAACCAAATGTTTAATAACAAAACAAAAAGAAAGATAATTTTAAATTTATAGTACAAGATAAATTACAAAATGCATATAAAATAGCAAACGAACATAAATTATCTATATAATAAAACTCAAAACACTTGTGCAAATACACAATTCGCCTGTACAGTATGTGCTTTATATATACTTGTATTTCTATACATGCATCGTAATCGATCCATTGTCATTTACATTAAGATTTAACACCTTTAAACTCTGTCTCTATGACTCTACTCACCGCTATCCAAAACATTCATTTTTGGATGGGTAGATGGTCCAGGCGATTGGTGCCGTAGGTCGAGAGTTCGAACCCCAGCGGGGGCTTAGTGAGTTTATAGGTACATTGTTATTTCTGTATTTGTGTGTGTGTGTGTGTGTGTGTGTGTGTGTGTGTGTGTGTGTGTGTGTGTGTGTGTGTGTGTGTGTGTGTGTGTGTGTGTGTTTGTGTGTGTGTGTGTGTGAGTGGCGGTATCTGAGGGAAATATTACTTTAGTATAAACTATTTGACTGGTAACTAAACAATATTCCTGTCCAAACAACACAGACACTACGTTTATCCCGCGATAATATAAAACGATTCTGCCAATACATCCTTTGATTGCAAACAAATACCTTTACATTAACATCCCCTTATGTTACAAATTTCTCATTGGTGTCCTCTTGATTACCCATCCTCTTATTTCATTCCACCATGGTCTGGATATAGAAATGATGTACTCTAACTAAAATGATTTTAAAGGGGCATTGCCTGTGCTTTTTCAAATATTTTTTCTGCCTTTTTACTACTTAAATTGATATACAATAAAGAAAAAGAGATATAAACGGGCATACAAATTCGTAAATACCTATATATTTTGTGAACATTGCTTGAGAAACCCAGGTTTGGCATTATTTCAATTGCAAGTGATTAACTTAACCTTACTATTTGTATATGAATACCACACTGGACCTGACCTTATTTTCACAAAATATATAGGAATATATTAATATTGTTTATGCCTGTATAACCATGGTAATGTGCGGTCATAAAATTAAAGACTCTGAAGATCACACCTGTGCTTCCATACAAAGGCCTAAATCCTCACTGCGTAAAATACCAATGTACAAATATATATAGCACTATGTAATGATCGCATGTAATTGTTCTTTAATCTCTTGAGCAATTAAAGTAAGTATTCTCACCTGTCCACACAGGAAGTATTAAGATGTGGTGACAGGTGACACTGTGACACAGGTCGCTCTCTAATTTAAGATATTAAACGATTGTTTCAAATATTAGTCACAATAGATGTTAATAGAACTTCTCGCTTTGAAATGTAACAATGAAAAAACTAAGATTATGTACGTTTGTAATTATACACTTGATTGAAATTACTTTTAGATAAAATGTCCATATATCCAAAAATATGATGTTCAGTCTTAAATGTAAATTTAGCACGGTGATACAAGTGTTTAGCTTTTATTTGTTTTTGTATATCAAGTACAAGTAGTAAAAGTAGAGTAGAAAAAATATACATGTATTTGGTAAACACAGCTAATGCCCCTTTAAGCAATTTGAGTTGTCATCGGCAGAAATTTTACACACGGAGTTTTTGAATTATTTTATAAACAGGGTACATAATAGGCTACAAAGTCTAAAAAGCAAGAAGTTAAAACATTACGACAGCAAACTAAACAGAGTACATAACAGGCTACAAAATCAAAATATCAAATAAACGAAGAACTACCAATGGTTATTAAAAACTCAAGTCCATTAGACTTCGACAGATTGGATATAGTAACGGTCTCATTATGAGGAATATTTGCGAATCCAAAACGGGATGAGACCAGGTGTCCGGAAGGAGTCATCATTCCCTGACATAAAACAAAAAAACAAGTACAAGCTAAGATTGACATGCAGCATACAGACAGGTTATATATCGCTTCCTACTATATAAAAAAACACTGTGGAAATGATTGATAGAAGAAATTGATTGGGAAGTATATATGTCATGCAAGCTATTTCCGAGTCAAATAGTATTGAATCTAAAATATGTAAGACCAGTTTTTAACTGCTTATTCTCCATATCTATAAGGATAAGAATTTCAATTAAATCATGGATATTATGAAATGAGTCCTTATCTATAATCTTAAAGATCTCGACTGTCATCACTTTTTTCTCCTTAATTTTAGAGTTGGTAAAATCACTGGATAAAGTTCTGTAGAAGTGCTGATAAAACCATCATAAATAAATTTCAGTGCTCCTTGTTGACATGATAAATAATAACTTCTCTTAATTCACAAAGATATTTACTGATGCAGTTTGAAACGTTAAAATCCACTGAGGTTTTTTTCTACAAATATTTGAAATGAGGGTGTTAGGTTTAATGAATAATCTATGACCACAAAAGTACATTTTATTTCAAACAAGGTGGTTTCTAGGTCAGACCACCTTGTATTTAAGATCATTTTCTTAGATATACTTGGATGATTTTCATTAATGACTAAATTCAGATCCACACTTAGGGAACCACTCCATAAGTAAAATGTACCAATTATTAGTCGAAACCCAAGTCTAATGGAACACGACAAATTAGATGGAATTTCTAATAGACAATATATTTGTAATGTTCGGGGACGTGGTCTTTCAACAAACTGCCGGCATTCCTATGGGAACCAATTGTGCCCCTTTATTGGCCGACCTGTTCCTTTATTCATACGAAGCAGACTTCATTCAGAAACTGCTGAATCAAAAGAAGAAAATCTAAATGTCAAATTAAAGGACACCGCTAACTAGCGGTATCCTTTAATTTGACATTTAGATATTTCGACGACGTTTTGTCAATTAATAATGACAATTTTCATACATATGTCAATGCGATATATCCCAGCGAACTAGAAATTAAAGATACAACAGAATCAAGCACACACGCTTCATACTTAGACATTTTACTTAATATAGACACAGACGGGAACTTAGCAACTAAGCTATACGACAAACGCGACGATTTCGGCTTTCCCATCGTAAATTTTCCACATTTAAGTAGAAATATACCTCAGTAACCCGCATATGGAGTTTATATTCCACAAATGATCCAATATGGGAGAGCGTGTACAACATATGAGGATTTCACATACAGAGGTAAACTACTCACTGACAAATTATTGGCACTGGGATATCGAAAACCGCGTTTAATGTCAACGTTCCGCAAATTTTACGGTCGGTATAATAGTCTTGTTTGCGATTACTCTGTTTCACTAAGTGAAATGTTGAGTTGCCTTTTCGTTGGCGGTTGTTAAGACGTCTGTACCAGTTGTGACGAGGTTTCACTCCTCACGTATTTCATTGGACTTGACTGTGGACTCACGGCGGGTGTGACCGGTCAACAGGGGATGCTTACTCCTCCATGGCATCTGATCCCATCTCTTGGTTTCCAGAGGTTCGTGTTTGTCCATTTTTACCGGATTTGTATCTAAGTCCTGGACATTCTATTGATTTATACTTTGGTATCTGAGATTTTTTATATGTGTAAATGGTTTCAACATAAAGAATAATTGCGAATCCCAAACGAGATAGTACATGGTGTCCGGAAGGAGTCAGCTTCCCCTCCTGGCATGCCACACCCGTCGCAAATGTTCCATGGAAGCCTTTCTAGTTCGATGAAAAGGTCATATTCGGTGAATAGGTCAAGTTTGGTGAAATGGTCAAGTTCGGTGAAAAGATGAAGCTTGGTGAGCATCCCCTGCTGGCATGCCAAATTCGTCGCAAATGTTCCATGGAAACATTTCTGGCTCGATGAAAAAGTCACATTCGGTGAAAAGGTCAAGTTAGGTGAAAAGCACGAAGTTGACAGCCCTTTTCAATCGACACGAGTAAATCTAGGTAAGAAGCAGATGTGTTGCTCTCTGTCGTCACATTGATCTAAAGCTCAACAGAATACATCTGCCCGAGGTAATTCTAAAATTTCTGAATTATTTATAGACAGGACGTCGTCGATATACTTATAAGTAAAATTGAACCGATATGCTTACTGTTTATTTCTTTTGGAATGCAGAGACTTATAAACTCCGTTCATATGAATATAAAAGATGTCAACCAAGAGAGTTGCACAACTGGTACCCATTGGACTACCGACAATTTGTTGGAAAACTTTTCCCGCAAAAACCACAAAGATGTTGGTTACTAGAAACTCAAGCATCTTGATAATATCGTCTTCAGTGTACTTGTTATTGGAAACAGTGTTCTTTCACGAGATAAGGTTCTTCGTGACCTAACACTAAATATGTATATCTGCGATTTCCATTTTTGTATACAAAGGAGTTTTTGATGAGGAATTGTTGCGTAAAGGGTCGAAAAATCAAAAGACTTAATCCTTGTAATATGTTGAAATTTGGAGACTTTAAATGTTCCAACGACTCTTTTGAATTCTTTAGGATCCACATCCGATTGACTCCGCTTCTTGAGTAGGCCGTTGTACAGTACTTCTGAAAACCTTGTTTAATATGTGCAAGAAGTTTGGTGAGTAAAATTGATAAACGCTTGGTAGAGCATGAATGAATCGGTGTTTAC
This sequence comes from Atrina japonica, assembly GCA_030159075.1. Lineage (NCBI taxonomy): Eukaryota > Metazoa > Mollusca > Bivalvia > Pterioida > Pinnidae > Atrina > Atrina japonica. The sequence continues at coordinate 353,746 of BROG01000245.1, forward strand.
AGGGATTTTTGTGCATTTTTGGAATCAAACAAATGTATGGCAATTCAAGCTCCGCGTCACTTTTTGGTATTCCAAACGAAGTGAGAACGGATTTATGAGTATCAAATATTTCAGAGGAAGAGAATTGCATGAGGTATATATAGGGTTTCCAGGAAGTGTGTTAAGCCTCTTTTAGAATGCTGAAGTAGTATCGCCAGAAGACAAATGTGAAGTTGTTAGATGCTTTGTCAGCAGGAACAATGATAAAATTTTCATGGAGACGGGAAAGTTATCTGACAACATCAGGGTCACGAAAAATTGAATTGTGTTTGGTTTTAATAGAATCAGACCACTTTGAATCAGCTTGTTAGATGGTTATTAATTTTAGTACCACAATATATAGTTGTATTTATACTAGTTATATATTTCTTAATTCATGTATGTAATTCATTTATTTCGGTTTTTTATAATTGTATTTCTAATTGTATAATTAATACAATACAAATATATGCCTCTTATCATTCAGAAAAAAACACCACACTACATTGCTGCTACGTTTTTATTGTGACACGGGGAAAATCCAGAACGACGCAACACCGGTATTAGATTCCCCGGCTATTAGATTATCGAAGAGCAATACATTCTGTTTTTCTGTTTAGAATTTCTTGGAAAGAAAATTGTCAAACAATTATATCAGACTTCCCAGAATGCCGTATTGGTTATGAATCTTCAAACTTTCGAGTTTAGGCACTATTGCCTCATTGATACATCAAAATTAAATATGGTGACATAATTATCTTAAGTAGAAAAGTGCTTCTTGCAATGATTGGTCAGTTGCAACGATTATTATTTCTATGTCAGTTGCAGGGGAGGCTAATTGTATAAGGTAAACAGGACTTTGTTCCATACAAGGGGTGGACACCTGATGAATCAACCAATCAATAAAATTGTGAGTTAGTGTACACACGAAGTTTCAAGTGTATCATTAGATAACCGCTTCTGTCAGTCTTGCTATCTGTAATGCACCCTTGTGGTTACAATTGATAACATATTATCAGTACATTTGACATCAGAGATCCACAAAAAGGACTGAAGAGACTATAAAAAGCAATTAGATAAACGTGAACATACTAAGGTCAGTCCACTTCTTATGGTATAGGAATCGCGTGTTTACTAAGGAACTTCTTGGGAATAGAATGTTAGTGCATGTACAGGTATTCGCTGATTGTTTAAAAACTGCGGACTTCTTAGGTTCCAACAATGAATCAACTTGAAGCGATATAAGCTGTCACAATGATGATTTTTTTCCCATGACATATCGACGAGAATATGATAAAATGTTTGTTCAAATATTATTATCAAACACGTGAAACGTTGTAAAAGATCTTCTTTTCGAAGTCATTTGCTTTATTAGAATTTAAGTTTACCTGTACCTTAAAAATTCCGGCTGTTTTTCAGTATGCAATGACCTTTCAGATAAACTCTTTCGCCATACCAAATGTGCTTCGTATCACCATACCTAATGTGCTTCGTAATTCGGTCAGAGGAATCCCGGTCCTTTACGCGGTCGGTCTACCAGCAATTCGGCCATTGGTATATCGGCGTTATGAATGTTTTATATTTACTTTTGAAATACAGGACGTGGTTTTTATTGGAAAGTACATGTATTATGTCAAATATATGTTTCTCAACGCTATTTTAAATACTTGAAGCAAATCGCATGAATATATGAATAAAAATATTAGATCACTAAAAGAAATTTTTGCCATCGTTAATGTTACCCTGAAATGAATGCTGACATTGCCAAAATCTAAACAATATAACTGTGAAAACCATGCATACCTCATGTTTTACAATAGTGCCGCCATGTCCGGTTGAGTTGGGAAGTTCATATGTGTCAAGAATGATAAACCCGAGAATGCGATGGAACGAGTTAAAAATAGGTCGAGATCACCCCATATACCTGGCACATGGAAAATTTCAGAAATGAATGTTTTGAAACGACGGAAAAGACCAACTTTGCCTGATTTAGGTATGAAATGATGATGTACGAAAATAAACACACAGGGTAATAAGAATAGAATATATATTAACTGAAAATAACATGTATTTATTGCACACTCGGTAATCTTTTTCGTAAAATTGTAATGGCGAACAGTAAACTTAATATTACGTGTTATGTTTGGCAAGATTGTTGCCATGCATTTGTTATCTAACCACCCAATGGTCTCTGTGTGATATGTATGAGATGAAATATTACGTAAAATAATAAATGTAAATGTTTTCACCTACGACATCTCATATCGCTTTAAAGTTCTGTTGTGATTTCTTTTATTTAGGGTATATTGACTTAGATGGTGGATTTATTCCGTTAACGAAATCCATTAGTTAAATATACACACAAATATTACACGGATTGAGAACTTAACAGAAGGATTTGCTGTCATGTCTACGGGAAGTAGAAATCCACCGTGCTCGATGGCTAAAGACGCATCCCTGCAATTGGTTTAAAGGGCCTATTCAGCTTTGAAACTAAAGTAAGAGTATTGTGTAACCCTCTCTTCTTATTACAAGTATCAATAAGTCAGTCGTGATCGTATAGCTTTTATTTAGAGTTGCAGCATTGGTAACAAGTTACAGAGAGTATAACGGCGTCCTCTCTCACTCCCCAGTCTGGTCTCTCTCCGGTCTGAAGTGCTTTTGAAACCTTGATGTTTATATAGGATTATTAATTTTAACCAACACCAAAGTTCCAGAAACTTCTATACATATTTGTGAACATACAATTGGAAGAATACTGGCGCTAATCTCATTCAAATCTGTCACAATCCAACCTTTAGTAACCCTTCTACCCCATCACTTTCAGTGCGATTTTAGTACTTTATATTAATTAACATTACAATCAAAACTTGTTTACTAAAGCTGATGATGACAGATATTTGACCTTTTAACTTGCAGCTGCAATTGCTGCTGTAATTTGTGAAGGTGTTGACAACTTGTTTATCCAAAACAGTATATTTAGATATTAATGCTGATTACAATTTGGAATTTGGAATTTCTATTATGTATTTTCATAATCATGCCTAAATGACTGTCAACACTATGTATAACCGAATTACAAAATCACTTAATTTAGCTGCCCGCATTCTCCCAAATATATATATATGTGCACATTATTTATCAATCCAAGGCACACCAATTGTATTATGCATTTAATTTCATAAAAGTATTATCTCCCGTACCTCATATTGTTACAAACGTCCCTATCCTCTGAAATTTTTACTAAATTGTAAAAATTTCATTTATAGATACTTTTTATATTAATTATAATTTCCCTTTAAAACTTTATAAATTTCCCAATTGGTGTGACTTGAATTACATAACATTTAAATCATAAAATTTCAATCATTCAATAATCATTTTTCAATAATTTGTGACCTGAATATAGAATCAATTTACTTCTTACTAAATCATGATCTGAATTAATGACATAAAATTTCAATTAATCACCTTCCTATCAATTAAATCGTGACTTGGATAAGATCATTCAAATAATCTTAAGTAAATCGTAACCTGGATAAAATAGTCTTAATAAATCATGACCATGATTCTTATCATTATTCTTGACTCAAATATAATCACTCATATTAAATCGTGACTTAGACATACATATACACATTATGACCTGGATATATTATCATTAACAAGTATAGTGATCTGGATACATGCACATAAAATTATATAATGTCTACAATTATAGTTCATCTTCATATCAAAGTTCATAATACATAGTTCAAAACAACTCGGATCCATATACACGGAATATCCTCCGTCTTGTTACTATACACGGAAAGTCCTCCGTCACGGAAAATCCTCCGTCTTATGCGTATTAATCTGTTCCCCAAAGAAAATGTCCTTCTTTGATTAAAATCTTTCCCGACTCCTCCTGGATTATTTGGTTTATCTCTTATATATATATATTCACATTTCACTGTGATTATCACTTCTATCACTTGTATACTAATTTTCACTATTTCAATTTTCCAGAGGGTCGAAATTTTCTGTTTCTTTTAATTACTGGTATATCGAAAACTAGCTCCAACAGTTTTGTTGATCGGGTTTCTCGATTGAAACCAATTGGTCTCACCCATTTCGATATTTTCCATCGACGATCTCCCGTCGGCTAGTTTTCCTTTGAATTACATCATCTGTTTCCTCCTTTTGATTCTGATACGGATTCTGGTATAATTGGTTCTGGTATAATTTGTTTTCTGTATTGTCATTTTCTTCATTGTTACCATTTTCAAATGTTTCACATGATTTTAAGTCTGGATACAGTTTTTCAAATTTGTTCTTTTTATCTGTTTCTATTGTTTGTGTTTCACTGCTGTTTTCTTGCTATGATCTTTGCTGCTGCTGGTTTGATTGTTTTCAGTTATTAAGTCCATGTTATACTTGTCCTTAAAGTACATTTTGCATAGTTTTATGTCTGGATATGCATGTGGTTTTTGTCCGGTTTGAAAGTCCTGGTTTTCATTATATATGCTTGCTGTTTTTATTGCTCGTTGACTAACACGATCTTGTATGTAATTAATAATGTCATTATCTGTAGTCCTTGTACTTGTAAGTGGCTGACTGTTTGATTCTGTTTCACTGTTTTTCTGGTGTAATTGAGGGTTCTGGCCCATTGGAAGTCTTGGAATATTCAGAAGACTCAACTCCTCTCTTCCCCTATCACTTGACCATTTGTTATCTTTATTTTTACTTTTGAGACAATGTCCGAAACACCTACACCTACATTTATTTTTAATTCTTTTTCTACACTTAAACATTATAATCATTAAAACTGGCATTATGGGTATCAAAAAGTATGTTCCATATTTATACCAAAAACTATCTTCTAACATTGGTTGCATCTCTTCTGGTTTTAATTCATTTATCAAATTATCTAAGTTAATTTCCTTTATCGGTTTTAATGTCTTAGGGATTTTAATCTTATCGTGCTGCGGAAAACTTTGTTTATATCTCCAAAACAATCCTAATTTTTCTTTCTTATACTTATCAACTAATGTTTTCAATGGATCACTAAAATCAAAATTACTTTCTTTATAAATATAAGGTGTTAAAGTCATATCTCCGTTAGAAGCCTGACAATTTTGTTCCAAATATAGAATATCTAAGGGTGGCAATGTTTTCTTGATCATTGATTTCTTATCACACATGACCATAAAATTGTTTGATCTTTTAGAAATAATTAACCAATGCCCTTCTGAAATGTACTGTCCCCGAGGTAGAACGGCATTATTGATCAGTATGGTTTTACAATTTTGTTCAATTTCTGTTCGTGTTTCCAGAAATATAGAAATCACACAAGTTTGTCTGTTTGAGACAGTGTAGATAGGACTGTCAAAAGAACAGTATCTAATTGAAGGATTCGAACATCTTCCTAACTCTTGTTGAGTCAAAAGTGCGAATTGTGTTTTCTCTTTGTTTACCGCTAAGGCGTCTGATTCTAGGTCATATTTGGCGAGTACCGAGGGTTCTTTCATATGTGGTATTGCTAAATTATGTAACTTATAAATTTCCAAGACATTTGTAGTGTCAACTAAAGGTACTGACACAATAACTACAATGTGTTCATCTTTGAAATATGTAGCACAAGTCAATGTTTTGTATAGGTCCCAAAGATCTTTTTTCAGGGTCAAAAGGCAAGGCAAAACGTGGATTCAAATTATTTTTGATTGATAAAAGTAATTGCCGAAACTGTAAAGGTTGTATGACAGAAGGTGCAAGATGTCCCAATGATAACATATTCAATTGAATTTCGAGATGTTGAATTTTGTTTTGAGCTAATATAACCCAGTCCTTAACTTTGCCTAAAGCTCTGTCTAACTGAATATAAGTGCCTATTACCAGTTTGTTTTTGTCTACTTGATCGGTTAATTTTCCATATTTTTGAATCAATGTTTTCATGGTTGTCAGGGTTTCAGTTATGGTTTTTCGATTTGCTTTAATTTCGTGTCTATTATCTTTTACTATAGTGAGACTTGCGTTTAAGACATGTTTTATTTCGTTTTGATTTCTTGTAATTATATATGTAAACTGTCTATAACTTAAGACTTTTCATTGTCTTGCACATATTATCAAACATAGTTAAGTTATTCTTGCACATGTTATCAAAAGTCGAATTTAAAGTTATTAATATTCCTTTTATAGTAGGGTCTATCTCGTTTACAAGTCTTTTTTGACTTTTAATCTCATTTATTTCTGTATCCTCTGTATCTTTATTTATTCCTTTGTTTTTTGTCTTAATGTCTTGTTCTGTTAACTTTTCTCTATCATCTAACTTTGTGTTTCTATATATTCTTTTTAATTCTGCTACAGGAATATCATCCTCACTGTCTGAGTCATCTCGAATTTGCCTAGATCTCTTTACAATATCTTCTGAAGATTCTGAATCTTGAGGTACTACATATGTTGATTTTCTTAAAGGTTTGTTTAGTTTATCTTGAGGTATCTCCCAGTCATCTAAATTAGCTGACCTAAGATGTCGAGCATGTGTCTTAGTTGTCGTTCCTGTCAACTGGTTTTTAACTATAAAGCTTAGAGGTCCTTTCTCTTCAATAATTCTGTAATAAGGTGTCCATTTATTATCTAATTTACTGGTTTTCCTTTGATTCTTAATATACACTGGATCTCCTACCTTGAAATTAATTTCTTGACTACCCCTATCTGCGTATTTCTTTCGTCTTTTCTTAGCTTCTATTAAGTTTTTGTGTACTAACGTAAAAGCTTTATGTTGCTGCTGCAGTGCTATTTTATATTGGTCTTCCCCATTATACTTTCTTTTAGGTTTAAGAATTGTATCTAATGGTAAAACTACATCCCCATTGTATAGCAAATAAAAGGGTGAAAACTTAGTTGATTCTTTTGCATGAAATCAATTGCTGCTAAAGTTTGATTTAAATACAAGTCCCAAGTTTGGACATCATCAGATATTTTCTTAGCCATTACATCATGTAAAGTTCTATGAAATCTTTCTACCTTGCCATTACTTTGAGGGCTATAATATGTTGTGATATGGTCTATATTTAACTCTTTAAGTGTTTCTTGTACCGCTTTGTTTACATTTTCTGACCCATTATCTGTTAGTATCTGAAGTGGACAACCGTATCTTGGAAATATTTCTTCTAATATAATATGGACTATATTATCAGCTGATTTATTTGGTACACTAAAAGCTTCTGGCCATCCAGAATATAGATCTATGAATGATACAATGTATTTGTTACCTGATAAGGTGGTGGGGTATGGTCCTGATAGATCTAGACCAATTTTTGCGAAAGGATAAGGTGGAATATCCGTTTCTTTAAGAGGTGGATGTGTTATCTTTTGACTTCTAGTTTGACATGTTACACATTGATCTACATATTTGTGCAATTTTTGATACATTTTTGGAAAATAGTATTTTGGTCTAATGAAGTCATATGTTTTATCTACTGCCATATGTCCTGCAAAGTCATGATGTTGTTTAATGACAATGTTTTCTAAATTTTCAGGTATGTACAATCTAAGTTTTGGATCTTCTGAATCTTGTTGAGATAGAAAGTATAACAAACCATCTATTACTATCAAACTGTTTTGTTCCCTTTTAGTAGCCCCTCCATTGTCTAATTTTATTTCAAGTTTTGCTATTTTCTCATCATTTTCTTGTTCTGTTTTTATATCTATATCCCCTGGAAGATCTATAAACGGCTTGACTAAGTCATCAGGTGGATCTATCTTACAGCTAGCGTATTTCTTTGGAGTGAATTTGTTTGAATTTAATGCACCTACTTCTAGGAATCTATCATCTATTTCTATTTCTGTGTCTGACTCTGACTCTGATTCAGGATTATCAATTGTTTCTTGACTGTCTGGTATTCTTGACAATAAGTCAGCGCAACAGTTAAATCTACCTTCTATATACTCAATCTTACAGTTGTAACCTGCGATACTGAGAGCCCATTGTTGTATTTTCTTATTTTGCATAGGTGAATCTAATAAATACTTCAAGGGACGATGATCTGTACGTACCACAAACTGAGCATCATGTAAATATAAGTCTAATTTCTTAAGAGCAAAAGCTATTCCAAAACATTCTTTTTCTATTGTTGACCATTTTGTCTGAGATTTGCTTAATTTGTGAGACAAATAATAGATAGGTTTTTCTTCCCCAGTATCTGTAAGCTGTGTAAGACAAGCACCTACACAAGTATCACTAACATCTGTGTATAACACATAAGGTTTGTTTGTATCAGGATAAGCTAACAAAGGTAGGTACTACGGTTAAACTGTCTTTGAGAAACTCAAAGGCTACCTGACATTCTTTTGACCATCTAAATCTAGCATATTTCTTAGTTAACTCAATCAAAGGTTCTGCTATCTTTAAGAAATTTGGAATGAACCTCCTATAATAACTACACATGCCAATAAATCCCCTAACTTCTCTTACATTCTTTGGTACAGGTAATGTTCTTATGGCTTTGACTTTCTTTTCATTGGGTTTTACTCCCCGGTCACTAACAATAAAACCTAAATATTCTATTTCTTTCTTAAAGAAACTACATTTCTTCATTTTCACTTTTAAACCATGTTGCCTGATCTTATCAAACACTACTTGAATATGCCTAAGATGTTCTTCTGAGTCTTTTGAAAATATTAAAATGTCATCTAAGTAAGCAGTGGCAAAGTCCTCACATTCTTGTAATACTATGTTCGTGAGTTCTTGGAAGACAGCAGGAGCATTACTTAACCCAAAGGGCATTACATTAAACTGAAATAACCCTTTGTGACAAGTAAATGCTGTTTTTTTCTTTACTATCTTCATCCATTTGTACTTGCCAATACCCACTTTTAAGATCTAAACTAGTGAAATGTTTGGCTTTTCCCAACCTAGCCAAGATGTCATCAATCAATGGTAAGGGAAATGATATAGGTTTCACTATTTTATTTAAAGATCTAAAGTCTACACACATTCTTTTAGATCCGTCTTTCTTACCAACTACAAGTAATGGAAAAGCCCATGTTGACCTTGACCTTTCTATAATACCTGCATCTAACATTTCATCTACTGCCTTGTCAATTACTTGTCGTTTGTTAAGGGGTGTTCTATACGGCCTATTTCTGATTGGTGGATGGTCCCCTGTATCTATTTTCATTTTCACTGTACTTGTATGACCTAACTCTGCATCGGTTTTTGCAAAAATATCTCTGTTTTCTTGTAACAGACTAAAAATACTTCTTTTATACTCTGAAGGCGCATCAATATCTTTAAAAGAATCTACATCTCCTACTGTATTTTCTGGACTTAAGGCTGTTGATTCTACTTGTATCTCATCTATTTCTAAAGCTCTAATTTTTCCTAACACTTGACCTCTTTTTAACCTATAAAATTTATTTGTTTGATTAACTACTAATACTGGAATGTTTCCATTTCCCGTTATTTTTCCTATTGATTCTTGAACTACAAGTCCTGGGTCATCTAAAAGACATCCATCATTGATACTTGAGATTTCAAAATTTTCTTTATTTCTACTGTTAAATGCTCTATTTGTCCTAACAAAACATATTGTCTTACTCTGTGGTCTTAAATGTAGTTGTTTTTGATACTCTTACTATGGATGATATGTGAGTGTCATCTTCAAATTTGACATAGGTTCTCCCTATTCTTAAGCAACCTAAATAAAAGTATAATCTTACTCCATTTTGTCTTAACCAGTCCCTACCAAGGATAAAGTTTCTATTTAAACCATCGGTGACATAAAAGTTGTGATTCATGGTCACTTTATTCATCGTAAATTTAATATTTATGCACCTATAAACATTTAAGTGATTGACCATTCACTGCCCTTAAGATTTGGTTTTTCATTAATAACCTTAACCTTGATTGGAAGTTTTACTAATTAAAGAAACTTCTGCTCCTGTATCTACTAAAGTTCTAAATTTTTGTTTTTGAATCCATAATACACATGAACTTGGATTTCCCGCCAATTGAATTTCAAAATTTTAATCTAATTTACTACTAGAGTTATCTACCTTATTTTTTTCTAATTTTCTTACTGGCTTCCTTATAAGAAGAGCCTACTAGTTTTCCGGTTCCCTATGTTCCCTATACTGAGACCATTGTTGTCCTATTCGCTGGGTGGAGTTTTCTGAAGTTTGTTCACTTACTACAGGTGGTGCAGGGAGCGCTAATTGCTTATTTGACTGAGACGTATTATCTTGCATTGGGGGTGCCGGAAGTGCTAACATCTGAGGTGGCGGTGGTAATGCTAACGTTTGATCATTTGGCTGAGAATGTTGATACGTAAATTGTGGAGGTCGCAGGTTGTAATTTTGCCTATTTTGATAGGTATTATGTGCAAATTGCTGAGGTGGAGGGTTGTAACTTTGCTTATCTTGATAGTTATAATTTGTTCTACCCCTGCCACGATTAAATGGTGGTCCCTGATTATATTGCCAATATGGTACCCAATTGCGAGGGTTAATTTTTCGATTGGGGCAATTTCTTTTGAGGTGACCTATCATGTGACATACCCAACATTCTGCGCCTAACACCCAATCTGGTACTGATTGTTGATTTTGCCTATTCTGACTTATTTGATTGTTTCTTTGAAGTTGTTGTTTTGGCCTAAACGTCTGTTGATTTTGTTGTTTATTTTTCTTAACAGCGTTTTTGAACTTAACCTGTTTATTTTTATCTATCGGAAACATTTGTACGTCATCGTCACTATCACTGTCACTGTCTGATTCGTCCGCGGCATTTACGTCAATGTTCTTTGGACAATTTTGAGTAGTATGATCTTTCCTCATGCAAGTTTTACATAATTTTTTTCTTAAATGATCAACTTCCATTGGCTGAATATCTCTATTATCTTTTTTTCTGTGTTTAATCTGAAGACATTTTGTGATTCTAAAGCTAACGAAATTTGATCCCTAACGTTTTGTTCACGCGCTGCTATTTTGACAGCAGTGTCTAAAGTCGCTGGTTCTTCCCTAATTAATTTCATTTTCAGATAGTCAAATGTTGTTCAATTAAATCTTTTGTACTTTTGTTTTTTCTTTGTTCTGATGTATAAACATCTTCAGATGCCTGAATTATTCTTTCGCCAAACATCTGTTTTCTGTATAAACTTCGTAATTTTGTTAACGCCTGTCTCCTATTTGTTACTTCCCCGAACTTATCTTTTAATATAAAAACCTCAGATACCAAAGTGTAAATCAATAGAATGTCCAGGACATAGATACAAATCCGATAAAAAATTTCTGGACAAACTTCGGACCTCTGGAAACCAAGAGGTGGGATCAGGTGCCATGGAGGAGTAAGCATCCCCTGTCGACCGGTCACACCCGCCGTGAGTCCACAGTCAAGTCCAGTGAAACACGTGAGGAGTGTATTAACAATTAACAATTTCTTGAGGTCCCCCCAACTAGGTAAATTTTCGTTACTTTTCTGTTCAACTAAATATCTCCTAATGAAATCTGCCACTGCCCCTGAACATGTTACCAACGCTACACCCGGCATCTTCTGTATATCTAATTCTACTAAATGAGCATATCTTTCAATATCTGAAATCCACGCTTTGAAATCTGCCGATTTGCCTGAGAAGTTTTTGATTACTTGGTGTATGGGTACTGCCATAGCACTAGCCATATTTGAAAATTGTCTGATTATTTTGTCAAACATTTCTTTGTCTTCACTATCATGTTTACTGTCAGTTGGTTTAGATCCTAACCCCCCTGATATCCTATAATACCCGCTACTTTCTGAATCACTACTGTGTTTATTTTCATTTTCCGTTTGTACTTTAGACTGATTTAAACTTCTTTGTTTAGCTTCATCTAATTCTCGTTTAAGCATTTCATTTTCTATGTCCTCTAATTCTGTAGCCATATTACTTAAGTTAATTTTACTATCTGCCATTTCAAATAATTTCAAGTATAGTTTAGAATGTCCTCTAATTCTGTAGCCATATTACTTAAGTTAATTTTACTATCTGCCATTTCAAATAATTTCAAGTATAGTTTAGAGTTTTATTTTGAAATGTTTAATTTTATGTCTAACTAATTTTGTTAAAGTTTTAGTGATATTGCCAAAAATAAGTTTTAAGTTTCAGTTTTAATCAAAAATGAGTTTTTAGTTGTGTTTTAGAATATAGACTTTTGAAATATTTTTAACTAACTAGTAAATGTTAAAGTTTTAGAATTTGTCAAAAAGGAAAATTTCACAAGTTATGGTCAAATAATAGTATACTAAGAGAAGTAAAAGTCTTACCTTTAATATCCAGGTCTGAACGGCGCCAAATCGATACGTGTAACCCTCTCTTCTTATTACAAGTATCAATAAGTCAGTCGTGATCGTATAGATTTTATTTAGAGTTGCAGCATTGGTAACAAGTTACAGAGAGTATAATGGCGTCCTCTCTCACTCCCCAGTCTGGTCTCTCTCCGGTCTGAAGTGCTTTTGAAACCTTGATGTTTATATAGGATTATCAATTTTAACCAACGTAAAACACAAAAGTTCCAGAAACTTCTATACATATTTGTGAACATACAGGCGCTAATCTCATTCAAATCTGTCACAATCCAACCTTTAGTAACCCTTCTACCCCATCACTTTCAGTGCGATTTTAGTACTTTATATTAATTAACATTACAATCAAAACTTGTTTACTAAAGCTGATGATGACAGATATTTGACCTTTTAACTTGCAGCTGCAATTGCTGCTCTAATTTGTGAAGGTGTTGACAACTTGTTTATCCAAAACAGTATATTAGATATTAATGCTGATTACAATTTGGAATTTGGAATTTCTATTATGTATTTTCATAATCATGCCTAAATGACTGTCAACACTATGTATAGCCGAATTACAAAATCACTTAATTTAGCTGCCCGCATTCTCCCAAATATATATATGTGCACATTATTTATCAATCCAAGGCACACCAATTGTATTATGCATTTAATTTCATAAAAGTATTATCTCCCGTACCTCATATTGTTACAATTGCTCTTGTAAGAGTTGAGTTTGTTGAAACTAAATTTATTAGTCTGTCAGTTTAATGCAACATTTGATATCAAACAGGGTCCCAATTTGATGTCCTGAACCTGGATGCTGAACTCTCTGGGTTTTTTTAACTGACCAATATGTGGGAAGTTTGCCCTCGACAGCAAAATGTGTCCAGGAGGGAGTAACTCCCAAACCTACACAAACCTACACAAAGCTACACAAACCCTCGACAGCAAAATGTATCCTGGAGGGAGTAACTCCCAAAGCTACACAAAGCTACACAGAGCTACACAAACCTACACAAAGCTACACAGAGCTACACAAAGCTACACAAAGCTACACAAACCTACACAAAGCTACACAAAGCTACACAGAGCTACACAAAGCTACACAAACCTACACAAAGCTAAACATACACAAAGCTACACAAAGCTACACAAACGTACACAAAGCTACACAAACCTACACAAACCTACACAAAGCTACACAAAGCTACACAAACCTACACAAAACCTACACAAAGCTACACAAAGCTACACAAAGCTACACAAAGCTACACAAACCTACACAAAGCTACACAGAGCTACACAGAGCTACACAAAGCTACACAAAGCTACACAAAGCTACACAAACCTACACAAAGCTACACAAACCTACACAAAGCTACACAAAGGCCTCTGAGGACTTGCGAAATCAAACACAAACCTACACAAAGCTACACAAAGCTACACAAACCCTCGACAGCAAAATGTATCCTGGAGGGAGTAACTCCCAAAGCTACACAAAGCTACACAGAGCTACACAAACCTACACAAAGCTACACAGAGCTACACAAAGCTACACAGAGCTACACAAACCTACACAAAGCTACACAAAGCTACACAGAGCTACACAAAGCTACACAAACCTACACAAAGCTAAACATACACAAAGCTACACAAAGCTACACAAACGTACACAAAGCTACACAAACCTACACAAACCTACATAAAGCTACACAAAGCTACACAAACCTACACAAACCTACACAAAGCTACACAAAGCTACACAAAGCTACACAAAGCTACACAAACCTACACAAAGCTACACAGAGCTACACAGAGCTACACAAAGCTACACAAAGCTACACAAAGCTACACAAACCTACACAAAGCTACACAAACCTACACAAAGCTACACAAAGGCCTCTGAGGACTTGCGAAATCAAACACAAACCTACACAAAGCTACACAAAGCTACACAGAGCTACACAGAGCTACACAAAGCTACACAAAGCTACACAGAGCTACACAAAGCTACACAAAGCTACACAGAGCTACACAAACCTACACAAACCTACACAAAGCTACACAAACCTACACAAACCTACGCAAAGCTACACAAACCTACACAAAGCTACACAAAGCTACACAAAGCTACAAAAACCTACACAAACCTACACAAAGCTACACAGACCTACACAAACCTACACAAAGCTACACAGAGCTACACAAAGCTACACAAAGCTACACAAAGCTACACAAAGCTACACAAAGCTACACAGAGCTACACAAACCTACACAAAGCTACACAAAGCTACACAAAGCTACACAAACCTACACAAACCTACACAAACCTACACAAACCTACACAGAGCTACACAAACCTACACAAAGCTACACAAAGCTACACAGAGCTACACAAACCTACACAAACCTACACAAAGCTACACAAACCTACACAAACCTACACAAAGCTACACAAACCTACACAAAGCTACACAGAGCTACACAAACCTACACAAAGCTACACAGAGCTACACAAAGCTACACAAAGCTACACAGAGCTACACAAAGCTACACAAACGTACACAAAGCTACACAGAGCTACACAAACCTACACAAAGCTACACAAACCTACACAAAGCTACACAAAGCTACACAAAGCTACACAAACCTACACAAAGCTACACAAACCTACACAAAGCTACACAGAGCTACACAAAGCTACACAAACCTACACAAAGCTACAGAAACCTACACAAAGCTACACAAAGCTACACAAAGCTACACAAAGCTACACAAAGCTACACAAACCTACACAAACCTACACAAAGCTACACAAAGCTACACAAAGCTACACAAACCTACACAAAGCTACACAAAGCTACACAAAGCTACACAAACCTACACAAAGCTACACAAACCTACAAAGCTACACAAATCTACACAAAGCTACACAAACCTACACAAACCTACACAAACCTACACAGAGCTACACAAACCTACACAAACCTACACAAAGCTACACAAACCTACACAAATCTACACAAAGCTACAGGAAAAGCTACACAAACCTACACAACTACACAAACCTACACAATCTACACAAACCATACAAACCTACACAAACCTACACAAAGCTACACAATGCTACACAAAGCTACACAAACCTACACAAAGCCCTACACAAAGCTACACAAAGCTACACAAATATACACAAAGCTACACAAACCTACACAAAGCTACACAAACCTACACAAAGCTACACAAAGCTACAAAGCTACACAAACCTACACAAACCTACACAAAGCTACACAAACCTACACAAAGCTACACAAAGCTACACAAAGCTTGTACAAACCTACACAAAGCTACACAAACCTACACAAAGCTACACAAACCTACACAAAACGCTACACAAAGCTACACAAAGCTACACAAACCTACACAAAGCTACACAAACCTACACAAAGCTACACAGAGGTACACAAACCTACACAAAGCTAAACCTACACAAAGCTACACAAACCTACACAAAGCTACACAAAGCTACACAGAGCTACACAAACCTACACAAAGCTACACAAACCTACACAAAGCTACACAAACCTACACAAAGCTACACAAACCTACACAAAGCTACACAAAGCTACACAAACCTACACAAAGCTAGGTGTGTATTGTGTAACAAACCTTTAAATAGCTACACAAAGCTACACAAACCTACACAAAGCTACACAAAGGCCTCTGAGGACTTGCGAAATCAAACACAAAATCGCAGATCCCTAGCATATATTTTATTGTTGTAAGATTTTAAAATGTACTATGTGAGCATACACCCATACTAGCATTCAGCTGAAAAATATATTGAATTTTCCTTCGTTTCCGATGTTTATCAAAATATCAATGGATTACTTTACCGGGAAAACAGGTAAAAATTCGATGTCAAATAGCCTCCTATGTCTTGTAAAATCAATTTAAAAAATCAATATTTGCCTGAAAGATGCGTAAAACGCGATCCCACTGGCTAAATATTGCCTCACATTTTATATAAATTAGAATTATTGCAGTGAACAGGAGCGGTTAATAACAATATGAAAACCTTTGATTTTTCTATAAAAATTGGAAAATTGATAACTAACTACCAAACTTTTGGCGCATTGCTGTGGTCGGCGAAGACATTCTAGCCTCTAACTAGCTTGCAATCTTCCAATCCGCCGCTGGTTAGGTGTGTATTGTGTAATAACTGCTTTAAATTGTATAAATTTACGTTACTAGCATTGACCACCCCTCACTTTGAAAAAATTCTAGATTCGCCACAGCTAAGTGAAGACACTTTGAAGCTCCATGACGAGGAATTAGTTTTAAATAAATTATCTCTTCTGTAGGCTGTTTTTCAAATCAGACACCTATTCACGATTTTCATATTCCATGTCATATATATATATATTATATATATTATATATATAGGTATATATTTGTATATATATTTTATATAATATTATATATATATATATAATATATATTCTAGTTGATTGGTCAGGAAAGTATAACAAAATCATGCAGATATCCATTTTATTACATGTATGTGTAATCATACAGTTACAATACAGGGTTCAATACGCCCGTACAATACGTATCTTCGTATTGCACTGTAGTTGGTAACAGAAATTTCGCCGGAGCTACCTTTCTAAATGCGATTCATGCTATCCAAAATATTTGATAGCGTCGTTGAAAGCGGAATAAATTTTCAATATGTGCACAAATATAGATAGATAAGGGACATGTAATAAATACAAAACCACACAAATGTTTCTATCAGTATCATCAGACTGCACTTGATCGTTGTAGCGGAATGATTCCACGAGAGCGTAGCTCGAGTTGAATCATTCCGCTGCAACGATTGCGTGCAGTCCGATGATACAGGTAGGTTTGTCCATGTACCATTCACGGCTGTTACATCGATACTGAGATAAACTTAAACTTGAGGTGAAGTCAATTTATTATAAGCATTTCTTGGAAAACTATGTTAATACATTGGTGGAAATTAAAAATCGTTTTTTATGCATATCCTTAAACCACTTACAAGTTTAAGAGATAAAAACAAAACAAAGTATTAGTGTTCTCAAAGCACTATGATCAACAGCGTCACCACGATAGAACAGCTGCAATTATAGCCTTCACCGGAATGATGACTCTAGCATTCCAACGCGCTGTCGCTGATCCTATATGCACAATGCATTTTCCTTTTGCAATTTCTTTAATTGTTCGGCTTTTGTGTTGACCTGTTTACTAGTCTTTCAAATACATCGTGTTGAACTTAACCTGAAAAATTCAAGCCCACTCCGTTTCCAATTCTCTCCGTCCTAGGAGGATGCAATGGTCGTAGTGAACGAAATATAACGACTGAATTATTCGGGTTAATCAGAGGTTATCATAAATGACAAACAATGCTAGCTTACTTCTGGTGTACCCCCATTGAAAGTTTTCCATTAAATTATTTTCATAATCGTATTACCAATCTCTTTACAGAGTTGTCGGTCCTTGCACTCCTCAACAATTTCTGTCGACGTCTCGACTTTTGTCAGATTCTGGCAAAATATATAAATCTACGATAGATTTTGCTCTTCATGAGGTATCGATCTTTTTAAATATATTTTAGTGCTGACTTAGGAAAATTAATATTTGAGGTGAAAATACCTTTGGAAAAAGAGTATAACTACGGAAATATATTTTTGCGAAACGTTTCCTGACTCTTTATATGCATTATGTTGGTTACATGACCACATGTTTTGGAATTCTTTGTAGATGTTGAGGAATGCAAGGACCGACAACTCCGTTCACGAGAATGCCTAACTGAGCGTACATGGGCTTTGAGGTTTTGAATGGTATTTCTACCATAACCCGTATTGTTAAACCACTCTCAAACAGTTGCTTAAACGAAGCTGCGGTTGTTTAACCATTAAACAGCTGTGTTGGTTCAATCTTCCAAACCTTTTTATTGACTGAGAAATAAATTTTGACTCGAGCTACTACTGAAAACAATCACCAACTCAGAAATTGTAGGCCTACATGAGGAAGAATAAGGCCTGTTGCCTGTCGTCTAAGTTGGCGATGATATGATATTACTAATGGGAGGAGCCCGTAATTGAAATCTCTAACAATACTAACATTTCTACTTTTGACCAGAGACATAATGCCTCTGCTATGACACACTGATGCAATCAATCTCTTACACGGAGTAAGATATCCGTCTTATTTGCATATATTTTTAGTGCTGAGATAGAAAAAAATATTTGAAAATACTTTTCAAAAATGAATATAAATATAGGGACTATATTTTTGCGAAGAGTTTCCTTACTCTGTAATTTGGTTTTATGCAGACCCTGTGAGTTACTTCACCGCACGTTTTGGGACTTGTTTTTAGACGTTGCCAGAGATTGTTGAGGAGTGCAAAGACCGACAATTTTGTGTAGGAGATTGTGATACAATCTGGAAAAATGTTATCGAGGCGAGATACAGGTTTGACTAGATAACGAGATCACGAGCACGTGTAGACATTAAATTTTAGATATTGTTACATACCAAGCAAACTTTCAGTTATGATAGAAACAGGTTCAACAGTCGTGTTATTTGCTTGACATGTATATCTAATTCTAGTACGTTGATTTACAATATTTGAAAAGACACGCGGTAAATCTCGTGTCTTTTTAAATTTTGAAAATTAAATAGGCCTAACTTGATAAGTTAATATAAACATGATAATCAACTAACACTCATTGTAGAACATCTATATACATTTCAATTTCTGATCGGAGATGCGTGTCAGCTGGTATTTATGTTAAATGTGCCGTCCATATAAATCAAATGCTTACACCTTATATCTCTCAATGGTGTACCTTAAATGTATACTTTCTATACCGTGCGACCTTTGATTTGATCAGCGTGTTAGCTGAGATTTCAATGTTAAATATACCATTCAGAAGTGCATTTCAATACTTCATTTTTTCGATTGAAAATCAGTGAATCAGAATATGGTCCATCCTGGTGGAGAAACGTTTATTTTACATCGATATTGATAAAATACTATTTGATTCTTACTCTATGAAACCAACTGGAATGGCAACAAATTACAGTGGAACCTCGCTGAAATACCACCTCGCTTAGTAGACCATCTCGCAATTCAGACCTTTACTTTTCTATAAACATTTTTTATATAGAACATAACCTCACTTAAGAGACCATCTCACTAATCAGACCACTGGAAGTCAGACAGTTAATTGTCGTCGGTCTAAATATTGAAGTTCCACTGTATATTTGTGTGTGATTCGATTTTTATTTCCGATACTTTAGATATGTACTGATAATCGGGACAAAATTACGAGAAATATTTAAAGGCCCATGACCGGTCAAATTGAACTACATGAAATATCGTAAAAAGTTCTCCGATTCACACATTATACAATTTAAAGATATACTTATCAAAACACTAGTGCATACATACACCGCAATTAGTCATAAAATGATAAAAACAACGTGATACAAACACCCCTAATTAGTTTACCTTTCACTGCTGTTACATCGATACGTAAAGCATGTCAAACATGAATGTACGTCAAATTGTGGGAAGTATTTTACCGAAAATTTCAATTATTCATTTTTCTAAATACAAATATTGTATTTCTATACATATACTTTTACCACTTTCAAGTTAAATAGGTACAAACACAGAAAGTATTGGTATTCTCCGACCAGTTTGAGTCTCCATGATTGAACAGAAGTATTATATAAATAGCCTTGATTGACTGAGGTTTCTTCAGGGGAAATTCAAAGAAGGGTGGCAAATTATTAATTTTGTTTCAGCTTTATTTCCTTCCTCAAAACATTTCAACGCTCTATTTCTGTTCCTAAACGCACAGCCACTATTTCTTTATCGATTCTATCTCCCTTCTTTTTCTGTCCTTTGTGTTTTGTTTATTCGCTTCCTGTATGGCAACGTGTTTAATTCTTTGTTGAATGTTGGTAAACTCGGATCCATATCAATTCGTGCCCATCTCAACTCGTCTCCTCTTTGGCTAAGTGACGCCTACGGTTGACTGACTCGTAACCAAAACAATTGGAAGAGTTGTACCCATCGCTTTACTGATTTGTATACAATAACGTATGAATTATGGTTACACCGATGACTTAGTTCTCAAGCACATAGACAAACTTCCCGGGCTCGATCATTATTCTACGTAGGAATCATGAATACCTGTTACGCTTTCCTGTTGTTCCATTCCGTTCAGTTTTGTCGGAATAGTTAGTGTTCATACCATGTGACCTCAACAGAATGTCGGGCAAGATCCGAAATCGTAAAATTTACATTGATAACATTCAATGATATCTTGTCTTAGTTCTTCTCCTAGGATTTAATTGTTGATAGATGTTGGAATTCTTTCTTGTAACGACTACAAGTGTCGTAACTTTCTTAAAGTCTGCTTTTCACACCTGGCATCTAGTACTGCATGGTATCTAGATTCTGGGTCATATATATATATATCAGTACAAAATGTTTAAATAGAAATTCTCCGAAATTGCATACTATTTTGACAAACGGTAATTGACCCATACCAGTAGGAAAAATTACCCGTTTTCCAGATAACTTTTTTACGGATATAGAAAAAGGCACGGAAGTTACAAGTGTTTTAATAGGTTGCTATACACATGACAATCGGTGTTTTCAAGAAGTGCAATTTCGTTTGAAAATCACGACGTTTTCAATGGCATAAGATGTTTCTGTCAGTTTATGCTA
Source organism: Atrina japonica (assembly GCA_030159075.1). Classification (NCBI taxonomy): domain Eukaryota; kingdom Metazoa; phylum Mollusca; class Bivalvia; order Pterioida; family Pinnidae; genus Atrina; species Atrina japonica. The sequence continues at coordinate 374,835 of BROG01000245.1, forward strand.
TACGAAATGTATGCGAACATGTCAAGATAGACGGGGTTTTATGTCATAGGCAAAGCAGTATAATTATATAAGTAATTATAATTCAAAGACTGCTTCCAATATCCCTATAAGATGGTTTACCACACACAATGACGATCCTACTAATAGTATGTTCCTTAGATATTCCTCTAAAACAACTACTAATTGACACAATTTTCTGTCCTGTCATATAAACAACTGAAAAATCCGACATAGTGATTCTTAAATTTGCCATGAACTGTAAACAAACAGTATAGGGAGCCCCATCGTCGTAAAACCACGGTCCGGATTCGCTTTGCTCTCTCCTACCCGTGGATTCATGTGCCCGAAATCACTCGTGTATATTTTGTTTTTAGTATTCATGAGGCCTCGGCCAATGCGAGTAAATTCGCGCTCGCGCATTCGTCGGCTAATCAGATCGAGGCTATTGAAAAATTTCAGAATTGTATTAGATCAACGGACTTCGCGATAACTTCCGTTGCCGATCACAACTACTGTGATTGGATAAATTGAATACACTTACTCCTTTATTAATATTCATTAGCTACGAGTGATTTCGGGTACATGAAACCACGGGTAGATAAGTGCATAGCGATTCCGGACCATGGTTTTACGACTATGAGGGCGCCCATCTATATAAACATCTATCATACACATTCGTGGGTTCTAAATTTCTGTTTTCGAAACCAAAATCAAATCGCCAAAAGCTCGAAAATTGTAACGATTCCTTTACTTACTGTCAGGTTTTGTGAATTGGATTTTACCTCTGTCAGCGAAGTACTTCTGAAGCCAATTCATTTCCCCAGGTATTATGGTAATTACTTTGTTGGTAAATACATGAATACCTTCATAAATAATTCTACAATCAAACAGGCGATGAGCACGAGTTAATCGATGGGCATGAGTCAGCTAAAACATGGGAACGAGTCAACCAAATCACTTAGGTACGAGTTGTGATGGATACGAGATGACAATAACCCATATGTTGAACTTATTCATCTGAGGTTGCCTTGAATATTACGCAACTACGTTTGTATTTATTGTCGTTGTGAGTAAAAATCATTTTTGATCTTCAAACTCAAATTGCTTGAAAACAGTAAATCATTTAGAAGCGTAGTTAAAGGGAAGATAATAACTTTTTATATGCATTTTGCAAAGCACATTATCATTTAAAACAAAATTAACAACCTTGATGAGCGTACACCGCTGGTCATGGGCCTTTAATATTTTCTTGTGTGGGAAGGAACAAGAAAAGCATATGTTTTTGGTGTTTTACGCACAATTAACAGTTAAATGACGGCGGCCAGTGTGTGTGTGTGTGTGTGTGTGTGTGTGGTGGAGGGGATACCCGGTACAAAATCAGCTTAGGCCACATCGAGGCTCCAACCTGGACTGACTAGAGGCAAGAGACTTAAGTTTAGAGAGTGATGATCTGATCATTCGACCACGAGTGCCCCGCGGACATTCAGAAAGATGTCTGTAAACTTTAACATATCTTAACATGTAGACGAAAATCATGTAGTTGTATCCTTAACTAAGTAGCTTTTCGGGATAAAAGGACAAAAATCACTGCATTAAAACATTTTACTTTGACGGGAAATTGTTTTTATTTATCATGCATATAGCAATGCCAAGCGTGAAATAAACAAAATCACTTGATTAGAGGATTTATCTCCCATTTGCTGAGTCATCTCCTCTTTATAGCGGGTATATTGTAAAGACGTATATGGGTAAAGTTTTGTTTTTCTGCTAAAAGAAAATTCATACAGACCAAATTAAAATTTACATATCTCATATGTTAATTTTTCATGTTTTTTAAGTTGTACTGGGTTCATCAGACTGTCAATTTTAAAATAAAGATAAATAAGAGAAAATAAAGTGATTTTTTCGATCAATTTTTTCAGTACAAGATACCTACTCTAAAAAAAGCAATTGTTGCAAATGAGAGGTTACTCTGAATTCCGCAAATTAAGAATACTAATTATATATAGTAGATAAAAAGTAGTACACATGTGTCGGGGTTGTGGATTGGTCTAATCAAAATGTAACGTTAATAAATCCCTATTTATGTGTACAGCTTATATTCCACTAACATTAGGATAGACCACTGGTTGTTATCCAGTTGTAATGACTAGCAACCGACGGGGAAGGTCCCAGTTCCCCACCAGGTCGGACCAAAATGCGGGTAATGACTTTTTCGCCAAGTGCACGGAGTGAATGTCAAGGGTCTTACGTGTCTAACTTTTAACAAGAGGTCCAAGAGGGCCTCAACTGCTCACCTGAGAACCATTTACAAATGTGGAAAGAATACAAAGAAGAACATATATATATATATATATAGGCTGGTCTGGTCAAGAAACATAAATATTGCAGTTTTAAGATATTCATAAAAATATTTATAATTTACATTTCAGCAAAATTCTTGCACAAAAAAACATTTCTTCACCTAATTACAAGTGAAATATATTAAATGAATTCATCAGAGTGAATGCATGGGGAGATAATTGAGTTTTTTATTATTGTTGTTTAACGTCCCACTCAAGAATCTTTCACTCATATGGAGACATCACCAAATGCCGGTGAAGAGCTTCAAATTTTGGCCGATGCTCGGCACTTACGGCCATTGAGCAGTGAGGGTTCTTTAATGTGCCGACACCTACTGTGACACGGGGCCTCGGTTTTACAGTTTCAACCAATCTGCCGCCGGCTGGACTCGAACTCACTACCTCACGATCAAGAGTTGTGTTCGCTACCGACTGAGCCAGGCCGGTTCGAGAGAATGAGGAAGTAAGGTAAAAATGAAGAAAAATGACAAAAGTCTGAAAAAAACTCAAAAAAATTCAAAAATTAATATATTCTGATTTCTATGAAAAATATAAACATAATTTATACATCCATGTAGATCACTCAAAAACAATCCGTTTTTCAATTCATGTAGCGGTTCTGGAGAAGAATATTTTTAAAGAGCGGTACCTTCAGGGATATATTCTGTCCCACCCTGGATCCATCCCTGAGTCAATCTGGCTGACACCTCAAACTTGGTAAAGGATCTTAAGCACTTGCTTCCTGTCAAGTTTCGTCAAAACGCATCGGTGGAGTCATCACAATAGTTCACTTGAGCCCGTTGGGCCCAAGCGTGGCATTTAACGTAAAAGAACATTTAGTCACTGCATATTGGTATCAGCCCGTAGCAAAGGTAAAAATGTATGGAAATGCACGTAAAGCTGATGCCATCCGCATATCAGTGCACGAGTCTTGGCGGGATGTGAAACAACAGTTACACAAACAAACATTTTCATCAATAAGTATCTATTAACAATCGATACACACGAGTTACCGAGACAAATTATCACCGTATTACACCTAATAGAATAATTAATATATACCGAGTGCACTGATCGAGTGCATTAGAAACGGTCGATGGGTTTTGTAGTGAGAGAAAACCACTCATCCGCAACAATTTTGTGAAGTGTGACGGCTAGTTCTGATTTGTTTTCAATACTAGTAATACAATTCAGGTAATACGTTGTTGTTTTTAATTGCTCGAGTTTTTTACAAAAAGAGAGGATGGCAGTCGTGGAATTGAAAATATGTAAATCATTATTGTAAATTCGGTCCTCTGATGTACAAGTATTCAATAATCCTATTTCTATATATACGTATATAAAAGTACATTTGAAATGAACAGCTTACAGATGGATTTGGTTGATGGTGGATAATAGTATATAAACAGAAGGTAGATATAGTTTATTTAAAATTGTCACATTCTCTTTTTGTTTTTAACGAGATTGATAGCATCAATTCATATTTTGTGTCTGACCAGCGTCTGTTGTTTGTGTTGTGCATTAGAAATACTGTTGATTATATATCTGATGATTTGAAAACCAAGCCTAATGAAATTTATATGTAGTGGTGTAAAGGGTATCGACCCAAATAGCTCAGTTGGTAAAAGCTTCCTGCTAGTTAGGTTAGTAAGATCCTGAGTCCGATTTCCGGTCTAGCCGCTCATTTTCCCTCGCCTATTGCATATACAAGGTTGTTTATTGATAGCGAACACACACACACACACACACACACACACACACACACTATTGGTCGTGGACCGAAGTTCACAAATTTAACGAGTCTGCACTCAATGGACTTTTCATGTTTTTAAAGTGATATGCAAATGTTTTCTGTATCTGGAGATGTTTGTATATTGACGGCATAGAATTGTAAATAATGGTAAAAAGTGTTTCTCATCTGAAGAAAACTTCAGAAGTATTTACGTCTCAACAACCACCAACAAAAAGGCAACTCAACTTTTCACTTAGTGAAACAGAGTAATTGCAAATAAGACTATTATACCGACCATAAAATTTGCGGAACGTTGAAATTATAGGCGGTGTTTGAGAGTTTAGGATTTTTAAGGCAAAACCAAGAAATTGTAACAGAAAGTGTTGAGAAATTAGAAACCTAGTAATCCTTCGATTATAGTTTACTTTTGTGATAAAACTGACTGATGTAATTTTTCATGGGTTTTACCTCAAAATACCAACTGTAATAAACAATCATTCTTCATTATGCCCATACTAAACATTTAAGTCATCTCTCATACAATTTTTACGTTAATTGCAAAAAAGAACTTATATGAAGGATTATTTGTTTTTTTCAAATTTTCATCTGTTTTTGTTTAATCCCAAAACCCCAAATCTCCTAAGTATCCAGAGTGCTAACAATCCAGGTAGCATTTTTGATAGGCTTTCTGAAAGTTATGCCCTCCAAAACATGTTGGTAAAAGCTGAATTATAAGTGGCTTAAAGTTTAATGCTTTTTTTCACAGATTTCTTTTTACAAATTGATTTTTTACCCCAAAACACTTAATGTGATACACAATGGTTGTTCATGGGTCAATATTTATCATTTAAGATATTTACCATACAACTATTACTTTCATTGCACACAGAGGCCTTTACTGAGGGATTAGTTTAGGTTTCCAGCTTTCAGCGATTTTTGTTAATTTTTTCTGTGGTTTTTATCCCAAAACCCCTAAGTAGCCAGAGTGCTAACAAAGCTCGATTTGTAGCATTTTTGATAGGCTTTATGAAAAATATATCCTACAAAACACAAATAGGTAAAAATATGGGTTATAAGTGACTTAAAGTTTAGCAATTTTTCACAGATTTCTATTTAAAAAATGATTTTTTAACCCAAAACACCAAATTTGATCAATAAAGGTTGATAAATGGGTCCGTACTTGTCATTTAAGATATCTACCATAAAAACAGTACTTTCATTGCAAACAGAGGCCATAAATGAGAGATTAATTGAGATTTTCCAGTTTCAGCGATTTTTGATAGTTTCCATGGTTTTTACCTCAAAACACCAACTTTAATAATAATATAAAAAACATTGTTTATTGTGTCCATACATACCATTTAAGCTATCTGCCATACAATTATTAGTCTAATTGTAAAAAGACCCTAAATGAATGATTAATTGTATATTTCCAATTTTCAGCGGTTAATTTTCTATGGTTTTTACCCAAAGGCCCCTAAGTAGCCAGTACTTACATAGCTCAATTTATAGCATGTTTGGTAGACTTTCTGAAAAATATACCCTCTGAAAAAACATCTCGGTAAAAACATGGGTTATAAGTGGCTTAAAGTTTAGTACTTTTTTCACAGATTTCTGTTTGATAAAAAAATGGTTGTTAAATGGGTCAATACTTGTCATTTAAGATATCTACCATACAACCAGTACTCTCATTGCAAACAGAGGCCATAAATGAGAGATTAATTGAGGTTTTTCAGTTTTCAGCGATTTTTGTTAATTTTCTAACGGCCAGAGTGCTAACATGTCTCATTTTGTTGCATTTTTGATAAGCTTTCAGAAAAGCATAACCTTCAGAATTCCCCGTTGGGGAGGAACAAACACATTATTAACTAGGGAACTATATTAAGTTGATCGCAAGTTACGCTCTGTAATAATCGTATGTGTATCTTTAAACGGAACTCTCTTGTATTTAACCAATTGTGGATTTAGAGGAGCGTAAAGGCGTATACTTTTAAAACTGACTTTATAAAAAAAGGAAATCAAGTTTTTGAAACGAAAAAAATTCTGAAACTCCCCTCATATATTGCTCTTGAACTGTTTAATGTTTGTTAGAATCAATTCATTGGGGGGAATTGATCAGCCTTTCAATTAAATACGTTTGAGATAAAGATGGATTCCACTTAAACATCAGTAGTTAAATAATGGCCTCTTTGAGCTTGAAAACTGGCTAATTTTTCGGACCCTAGGGAAACCTATTTGGGTGTTGGCCGGAATATAGAAAACGTCTCTTTTGGATTTTAAGTTTTAAAATTCCAAAATTGAAGAGATACTCCCGAACCCCCTTTTCTGGACCTCATTGTGCGTTGCTCTTGTATGATTTGTGTTTGCCGGAACAATACAAACAGGGCTTTTTATAGTAGTTATAGGCAGGCGCCACCAGTGGCGTTGTTGATGACGTCATCAGAATCCTGGCTTCTGATTTGTCAATTTCAAAAAATGCGCTATAGAGCTGTCTGTGACGTCATAACGGAAGTGAGGTCATACTGGAAATGAGGTGACATTGCCATGGCGACTGGAAGAAAGAGCCAATCGTTGAGGTCGAGGGCGTGTCTAGGACCGGAAGCGGAAGTCTGTGGGGTGACCATCTTGGATAATGAGCCAGTGAGAGCCCTCATTACAAGAGGTCGGTGTCACGAGAGGTTAGATGCTAAATATAGAAGTTAGGTTTTTCCAGCTCGGGGTTGAGAGTGAATCTATTTTTAGAACCGAAACTTTGGGTTTTTCAGTTTTGCGCAAGCGCGTGAAACGGTAGGACTAGCTCTTAACCGCGAATCAAGCTTGAACATGTTATCCTTATACTAAGAGTTTATGAGTTTGTACAAAGGGGGATCACTCTGTATAGAGGATTGGAACAAAGGGGAGATCACTATGTATATACTGTATGGTTGGGACAAAGGGGAGATCACTCTGTATAGACTTTAGGTTTGGAACAAAGGGGAGATTACTCTATACGGACTGTCTGTGCCAGAGAGGGAGGGTAGGTAGTGAAACCGGAAGTATAGGAAGGGTAGCCATCTTGGATATGGAATCATGCGGTATATAGTTTCATGGATACACAGGGAATCCCGGCTAATGAGGGATACTTCATTTTACCAGAAACGACAGACCGACTTATCTCACGGAAGGAGAGATACATAGCACATGAAGTGTGTAACGTACTCAAAGAGTGCAAAGTGATCAAGTGTGTACCGTTCTCATGTTTCAAAGTTGTAAAGTGTGTAACGTTCTGTTGCAACGTGATGAAACAAAGTTGCAAAGTGTGCAACGTTCTATGTGATGAAGTCTCAAAGTGACAAAGTACAAAAGGTACAACGTTATGACGTATGAAGTTGTTCACTGTTCTCACTTACATCGTGTCAATGAGTTTCAAAGTCCAGACAGTGAGAAAAGTATCTGTATTATTTTATATCATTTAAGAAATTTGTACTTCTGTATATAAAATAATAATTTAAACACTCACCCAGAGAATTTTTCTGACGATGTTGACTCTTCGTGCTTCGGATGCCAAATGAGCTCTCAGAGATCTAAATATTATAAACATAATATCAAAGTCATAATTCTCAAGACGATCGTTTCTGTCAATTAGACTTCATCAGTTGAGCTCCAACTTAAAATGTATGTGTATTTTCTAGAGAGAAAGTGGTATCATACAAGACCAAATAATAAATGTAAAATTATAGCCGATATCCGTCTAAGAGTAACCACTTTACAAAGATGACTATCTTAGCTATAGAAAGATCTGAAATCTATCCTCTAACTGAACTTTTTTCTCTAGTGTTTTAAAATCTACTAAAATCTAATAGAATGAAATGATCAAATAAAAGAACTAGTGAATGTTAACCTAGCAAATTAACCTTCTATATTTCAGGCTTACCGCTACAGTATAACACAGATACACACAAAAATGCATACTTTCAGTTAAGGTTTCTTTTCTAATAAAAGTATTCTCGGTGAAGAGGTCTATTGTCCGTCCAGCAGACGTCGCAAGCGACTGACCTCCATCTCCTTCTCTTCTATCAGCCGTCTGATTTCCGCCTCGCGCAGCCTCAAATCAGCCTGAGCCATAACCTGCTGCAGCTCAGGCATCGGGGACGCGGAAGGTACAGCTCTTGGCGGAGGAGGCCTAGATGGTGATGTTCTAGGCTTATAAGGTTGTGGTGACGGACGGCTTGTAAACATGGGCCCACGTGGAACAGGTCTCACAACAACCACTTTTCTCTTTGGCGTTGAACACCAATTAATTCCTTTTATGAAATCGCTCTCCGATGGTATATCTCCAAAGTTGTCCACGATGAACTGATACCGAGTAAAACAAATGTCTGGTTTATATAGAGGCTATGAACGCGCACGCAAACTACAATATAACGTCAGAGGTCTATTCGGAGTAAGAGTTGTTTCATGACTACTGATAGTCGGAACGTTTTTGTCTCATACCTTAAATATTTTATACATACACTACGCTACATAAAGTGACCATTTATATAATACTACATCTCTCAGTTTCATTACTAGTATTAAAATGGCTTACTATCAGTCCATAACTCCCGATACGATACATTTAAAGCATGAATGTACCATGATTGTGGCAGGACCTACCAAATCTGTGAAAATTGAATTTGTAAAACAACTGTTGGAATGTAATGATCAGTGGATACATCCCCCTTATGAAATCTTACAACGCGAACATCATGTTCACTTCATTCAAAATTTACCTGAGGATGACGAAGTTTCTGATCCAACTCATCGTCATCTAGTTGTCTTTGAGGATATGATGGATAGTAAAGCTATTCCAGTAACCAAACCTACACAAACGTTAATACAGAGAAATGCTGATCAATTTAAAAAATCATTGCTGACCCAAAAGCTGATGAAGAAGCTAAGAAAACTGCAATCCTAAAACGGGGAGGGACAGGGTTCTTAGGTGGGCGTAATCATTCGTTTCCTATTACAGTGGGCTGGACGTCCTAAGAAGAACACTGCATCTAAAACGAAAAAAACAAAGGCAACCCCTCCTCCTAAGCAGAAAAAGAAGAGTCCTAAGAAAAAGAACCCTCATTGATTCTAAAACTGAATCTGAAACAGATTCGTGAAGCTAACACATTGAATTAGGCTTCTCCTACACCAATACCGTCTCCACCTGTAACCAACAACCCGGTAACAGGGACTTCTGCTACTGCATCATCTATCTTTGGACAACCTATTACGTCTTCCTGGTAGACCTAATATCAAACTTACTCAACGTAAACAATCTCATATTACCAAGACTAAAGCAGTCCTACAGAAACTGAATTACCTAAGAAGAAGTCTACTCTCACTTCTACTCCAAAGCAGTCCTCGTTAATTCCCTTATTACCAAAGCCTTTAACTGCGAAAGATGTATTATCTTAGCCGGACAAACCAGTTACGTTTACTCCAAAGTCTACTCGTTTACCTTTGTTTGCTTCTACCTTTGGATCTCCCATCACCAGCCAGTCTAGGACAAAATCTACTTCATACATATACGAACTTCAAGAACTTCAAGATCATAAACGACGTCAACATCCTATGTTGATATAGGTTTATAAAACTACCTCATATCATGTTTTGAGTCATTTGTATAGAATACTTAGTTGTAGTCACATGGCACCAAGAAAAAGTAAACATGGACTTACATCTCATTCCGCTATGATTAAAGTCTTAGGACAAAATAGTATCCTATTGAGTTTAAAAGGATGATCTTACGGTATGCCCCTGATGACGCAATAATGAAAATTTGTGAAGTAGTGTATAGCATCTTAAAGGAGTCATACCTTTAACAAAACGTCAGAAACATCTCTTGGGTTCAAAGAAACAGGTCTTAAGAACTACGAAGCTGAACTACGAAGAGAAGATAAAAAGCTTTTGAACTTTTAATAAAAAATGTTTTGAAACATTCCCAATTCATATCTCCGTACAGCTGACATATTTGTAATAGTTTCTCTGGAAAATCAAGTCCCACAGCAGGTATAATCGTATCATCGTAGTATCGGTAGAAGTCCCATAGAAGTCAATCCTTCCTATGTGATGGAAGTTTGGGAAACCTTATATGGCGTCCTTCCTAAACGCCGTCCATTGCCCAAGTTTTATGCAGGTGATCGCGTACGTATCAGTACTGTAAAACTACATTTTATTAGGGATACTTACCTAACTGGACCACGGAACTGTTCATGATCGCGAAACGAGTACCTGATCGTTACCACTATGTGTATTACATCCAAGATTATCATCAAAAACGTTTGAAATGTACGTTTTACGAATCTGAATTACAAATCATAGTGAAAACAGATGATGTCTATGAAGGCAATGAGATTCTCAATCATATAAAAAGGTGTGTAGGTAAAAATCGAGTTATAGAAGTGATGGTAAACTGGAAAGTTTTGATTCATGGATTCCCAAATCCAACTTGATCGACCAGTAGACTCAGTAAGCCGAGTGTCTGTCAGAGTCAAGAGCCCACGGATCAACTACCGAATTTTCCCGATAGATTGAGTCATACATCTAGTACTACTTGGAAAACATATCTCGAAATGAAATTGTATTCTTTGTTCAATTAGCTTTTGCCTTTACTATCATTGCAGTTTGCGTCGTTCATTTAGCTTTGAAAGATGAAAATAGTTAGTTCTCGATGGTTATGTTAAGTGGTGGTTGTATGGGGTATATCATGCCTAATCCCAGTATGAAAATACCCTCCACAGCGAAAAATTTAATTTATCAAGGATTCAAGTTCACACGTTTGAATCCATTCCAAAGGACTGTATCGATAGGGACACATGACACTCATCGTTCATAAAGGGGTACCTCGTCAGAAAGGATATGGGCTTCTCTTTCCTAAATTGACTCAAATGTTAACGAGAACAACATGGTCTGATCTCTCCTCAGAGGGGTGGGTCATCAATCCGTTAAAACTTGCAGGTAGCATAGTCAATACACTTGTAGGAGCATTTCTTTCCATGGCATCTGATATGCAATATGGTAAAGGGATTTGGTAAGACTTTCTCAATCCTGCCATGAAAAAAGCCATCCCTCATATAGCCAAATTTGCTTTGAATACGGGAATGTGATACAAAATAAAAGTTCCTTGAAAAATGCTCTTGTTCAACGAGGGAAAGAAGCATGACCAACTTAAAGCTGAACTACGAAGAGAAGATAAAAAGCTTTTGAACTTTTAATAAAAAAATGTTTTGAAACATTCCCACTTCATATCTCCGTTGAGCTGACATATTTGTAATAGTCTCTCTGGAAAACCAAGTCCCACAGCAGGTATAAAAGGCGGAGTAGTTATATTGGTCGTCATTGTATATCTGTACTTGCAACGCGAAACGTGCGAAGTCCCAGAGGCTGAACAATACTCATCTAATCTTACCTGTACCCCAGAGAACAGAGAAATGGTTAGTTCATCTATAGTAAATCCAAAAGTTATTCCATTTTCCAAAAGATTAAGCCCGTTCCAAAACATAATTACATGACACGGTTAGGAACAACGGGTCATACAAACAGTAGAAATGAATGATAACTCCTCTTCAGTCTACTTCTACACAGGTCGGAAGAGAACAAGATAACTTTGACTAACAAGATGATGATGCAAAACGATTCGTGTGAGTGTAGTATTAGTAGGTATGGTGAGCAATGCCAGTTTCAATGATGATGCGACAAAGAATCACTTTTATTTCCAACATTTTAATGTCAATAAAGTGGATGTAAGTATCAATGGAGAAAGTCTTTGCACTCGTCCTTTAGACTTTGAAAACACCTTGTACTTGAGATTATACTTGAGCTTATGTCAAGGATTAGGTCGATTAGGGGAAGACTGGGCCCCTTCCGTGACAATCGACAACTATAGAAGAGGATATACCCTGCTTTAACAGCTGATCAAGATAATGATTAGAGCAAGTTGCATTGGATAAAAACAGGGAATTTACGCAACGAACTTCAATTTGCTCAAGCTTTAGTAGAGAGTGTGAACTGCATTGTCTATGGACAATTTGTTAACGTATTAGAAATCAACAAACATAGAGAAGTGACCATAGACTACTGAAACCACGCAAAGTATTCTAGGCTTGAATGCTCAACAACTCAGTAGTATCTTATCACGACACCCTTATGTAGGACCCTCGTTCGGCGGTGTATACCCTAGAGACGTTTTACCCGACTATCTACTTTATGGCAAACATTCATTTATCGTCAATACAGATCCTCAAGACCAGCCAGGAGAGCATTGGGTTGCCATTCATTTCATAGGTCATCAGACTGCTGAATATTTTGACTCGTACGGACTACCTCCATGGATCTATCCTGATATCTATCAATTTATGAAACGCCATGCATATCGAGTGATTTATAATCAACAGATGTATCAATATCCTCGCACCAAAGTTTGTGGACATTACTGTGTGTATTATTTACGTCAAAGACATCGAGATGTACCAAGTCTTGTTTTTTTTCAATGGTTATTCCATCAATATATACCACTGAAATATTGATCCTTTACGGATCGACCGCCGTTTTGTTTGGAGATGGTTTAGAGACAATACCTGTACCTAAATCAGTACCGTCAATCACCACAAGTATGGGATTAATTACGTCAAGGAATCCGAACCGACCGATCTAGGACAAAAGCTTACGTTGTTGTGCTCCGCGCTGTATGAACTCTTTGTTGTTTTTTTTATTATTATTATTTTGTTATGTATCATTGTACAAATGATATAAAAAGGGAGAAAGGTGATGTGTATGGGAGAGAGAAAACAGAAAAGAAATGAGAGAAAGGTAAAAATTTGAAGAGAGAAAAGAAATGGGAGAAAGGTGAAAATGTGGAGAGAGAGAGAGAGAGAGAGAGAGAGAGAGAGAGAGAGAGAGAGAGAGAGAGAGAGAGAGAGAGAGAGAGAGAGAGAGAGAGAGAGAGAGCGCATGGAAATGGAGTAGAAAGATACGATGCAGTGATCACGTGACTTGTTTGGTATCTAGGGGGTATGACATCTAGTACATAGGCTCACATCACATCACAAAAAGGCACAGAGTGCACACAGAGAGAATCGTGATTGCAACTGTATGGTTGATCTACTGTTCTTTATTGCACATAAGAATGAAACATCAGATAGTCCTGATTATTAATCTCATGTTCATGCCGTGAAAACACCCGGGCAATTTATGTGGATTGTGTATCATATGTTTCAAGATAAGATTTTTACGAGAGAACGATTATGTGTATTATGTGTAAGCGTATTACGCCAAAATCGAGATCTACGGTCCAGTTCGAGAGACATACATTTATAAACTACCAAACACTACTCAATATAGATGGGTTAAGAATGTCACATGATTCACTTCGCTATTAAAACTGCAGTTCAGACTTGAAACGGACCAGAGGAACGTCTGCTTGTGGACCACTGCACTAGCTATTTTAGTCCACATTAACTTCAACATGGAGCAGAGATACAGCCAATCCATTGATAGTCAATGGCACATGGTGTACGCAGAAGCCGTATTAAACAAGCTGTATGAAGTATCCAAAACTCGATGTTACGGTTGTGAGATTGATCACCCGAGTCAAAAATGTCATTCCTGCCTTATGATGTATGATGACGGCACAATGATGTTTCAGTACTTTGACGAGGCAGTAGACAAGGTGAACGAAATGAACATCTTGGAAAAATTTGAAGAAAGAGCAATCCAGCATTCCTAAAACATTTAGAGAAGTCTACAAACAGAAATTCTACTGCCCAGATTGGAGAGCTACTCAATCGACCAAAGAAACAGACCGAAGTCGCCTTTGGAATACTGTGTATCGCATGATGCAACTGGCACACCGGCTCGATAATCAAGTGAGAGTTTAAGATTTATATTTCAATTATTGTACATTTTCAGGGGGACATTCCCTAATCTCTTTCAACACATCAGTACCAAGAATAGTGTACTTAATAAACCGTCATTCGACATCGAACGACTCGGATGTATTTACTTAAAAGACTTACACACGCATTAGCTTACTATTCGCTACTGTATCAGTGTATGTTCGCTCAACATTAAACTTATTATTATCATTTTTGTTTTTGTTATGACTCAAGTATTCACTTGGATAGATTGACAAAAGTCTAAAATAGTAAGTCATGTGACAAGAGAGAGGTTCAGTTAGGCCTCTGAAAACTCATTTGAGATCCGGAGCTCTAGGTGTCAACATCATTAGAAAACCACTACCATATGGTTTAGTGTTTTATTTTTTAATTAGACAGGCCTAGATTATTTTCCTGGCAATACATTAAAATGCCAAATATCTAAGGAGAGAAAAAAAGTAAGTCATATAACTTTAAAAACTAGAGAATAGGTTCTGTTAGGTCTCTGAGACCTCATTTACGATCCGGCGCTCGAAGTGTCAACATCGTCAGGAAGTCACTGCCAGCATGGGTGAGTGTTTGAATTTATATTAAATAGGCCTAGTTTTTACCTTATGAAACATGTACAAACAAAAATTTTCAACATCTCAGAAAATATAGTGAGCCAGCAACGTTACTAAGGGTTTTATTACTTACAACTTCATACCCCAAACGATCATCGTTGATGTCGATTCACTTTAGACCTCAAAACTGTAAAAACCAATATTCTGTTAGCAACTCTCGTCTACTCTCACGAACTCTCTTCAACACTCAACCCAAGCTACTACGGATCTACTCATCTCACTCACCCAAAAACTTAAAAAAATAAAAACAGTTTTACTCTCAACCCAAAACTGGAGAAACCCAACTGCTATATTTAGCATCTGACCTCTCGTGACTCCGACCTCTCAGTGGCTCATTATCCAAGATGGCCGCCCCACAACTTCCGCTTCTGGTCATAGGCACGCCCCCAACTCAACGATTGGCTCTTTCTTCAAGTCGCCATGGCAATGTGACCTTACTACCGTAATGACGTCACTTCCGGTGTAACGTCACAGACAGCTCTATAGCGCGTTTTTTTTAAATTGACCAGTTATAAGCCAGGATGCCCCCTAGTGGTCAAATTTCAAAAAGCTTCCTATAACTACTGCCGGTGTAGTAGCATAGACTGCAAAACCCGGAAATGGGCCTAGCATAGAAATTCCTTAAAAAACCAACCTGTGCCCAACTTTCCCCTCTTTATTTTAACTGATATATTAAACTACCAATAAATAGAATCAACCTGGCTCAGTCGGTAGCGCGCTCGACTCTTGATCTTGAGGTCGTGAGTTCGAGTCTAGTCGGCGGCAGGTTGGTTTCCTGTCTGTCGGATGAGACAGCAAATACCGAAGTCCCGTGTCACAGTAGGTGTCGGCACGTTTAAGAACCCTCACTGCTTAATGGCCGTAAGTGCCGAGCATAGGCCAAAATTTTAAGCCCTTCACCGGCATTTGGTGACGTCTCCATATGAGTGAAATATTTTTGAGTGGGACGTTAAACAACAATAAACAATCAAACAAACAAACCAATAAATAAATATTTCTGGCAACAAATTTCAGATTTGTAAATACATGTATTTGTTTTGCTTGAGCAATACATAAATGAAATATATTCATTGTATAAACATTAGTGTACTTCTATTTTTGTACCGTACATTATATATATTTGTAAAATTTTCAGATTTGGAGTTGATAATGTTACTCCACTTGCTATAAAAATATTTTATTTCAATGGATATCAAACGTCTAGAAAAATAATTATTTTACTTTTTCAAATCTTAAAGTATATTATAATGTTTCCATATGTAGACTGCATTATGTCAACCACTTTTTAAAAGCACATCTATTTTGAAATCCGGTAAAAGGAGGGAGAAATTCTATACCATGACGGTTTTCCTTCCCAGTGGGAAATATGTACTTACTTTGTGTATTGGAGAAATTATATGGTGGGGTGACCCTCCAATGGGGAAGTCTATCCGGGGTTCGTTTTTTCCGGGAAGGGACTGCGCGGGTTAAAGTCTATGATACAACAACGGTCTGGAAGCTAGAGAATACCTCATGGCACTTCCGAATTGGATACTTCAAAAATGTATCTTGGGATCATACCCCCGAACCCCCTTGCTGTCGTCGAATTCCACTTCGATTTCAGGTTAAATCATTAATCTATCGATAAAATGTTTTAAGGATTAAGAGATCATAATTGTCTGGAGGCTACAAGGTCGAAATTCTGTCCAGATTTTAAGTTACTTTTTTGCCGAATGAACTTTCTTTTGTAAGGCATAATCAGTGCGATTTATTAGCAGATTTTCAGGCGTATTTTATTGCGTATTTACACAGAAAATGCTTCTATGGACTTCCAAATGTCAAGTGTTCTGAAATGTCAGTAATACCCAATATATACCCTAACAAAATTATTCATCATAATAAATCCAACTATTAATTTTTATTTTGCACAGTGACCAAGGGGGATTTAGGCGGTTGCACAGCGAGGGCCCCTCATTAAAGTTGACAAAATAAGTGCAAAACCTTTATTTCTTATGTCAATAGTTGCAAAATTAATAACAAATTTCCCCTAAAAGTTCTTGTCTTGATCTATTCTTCGAAAATATTCTTATTGTTTGTGTTAATCCTATAGAATTTGCTTAACAAGAAACAAGAACAAGTAGGTGGAATTGAAAATGAATGACTTCAACTATTCACTTAGTTCTATTTTTTTGTAGACAGATGAATATTTTCAAAATATTTTTGATGTACGTGTTCAGAAATATTTAACTATTTGTAAAATTTATCCAACCCTATTTCAATACATGTGTGGATTATTCCAATGAGATCTAGTTATAGTGTGAATATAGAAAAATAACCTTTTATATATGAAAATTGTCTTCATATCCTTGGTATGGTCCAGCTGCTACAGTACCATTAATAAAATTCAGAAGGAATAAAAAAGAAATGAATCCTCGAACAAATTTGGCAGTAACATCAGCCATATTGGAAGGAAAATAATACACGAAGCCTTAACAACATATTTAATTGTTAAATTAAATTTTTAGAAGACCTCTGTGGGCACTAAACAAAAATTAACAAATTTTTACATTTATAAATTTATAAAGGATATTACGACAAGTGCCGGGCTAGGATGGGACCAGGTTCTTCATGTTGAGACTATTTGAATAAATAAATACATGTAGTCATATATTATTATGGACTTTTGAGTTTCGATTATCCATTGGTACATTTTCATTTTTACTTTAGTTTCTGTCAGATCTAGGATGTTCTATTTTATATGGGTAGATCCAAAATGATATATATATATATATATATATATATATATATATATATATATATATATATATATATATATATATATATATATATATATATATATATATATATATATATATATATATATCAAGTGATATTTCCTTTTAAATAAATAGATGGTTTTGTTGATGTTTATTCTTCCGGTGTCTATGTTATCGATCTTAGCGCTGTATACTACAGATGACATGCTGTTTACAGATTTCGTAGTTCTTCTGTATTACCTGAAGATACATTTAAATGCCTAAATGTTCTCTATTCAGTGGACCTAGAACTTCTATCCGATATTTTCAATTACCTGTACCGCACATACACATAAGTGACTAACATTTATAATTAATGCAGATACATACGGAAGGAAGCTAGGAATACATAATTCGCATTTCTATGGTTCGAATGTCATATGAATCAAATTCATATTACCATAATGATTACTGATTTATAGTTACACGTGGGTTTTTTCCATTGAGTCGTGCAAACGTTTGCTAATAATTCGAACAGAGGAGATAAGATGTGAATGTAATAAGTGACAATTCTGATTTGGAGTAAACAATCGAATTCTACCTGTAACAATAGTGCAGGTAGACTGCTGATGATAGAAAGTTTTCCAGGTAACGTTTCTCTATTTATTTTTTTCTTATTTATTCCGTATGGCTACTATGTATGATTTCGTTTACTGACATTCTAGTCAGCAATAAATAAATTTTATGTTTTATCTTTATCTAAGTTGAAATAAAATATAAGCAGTGATTTCAAGTATTTGTAGCAATAATAATGATGATGATGCAGATTTAATTTGCTATTGCAATTCTTAACGACGACGACGACGACGACGACGATGATGATGATGTTGAGGTAGAAGAGAAAGAGGAAAGAGAGGATATAAAAAGTTGGGAGATGTAAACTGAACTTTAGCTTTCCTGAAATATTTTAAATTTAAACAGTCTCAGAGAGAAACCGTCCACTCCGAGTTGTGCCTATGGTATCAATTGTATAAACCAGAATGTAAGATTAAAATTTTCCCGTCGCACCTTTGGTAAACTTCGGAAGAAAAAGTAAGTTTCATCGAAATATAATAAAATGATTTTTCTTTAAATTAAAGGCTTTATGTTTGACATTAATAAAATATGTTATGATTATTGTACAAAACTAATCAAACAATTACAATAGATATGTTTCACATCTGTCATCAAGATTAACTTAGGGATCAAACAATTACAATAGATATGTTTTATAGCTGTCATCAAGTTTAACTTAGGGGTCATGCAATTACAATTGATATCTTTTACAGCTGTCATCAAGATTAACTTAGGGATCAAGCAATAACAATATACTATCTATTGCAATTGCCTGATCCCTAAGTTGATCTTGATGACAGCTGTAAAACATATCTATTAGATATATTTATTACTTAGGGATTAGTGTTTTGAGAAATAATTGACAACTTTAATCTTCAATATTTGTTCCTTCTTTGATATTTGGTCCCTCAGAATCTTATCAGTATCTTACAAAGCATCAAGTTTTGACCCTTTATATATGTACAATGGCTACCATGAGATACAATACCAACACAAAATATTGTGAATGAATTTTTAGAAATTCTTTAGCTTAGTCACATTAAGCACCAAGTTTTGACCTTTTATACAGTGGAGATCTTGAAATACACTACCGACACAAAATATGATTATAATAAATGTGACCATATCAAATACGTGCAGTGAATAAAATTAGTTACACTGTTAACTGGGAAACAGCATCAGCAATCCTTACTACAGAAGTCCGTGTATATATGTGTCACATGGAGTATTCCATTTGTGTCATTTCAGTTTTTTTATAAGAATGGTTGTTTGTCCTTCGGATGAAACTTAAAGAGCACCCCGAGAAAAAACCAGAATTTATTGAACTTATCATTCTAAGAAAAATATAAAAACCCGATCAAAACTTCCACCATTTTTCTAAAAACACATACTGTTATTACCTTATATTGATCAATACAGTAAGATAATGAATAAAAGATGAAAATTAATACATTGTCATAAGATGTGAAACATATGCCCGCTTTCCGTCCAAGGAAAACCTTTCTTTAATACCTTTGATACGATTAGGACAATAGACAGGAAATATCTCCAGGTTCAGGACGTCTGTAATTGTATCGAATGGTTTCTTTTCTATATGCATGTATATGTGTTAGTGTGTGCGTCTTTTGTCACTCTCATTTCTGCAATAAGTGTGCGGCTTTTGCCAGCTTTTAAATTGAAATTTAATTTGATTAAAAATTTAGTTTAAATGAACGTTGTGAAAGCAAATATTAATCATCATTATGTATATCCATCGACAAGATAGAGATAAGACATATAGTTACCAAAATAAAGATTATTTATTTACCTTTTTCATTTGATAGCGAGCGAGCTTTTATGGTAATGCGTATGTGTAAGTACAAATAGGTCAAATTTACACATACTTTGAGCAAAAAAACTTTCATCTAACAGTCCCGGATCAAGTTCGCTTTGAATTTGGCATTTTTATCGAGAAGGTAAAAAAAAAAAAATTTGTGATCATATATCACACCATGAAAAAATTGTAAAAAAAAATAGTACGAAGGCAAATAAGTCCTTATCAATCGCACACGGGATTTTTAAAAACTGGTTTACAGCGTCTTCAAACAGAAAACATTTTTAACTACCGGAAATGAAGAGTTCCGATCAAGGGCGTTAATGGCTTTCCTAACAAGACATGTTCAGTAACGCAGGATGGTAGGATTCGCGCCAGACATCGGATATTTCTTATCTTGTTAATTTCAAAATAAGTTTCAAAAATGAACTGACAGTTTATTTGTGAGAATATTGAGATGTACTCATGTTGCAATTATCTTGTATACGAGAGTCCTACTATTGCAAGTCCCATGAGGTCATTTCTGGGTTTCTCTCCCGGTGACCGAAGTACTCTCTCGAGTCTCGTATCATACGATGTATGGTTTGACATTTTACTATCGGTTATTAACGTTGAATTATTTTGGAATCAATTTCACTAACAAAAATATGAAATGTGACGGAATTAACATTAACATAGTAACTGTGAACGCTTCAAATGAAAGATTGTACCGATTTACTGACTTAAAAGTTAACAGTAAATTTCGACAAACAATAGAATAGCTACTTTCTAAGGGGAAGAATAATTATTTGAAATGAAAATTTGATTTAAAGCTCCCCTCTCCCCTCAATAAAAAAAAAGAAAAAAAAAAAAAAAAAAAAAAAAAAAAAAAGAGGAAAAGAAAATCCACCTTTATTTACTTTATAATAAAAATATAGGCTACTCTCCATACATATCATTTTGCTGTTATAGTGTTATTTTACTTCCAGTAGCCTATATTTTGGTGTTCATGAATTCACTGGAATCACTGATTAAACATCGAACTAAGCCTTTTGACTTTTTTGACGTATCATAATATTTGACTTCTAATCTTATGCCGGTACACGACTTACTTACTTCTATATATTGAGTTTCTATGTGACCAATTTAACTGTAGATCTATATTGTTATATTTTGATTCCAAATGATATATATTTAAAGAAATAATAATCATTACATCTGAAGAAGAACTGATAAATATTTTAGCTGACTTTTAAACATGTTATTGGTTGAGAGAGAGACTTTCAGGATTATTATTTTTCTAGAACTTCTCCTTATGCTTTTATCCTGCATATGTTACATTAAAACTCAATATTTTATTTAGAACAATGTGTGAATGACCGGGACATTTACGTGATAAAAACACTGAACATTGCGGTAATCCCTTTGGGGATTTGGTCGTGTTGCCCCTGCCAAAACTGTTGATGAATGCTTTCGCCCTCTCCATAGGTTTACCTATGTATTATTATTTATATATTGTCACATTATAAAGTGGTACATATTTTCAGTAGAAATGCAATAACATTGATCTATTGTACACTTAACTGGGGTATGTATGTGTTAGAAAATAAATTCTACATATTTTACCTACGTTATATCGTCATCCCGTCAATATCAAACCAGCGATAATATAGACCCTGTCCTCTCGATTGAATGAACACCATCTAAAATATACATCTAACACGTTTGAAATAAAATAAAAAAATAATAATACAAAAAAAATAAATAAATGGGAATTGATGATTAAAGCCCGTTCATGTGGCCAACGTTTACTCCAGGAGTAAATTTGCATATGTAAATTTACTCACCTATGTAAAAGCAAATTTGCTACGCGTTCACGTGAAAAAATTCCTTGCGTGTAAATTTGTTATTTGTACTTGGTTTTACTAAACAGAAGCATCACAGTGGCGACTTCAATGGGTGGCAGAAATAAATGTACGCTCCCCTTTTGCTCGCTACGCTCCGCGAAAATAATTTTCTCCCATATTCACAGAGTTATCCTTATATATTTACATACCGACTGTTATTTCCTTCATTGCAAGTATATAGAACGACTGTATTCATATTTCAATAACACAAGTCGGTCGTCGCGTGACCCAAGCGTTTAACCGCTTTACGTTTTGGGGTAGGAATACATAACATTTTAGAAATTGTTTCCATGACCATGTATTTGTCGGACAAGTCTTCTCTGAACAAATGAATGAATCAATAAAGAATAAATAACACACATTCATTTCGTATTTTTTATTTTATCTTAAAAGCCATTCAATACCATAAAACAAACAAAAATCACAGAAAGAAATCGAAAACACACTGTACATGCTCATCTAGCGATAGATCTAGGTCATGTTATGAAAAGAAACACAGGCCACGGAAATGAAAATTCGCATAGTAGTTGCGTTGCTTGCAAGTTGAACAGAAAAAGGAGAGTTAGGTCTAGTGCAATTTTGTCAAGCATCTCTGATAAACAGCTTGCTTTGCCGTCACCATATATTCCTGTCAAAAAATATTCGTCACTCGCAGCGTGTGAAATCGGCTCTCATTTCACTCAAATCCTGTAATTGCTAGGCTACTTCCTAGATCCATCTTGTTTTTCACAACCTGTAATGTTAATGCCGAGCATAAGCAGTGTTCATAGGTTACTCCGTAAATTGACGGGATACTCTACATTATAAAGTTAGACCTATCGTTTTCGCATTATAAAATATATGATCAGCTGGTAAATACTGAAGTCGGAATTGACCTACATAACAACATGTCATATGGACTTATTATACTTTATAGGCCCACACGGATTTTCCATAACGAATGTGTCGATAATTATCTTTTAAACAGACAAATAAAAGTTTGTTATTTCACAACATAATCTGCATTTGTCTTGTTGCAATTAATTTGAGGGATTTGCTAGTGGGCTAGCCTATACAGTATACTGAAATACTTACGAAAACAACACTGATCACGGCACTTCCCAGCTGATTCAGCGATTGGTAAAAATGCCAAGTACAGTAGAATGGCTACCTCCAGTTGTCATGAACGAATATAGGCAGTCACACTCAAACTTTCTGTGGTATATTCCACTGATAAAACATCAGAATTCAAACGAACATTTGTTGTATACAACGATCATCTATTGCTATCCAAATCGCACATGGTAGGTCTATCAGCCATTTGCACACGGCCCATTCGGGCAATTCTCGTCTGACACATTTAACCGGCCACCACTAAATGGTTGAATATTAATAATCGCGAACTAAATCTGAGAATAAGTATTCAAAATTGTCCATATCACTTGTTTCGTTCAAAATGATATAAAAAAAAGAAATTAAACCTTAATTTCATTTAGTATTTGCGATCAGAAAAGAGAACTACTTCTCGTGTCAAAACAGCTGTTGAACTATTATGTCATATGAAAAAAACAGCAAAGTCAGTATTCTGGAATGAATTTAGTGTCCAGTGGACTACAGTTTCACTGAAAAATAGTAAAATATATATAAATATAAGGATTGTTTTTCATTTTTTTAACATCATCAGGGTATAAAAGGAATTGCTCATGGAAAAAAACCATTGTGCTGCACAGAATTTTTTCCATGAGCAGTTGCTTTTATACCCCGATGATGTTCAAAAAACGAAAAAAAAACAATCCTTAAAACTAGTGTAAAATGATCAGCCTATCATCCACAGGGGGTGGATGACAAGCTGCACACGTTATGACGTCACAATACAATTTATGACGTAGAACGTCTGTGGTTTCCAGAATGCAGTGCATATTTATGTCAGAAATGACTTACAGTCTGTCCCACACAACGGAGACTGCAGATATTGCATTATATCTAAAAATCAAAAATACCTTTGGTGTCATATATGTGTCTTCCTTTAAAGAATGTCCATGCAGTCATATATGACTTGAAACCACCATCCAGTTTTATCCTGTTTACGCTACAGCTGCAAAGAAATATCTCTACGGAGATTAACATTGACAAAAATGGCGGATATACTAGCCAGGGACAGATCATTATCTTCAATATTTCGTTATCATCTGTACATAACGTCATATTGTGACGAAAGTGCGCGTGTTTTCGTTCGCGCACGGAATCCCTTACTATTTATCGGCATACTGGGATCGATATTGTCCAAGGGTTTTCCACTAGATACTCTATCGCGAACATTGAAAAAAAATAACAGATCAATATATAGAGATTATTACATGGTAAAATTCATATCACATATCATATCAGCCCAAGGGCCCAATATCAGACCGAGGGCTTTAGCCCGAGGTCTGATATTGCCCGAGGGCTGATATGATATGTGATATGAATTTTACCATGTTGTAATCTATTTATCATATACAAACACCCACAACATGCAAATTATCTATGTTGATTAATTTCAATTAAAGTTTCAGTTTTAAATTTCTGAAGTGAAGTAAATGTAAAATTAACAGTAGTACATGTATCGTTAGTATCGTCACTGACATCAGCTAGGCCTATCGTAAAAATATTATCGTTATTGACGTTAAATTCAGAATTTTCACGAACCAATTCTTCTCCTTGCTCTATATTTAAAACGGCACTGTTTACATTATTCTCCTTGTCAATTAATTCGTCCAGCTCCATTATTCTAGCGGCTAAACTCTCCAATATCTGTTCGCCTTCTTTTGACATGACAAGCGGTTGTTTGTAAACAAACAAGATGTCGTCTGACAGTTGTCACGCGCCGCTTGAAGCGGATAAATCCCAAGGCGTTCCGCGTGATAATTTCCGAAGTGGATGATATGGATTTTTGCACGACCGGTCTGATACGGATACGGATTTTTTGCACGGCCGGTCTGATATGGGTTAGTTGATTTTGCCGATATCATACAATGCAGAAGTTACGTATCAAGTACTTTGTATATGATAAATCGTATTATCGCGATCAAAATATTTGTTACCGCGTGTTATGCTAGAATGAAATTTGGAAGAAATAAGACAAACAGCATGAACAGGTAGCCTACTGATTACGACTCGAGTCTACGAAGTTTCCTTCTTTGAGTCTGAGATGGAACGATGACCAAGACAATTTTTGAGACACATACAAACATACGACTTTCTGGACTTAATTCTAGATCTTGTTAGCATTATCATCTTACATCGCAAAGTAAATCCATAATCAAAGGCAAGTTGAAAATCAATTATCAAAAGTGTCTAGCCGATATATAGGCCTACACCCAATTAATATACCAAAAGCACTCTTGTTTATAAAAACATAATTACTTCGTAACTATGCAGTTTCATTTATCACAAATTTGTTGCGTCTTTTTTTTAAAAAATGTCACCTTGTCCTTTGACAATGTACACCGTACATCAATGCCGTTGAATATTTGTGACGAGCGAATTTTGGTTTTAAAATAGATTCCAGTCCATAAAATATTTTAGTGCATATAATATAATACAGACTGAAAAGTTTAATATGATTCTATGAACTATCAAGCTGTCGATATCTTACGTTGATTAAAATACATGTTTGTTTAGGAAAAAAGTACAGAGTCTAGATTTAGCCTACATCTAATAGGGCCTCTTGTTTTTTAAAAATAAAGTCGGAATAGAATACGGATCTATCTAGAGCTATATAAAACGTGTTCATCCCATTTAGAATCTAGATAGATATTTATTTATTTTCAGTATAAAAGACGATGCTACTCAAATTATTTTAGTATGCTGGTTTAAAACACTAAAACACAAAGAGTTGCAATGTTCGAAAAATAAATACAAATTTGGCCTGGATATTTAGCTGGACTAAATCCGAAAACTATAGTCTGTCCCATATTAGGTCATGAATTTCAAAATGAATTTGTAAAGCAACCAACCGACGAAAATGAAAAAGATTTAAAAAACTTCGATGTATTAATGGAGTTATTTGGGGGGATTCCGTAGGAATTCATAAATTTACCCTAGTGTACGAGTGGTAAAAAGGGTGGACTTGATTCACCACGAGAGTACTATTCCGGCACAGTTTCAGCACATGTTGCAGTCGAATGTACCAGGACAGGAAGTAGTTATTTCATAGAAGTCGATAAAATTTACATAATTCACTTAAGTTTATGGTTAAATTGCTTGCCCAGGACAGTGTTCCAGAGCATTTGATTGGTGTTCCACTTGTCCGAGTTGTCCTGGACAGTGAAACGAACCCGCTCATTAGAGCGTCATCACGTGACCGGCAACGCCTTACCAGTTATAAATAGATGTTTCCCACGATTAATTAACAAATTAGTTGGAATAGGACTTTAAAAGTACGACGAAAGTTCATGCGAATACGCATTAAGAAAGTCCAGAAAAGTTTATTTATGGACAATACTCCCCGGAATGTGGCTTTAAGTATGTTTATAATATTTATAACCATTAGGTCGTTGCCACTGCTGGTGGGCTGTATGAGTCCCCGGGGGTATACATAAACTTAGTACCTGATATTTTGACAGGCCCTACCAGCTGATAATCTTATACATGTACTAAAGTAATATTTTTCACTGATAATGTTCACACTTTGAATTCTAAAGTATTCAAAAGCTAAGATCTTTTTACAGTAGTTACTCTTAGACGGATTTGGCTATGCATTTATATTTATTACTTGGCCTTGAATTACATTTCTTTCTGTTTATAAAATCTATCCGAAATTGGAGCTCAACTGATGAAGTCTAACTGACAGAAACGATCGTCTTGGGAACATGGATTTAGTTCGGAGATTTATTCCAAAAAACAAAATTACAGTTAGATCAAATGACAAACCATGGTTTAATTCTGAACTAAGACGCGAAATAACAATTAGAAATAGACTTAAAAGAAAGTAAAAAATTTATCTAATTCAGACTTATTGAAATTAAAAACAGCAACAAAGAAATCATGTAAACAACATGAAAAAATATGCTAGTCAAAGTCTTTACTTAGTCATGAATAATAGGATTGATCAATATAAAACTGATAATAAAAAGGAATTCTGGAAACTTATCCAATTTATTACAAAATCTAGTGGAACTGTTACTACGATACCCCCTTTAATTAATCCTAACACTAATTGTGTAGAAGTGGAAGACAAATCTAAAGCCGACGTTTTAAATAATAATAAATAATATTAAATAATATCAAATATCGATGACACTGACGTGGAACTTCCTAATTTTAATCTTAGAACAAATCATACACTTTCTTATATTGATTTTAACCAAGACGATGTAGCAGATATTCTGTTGACATTAAAAACAAATAAAGCGGTTGGTTTGGACGATATCAGTCACCACATGTTACGTAATACTGCTCGAACTATAAGTTAACCTCTTATGTTGTTATCTATAAAATGTTTTAACGATGGTGTTTCCATCCTTGTGAAAAAAAAAGCTAGTTATGCCCCTTTTCAAAAGGCCAATAGACACATTCCATCTAACTACAGGCCTATAGCACTGTTAAGTACAGTGGGAAAAGTTTTTGAACGACTGATACACGAACACTTACATAATTATATGTTAGATAGTTAGTTGTTATACAAGCTACAATCAAGTTGTCTTCCTATCACTTCTATTATTTACCAGTTGTTAGAAATATATCATGATATCTACATAAACAGGGAAGTGAAGAAAAATACATGTTTAGTTTTCTGTGATGTTTCTAAGGCATTTGATAAAGTATGGCATGCTGGCTTATTAACTAAACTAAAAGGTTATGGCATTATGGGTCCTCTTTTTAATCTCCTTAACAATTACTTGTCTCGTAGACATCAGTGTGTAAAAGTTAATGAATCTTTTTGTATACATCTCCAGGTGTACCCCAGGGGTCGGTCCTTGGTCCTCTTCTTTCTTTTCTTTTCTTTTTTTTTTTTTTGATATTTATCAATATTTCGGACAATCTTATTAATATTATAAACATACTACCAAAGTTATAATGCTCAAGACGATATCGTTTCTGTCAATACGACTTCATCAGATGAGCTCCAATTTAAATGTTATGTATATTGTCTAAAGAGAAAGTGGTATTATACAAGGCCAAATAATATCTCTAAAAGTATAGCCGAAATCCGTCTAAGAGTAACCACTGTAAAAAATGACTATCTTAGCTTTAGAAAAAAAATTGAATTTAAATAATGTTAACAGTGCCAAATATTACTTTAGTATAAGATGAACAGGTGGTACCGAAATGCCAGGTACTAGGTTTTTGTATACCCGCGTGGATTCAAACGGTCCACCAGCAGTGGCAACGACCTAGTGGTTATAAATATTATAAACATACTACCAAAGTTATAATGCTCAAGACGATATCGTTTCTGTCAATACGACTTCATCAGTTGAGCTCCAATTTAAAAGTTATGTGTATTTTCTAAAGAGAAAGTGGTATTATACAAGGCCAAATAATATCTCTAAAAGTATAGCCGAAATCAGTCTAAGAGTAACCACTGTTAAAAATGACTATCTTAGCTTTAGAAAATTTTTTGAATTTAAATGATGTTAACAGTGCCAAATATTACTTTAGTATAAGATGAACAGCTGGTACCGAAATGCCAGGTACTAGGTTTATGTATACCCTCGGGGATTCAAACGGTCCACCAGCAGTGGCAACGACCTAGTGGTTATAAATATCATAAACATACTACCAAAGTTATAATGCTCAAGACGATATCTTTTCTGTCAATAAGACATTATCTCAGTTGAGCTCCAATTTAAAAGTTATGTGTATTTTCTAAAGAGAAAGTGGTATTATACAAGGCCAAATAATATCTCTAAAAGTATAGCCGAAATCCGTCTAAGAGTAACCACTGTAAAAATGACTATTTTAGCTAATATTTCTCGTTTATTTCCTCATGGTATTTCGCTGTCTGCCTTCTCAAATGATGAGGAAGAAATTATTGAGAGTTTGAACACTGATCTAATTACTTTGAAAGAGTGGTCTGACAGATTGCTTGTAACATTTAACCCTTCAAAAGCTGAAGTATTATATATTAATCCCGCTTGTCAGGGCCATATTGAGCTGAAGTTTGGAAATGCTATACTGCATAATGTTAATGAACATAAACATTTGGGTCTAACCTTTATGGTAAATGGTCAAGTCACATCAATAATATATGTAACTCTACTTATAAACAAATCAATGTACTTAAGAAATTAAAATACCCTTTAAGCAGGAAAACATTGGATAAAATTTACAGTACTTTTATATTGCCTCTTTTTGAATTTTGATATGAAGTATGAGATGGGCTGAGTGTACGGGATATTGATAAACTAGAAAAGGTGCAGCTAGATATGGGCAGTATTGTTACTGGTTTGCCTCTTTTTGCATGTAGAGAGTCAATATATTCTGAAACTGGTTGGGAGCCTCTTAAAGATAGGAGAGAGAGACGAAAATTGTGTCTTTTTTATAAAATCCAAAAACAGTATGGTTCCACAGTTTTTATCTGACATTTTTTAATTCCCTTATCTAGAAATAATAATAGAAATTTACGTAATAATGACGATTTTACACTACCAAGGTACAGATTAGAGAGTACTGAAATGTCCTTCTTTCCGTCAACAATAAAATTATGGAATGCTCCCGACCTTCAATTACGTAGAAACCCATTAAAGGGTTTAAATGCTCGTTAAAAAGTTTAAAAGATGTATTTTTAGTACCTGGCTATTTCTTTGTTGGTGAAAGGCGTTCAAATATTTTTTAACCAAAATTCGTAATTTCAGTAGTAGTCTAAATTCTGACTTATTTAGAGTAAATCTTGTCGATTCACCAAATTGCTTTTGTGGAAATCCTTTTGAAGATGCGTTCCATTATTTTTTTCAATGCTCAAAATTTAGAATTCAAAGGGAATATCTCTTTAACAAACTACGATGTTATGAACCTTTAAGCATTGCAAAATTATTATTTGGAGATAACAATCTAAAGAATCCAGGATTTCACGTAAGAGGGATGGAAGAGTATATATAATTGTTTCGCCGATGGTAGGGAGGCGCAGATATTTTAGTATTTTTTTTTTTATTTAATTTTCCAACTTTGTATTTAAAGTAAACAAGTTTTAAACAATGTTTGTTAACTTCCGGGCTTTTGAGTTAATTTTTCCTGTACGACATAGGCCTGCATCTTTACATTGGCGTCCAAATGAGGGGCGAGCGCCGTTTACGCGTAGGCCTACCTTTACCGTTGGATTATTCAGTGTAGAGCACGATCAATATCCAAATAATTGTTTCTGGATTTCATTCTTTTTTCATTTTTTAAAAAAAGTTATGTTTCACAGTTAGTCTTTATATTCTTTCAAAAATGTTATTTTCAATAGTATGGTACAAGTAACTTACCCCATAGAAAAGTGTTGGTTATGTTGTGATACACCATGGTCAGTTACATAATTTCACTCGGGGGCTGCGCCCCTCGTGAAATTATGCATAACCAACACTTTTCTATGGGGTAACTAATACAAGTTTTCCGAATTCAACATGAACGGCGTTCCCACGATGAGCATATTGTCATTGCAGGGTTTATGAAATAAACGGGGATAAAAAATGCATTTGTAGCTCTTAATTCTCTACTTAGAAGCCCTGATTTCGGCGCTTTTTATAATGAAAAAGTATCTGTAAAAATGAGTTTTGCTCCCCTCTCCAGGCCTCCAAAAAAT
Organism: Atrina japonica; assembly: GCA_030159075.1. Taxonomy (NCBI): domain Eukaryota; kingdom Metazoa; phylum Mollusca; class Bivalvia; order Pterioida; family Pinnidae; genus Atrina; species Atrina japonica. Next base: position 405,211 of record BROG01000245.1, read on the forward strand.
AAGATTTTGCGGCTTGAGTAGATAAAAGTCTTTATAATACTGTATACCTGGACATTTTCGCCCTTGTTAATTTCGCACTTTTGCGGGTGAAAGCATATTCACTCCATCTTAAATTTGCCTTAAATCATCATAGTCTCATGATGGTATGAATTTCCATCCTTCACTTACCTCGCTTGAAAATTTCGCTTTTATTTTAAATTTGACCTCTCAAACAACAACAACAACAACAAATTAGTAAATAAATAAAAGGAGGCGGAAATCTCAGGTATACAGCAGACATAACAAATCCGGATTTCCTGTGGTGTGTAGTTTTAGTCGGTTGCTTTATGAATGACTTATTTATGTTATTTTTAGCTACCTGAACCGACGGTTCAAGTGAGCTTTTCTGATCGCCTTTTGTCCGTCGTCCATCCGTCTATCCGTTAACTTTTCACATTTTCGACTTTTCTCCGAAATCATTGAAGGGATTTTGATGACACTTTATAGAAAGCAAGTACTCAAGGGTCTCTTTTAGACCACGTCGACCCAGGGGTGGATCCAGGGTGTGGCAAAAGAGGCCCCAGGGGGTACCCCTCTTATAAAAATCTTCTCCAGAACTGCTGCATGGATTGAAAAATATAAAACATCTCAGATACCAAAGTATAAGTCCTAAGGATGTCCAGGACACAGATACAAATCCGGCGAAAATGGACAAACAAGGACCTCTGGAAACCAAGAGGTGGGATCAGGTGCCATGGAGGAGTAAGCGTCACCTATCGATCGGTCACACCCGCCTTGAGTCCACAGTCAAGTCTAAATGAAATACGTGAAGAACGAATCCTCGTCACAATTGGTACAGACGTCTCAACATCCTCTAACGAAAAGGCAACTCAACATTTCACCCTGTGAAACAGAGTAATCAAGACTATTATACCGACCTAAAATTTGCGGAACGTTGACATCAAACGCGGTTTTCGATATCCCTGTGTCAATAATTTGTCAGTGAGTTTGCATCTGAGTGATCTACATAGACGTTTGATTCAAGTTTGTCAATTTCGTAGAAATCGGAAAATAAATGTTTTACGTGTTTTGGACGTCATTTATTTTTGTATGATTTATTTGATTTTGTCCCTATTTATTCATTATGATGCATTCGTTTTATGGGTTTTACCTGTAATTAGGTAGATAAATGCTTTACTGAAAGAATTTCGCAGAAATTTTAATTTCACATTTTCGACTTCTCCAAAACCGCCGAAGGGATTTGATGAAACTTTATAGAAAGCAAGTAGTCAAAGTCATCTTCCAAGTCTGTTTATTTCGGCCAGATCGGCCTAGAGGTGGATCCAGCATGGGGCAAAAGATTCCTCAGGTGTACCCCTCTTTCGAAATCTTCTCCAGAACTGCTGCATGGACTGAAAAACTAATTGCATCTTAGTGATCTACATGGATGCATGATTTAATTTCCTGTTTTTGGAATAAAATTGTAATTGAATTTTGACATGTTTTGACATCGTGCCCGATTTATCATTTTCATTCCAATATTTGTAAGATACCAACACAGTTCAGGTGAGCGATGTGTCCCATGGGCCTCTTGTTCTATAAAGAGACTATTTATTTCAATTGTTATTATAATTTCAGTGTTTGTCAATCTGTTATGATGCCAAAATGCAAGGGAAAGTGGATGAAGGGCGTGGTTTTAGTGACCTTTGGATTACTTGTCGCTCTAAAATATCGAATGAGCAAAATACATGCAAGTCACATCCCCCATTTCAAGAAATCTCGTTTCATACTAGAAGGGATTAACATCATTGGACATAGCACTACTGATACAGCCGAAAATGACACCTCTATTCTCGGATCCGATAATTTTACAGAACACTCAATGAACGTAATAGTGGACGAAGCAAACAGAAAAATAGCGGGATATTCATTTAAAACGTCATCAGATGATTCTATTTTGGATGTGTTCATCATTCCAACCTCTCATAATGATCCTGGATGGATTCAAACATTCGAAAATTACTACCAAAAACAAACTAAGAATATAATTAACAATGCTGTAAAGTACTTAACTTTATACCGTAATATGACCATGATTTGGCCTGAAATTGTGTTTTTAGAAAAGTGGTGGGAAAATGCCACCGAACAGCAGAAAGTATCACTGAAAAACATCATTTCGAGAGGACAGTTGGAAATTGTAACCGGGGGCTGGGTTTCGCCGGACGAAGCAACTTGTCACTACTTTGCGGTTCTAGATCAATTGATAGAGGGGCACCAGTGGCTAAGTAGAACGTTGAATGTGAAACCAAAGGCGTGTTGGCCGGTGGATCAGTTTGGATATTCCACAACATTACCATATATCTGGGCTAAAGCCGGTATGAAAAACCTTGGGCTGTTACGAGTCACCGACAGAGTTAAGTCTTACCTGGCTAAACACAAAATGTTGGATTTTTCTTGGAGACAACAATGGGATTCATCAGGAGCAAATGATGTACTTTGTCATGTGGAACCTTTCGTTTGGTTTGTAACTTTTACAGGGTGTGGTCCGGACACTCGGATTTGTAACCGACTAGGGTACCATAAACAAACTGAATATTTGAAAGCTACGGACATTAAAAAATTAGCAACGGATCTTGTAAAGCAATTTAAGATGAAGTCTTCTCTGTATAAAACGAATGCAATTGTAATTCCACTGGGTGCAGATTTTGCTTATGACACAGAAAAAGAATGGATTTCACAATACATGAAAATATCAAACATATCTAATTATATAAATCAAAACCGTAACCGGTTTGGTGTTCGTATAAAATTCGGAACTGTCAGTGATTATTTTGATAAAATTAGCAAAACCAGTGATTACCCAGTCGTAAAGGGTGATTTCTTTACTTATGTAGAGGGTGGCAATGATTACTGGAGCGGTTATTTTACAACACGACCTTTCGATAAACGAATAGGAAGATCATTATTGGAACTTGTACGCGCAGCAGAGATGTCGACTACGTTTGCCATTTTGGATTCACTACAAAATAAGTATCCTTTAACAAATATATCTGATTGTTTTCGATTACTTCAGAATATACATAGACAACTCGGTCTTTTCCAACATCACGATGCAATCACCGGCACATCAACTCACGTCACTGCGACTGACTATAGAAAACGTTTGTTTTCAGCCATAAGAGATGCCAATAGTGTAATGGCATTAAATTTTGAAAATGTGTTGAAGGGGGACAAAAATGTCACCATTGTGCCCCTTCTTTTGCAGCCCCGTTACGACGAACCATTACGAAATATACTAGTGAATATCACAGAAATTCAGACAGATGTTTTTATTTGGAATCCATTCACCACTAATCGTAGGGAAATTGTTTGTATACGAGTTAATGATACAGAAGTAAAGATAATGTCTGACCATAACATGGAAGTTAAAATACAGATAAACCCTGTGTGGAACAGTTTGGGTAAAACATCTGATAAAGTGTTTGATGTTTGTTTTGAAATTGACATCTCAACAGGGAGTGGCACCATCTATAGTATATCAAGAGCACGACCTCAACATAACGTCAGTATAGCCCGTGTGGGCAGTCGTAAAAGAGGATTGGTTAGTAAATTGTGGCCGACACAAAATATTGGTCAATCAATGACATTTCAAAATACGTACATCAATGTTTCTTTCGATAAATCTGGTGCACTGAGTGGAATATGCAAATTAGATACCAATAATTGTTCTGATGTTCATTTGGAATGGATTATGTATGAACGGATTCCGGGAGATGCTTATGTATTTACAGCTGACATGCGAGCCAAAAGCATGATGAGTGATATACGTAATGTTCGGGTGGTCTCTGGGGACATTGTAACAAAAGTAACATTAACCCATGAATTATTCGAACACACCGTTGTCATGTACAACACTACTTCTATCCAAGGCCAGTTTCTCCACGTTGAAAACGAGGTATTATTTATTTCTAGCAAAGTCAATGGTAAAGAACTTTTAATGAAAATGCGCACGAACATTCAGAACAAAGATAATAGCTACTATACAGATGCAAATGGTTTGCAAATGGTAAAACGTCGATACAGATCAAATATGCCCTCGGGGGCTAACTTTTATCCAATGACAACGATGGTATTCATACAAGATTTACAACGTCGAATAACCCTTCATTCCGCCCAGCCACTGGGCGTTGGAAGCTTTAAAACCGGAAATATCCAGGTACTGATTGATAGAAGACCGTCTCGACCAGGCAAAGGTCTAACTGAATCAGTTTTAGACAATCGTCCGGCAACGAGTAGATTTTTTCTTCTGTTTGAAGATATAAACAATCAGAATGCTCATTATATCTCTGGACCCAATAATATTTTTCCTTCTTCATTTTCTTCGCATGTAAACGACTTACTTCAGAATCCCGTACAACTGTTTTTAGTGAAAGGAAATGGAAATATCAAGAAAGAATTGAAACTGTTCAGTGAAGAACTACCTCAAGATATCGTGATTGCAAACTTAAGAACATTTTCGGATGAAAATTTCGCTTGGAAAGGGACTGGTATAACATTTCATCGAAAATGGGTACAACGCCAAGATATTGGTAAATCGAATTACACCAACAAATTGACATTAGGTACCCTCTTCAATTCTATTAAACCCAAACATATACATAAATCACAGTTGACGTACATAGATACGGAGAATGAAGTTGACAAAGATTTACCTGTACACTTAAAATCAATGGATCTTGATTCCTATTATTTTAGTTGGGATGACGTCTTTGTTAAAACTAATTAATTTATTCACTGATATATGAATGTTATAACTAAACAATGTTTTAGTTTAAACATGTTTTATTCAATTTAGAATTTTTTATATAACTACATAAATTGACAGTACATAAAGGAATTAAGGAATAGAAAAGAAGCGTAACGCTTATGTAAATTCATCTCCCTAGATACAAACTATTTCGTCGGAGATATATTAAGTATTTGCCCGGTAGACTATACATATATAAATTGATGTTTGGATATACAGCAGAAAATAACGAAAACTAAAGTAATACAATAAGTAATACAATGAGAGTTGCGTAATATCATTTGAAATTCAAGCTACTGATAAAGTAATATTAAATAACTTGATGATGGGTATCCATATAAATGGAGGTGATGAATATGATGATGATGATGGGTAGCGGATGCTTAATTTTGATACAAAATTATTGTAAAAACAGGAATATAACATACAAGTTATATGAATTCACACTATTCTCTAGATGATAGTGCAGTTTCTAGTACGTAGAAAAACCAACATATGTTCACTATAATATACATTGAATATAACTTACCGTAATGTAAGGAGTCGAATTAATTTGGAATAATTCAGTAATATTCGTCCGTGAATGCATTGCACATAAGAAATGTTTTTAAATTCAAGTAAAGCGTTTTGTTTGCACAATAAATTTCTGTACATTTGTAAATATATTTTCATTAAAGTCGTTGTTTTTATCTGGATTACCATATAGTAAAATCTTTATTGTAAATGGAAGGTTTAGTGCATTTCTTAATTCAATTCTCAGATTATGGTAAAATGGACAAGACAGAAGAACATGTTCGGTTGTTTCGATTTCTCCACAGGCGCAGTATGGGGATTCTTCAATATACTACATGACATGCGAAGCCGTGCATGTAATATTTCTGGTCCCTACGTTATAGTAGAGTGGAGGCTTGTCAATATTGTAAAAATTAGAAATGTTATTTTTAAATGAACTTAATGAAATAGATTTTCTAATTTCGAGAGGGAGATTATACTATGTTTTGAGTGTTAATATTTATTAAAATGGTGAGAACAAATGGAATTAAAACAGACAGAAATATTAACTTTATGATAAAGATTATATGAAATATCTTGCCATTTGGTTTGTATTTGGTTTATATGATTTTATTTGTAATTGGTTTTGGTAACAAAAATGTGTTTGTTTCGGATGCTTTTCTTTATTAAACTGTTGAACACAAATGCAGCTAAACATGTATTTATATAAAACATTTTCACATTTGGAAATCCAAATTATTTTAATATGCATTTAGCCGTTGAAATTTTTTTGTAATTTATATAATTACACACACACACACACACACACACACACACACACACACATATATATATATATATATATATATATATATATATATATATATATATATATATATATATATATATATATATATATATATATATATACTTAAATATATATATATACAGCACTTAAATGACTAACGACACGGACAAAATGAAAGTCAAATTTTCGGGACGACCTGTTCCTTCATCAGGGCAAAAGGATTAAAATAAAATGAAAAAACGCACGCATACACACTCTCACGCAAACACCCACTCACACACACGCGCAACCAGAGGGAGAAAGAAATGCTACATATAACAAATTCAGCGTGATAAAGCAATAAATAAATGAAAATTGAAATCAAACAAAAAGGTAACAAAAAACTAAGCTCATACTAAAAACGAAATGTGAATAGAACTAGATCTAAGCATTCCTTTCACTCTCCGGTTGTGTGTGTGGGTGAGTGGGCGTTTGCTACTTGTTACTTGTGTTTTTATTTGAGTTGTATTTTATTTATGACATATAAATTATATACATATCCTAAAAATTGATTTTGCATGTGAAGATTACGATCAATTTTCAAATCAAAGGTTGAATTAAAATTTAAATAAACACGTGACATACCATCAAATATTCAAAAATTTGTCAACAATCGAGCTAATAATTGCTCATAATATTCATATGCTAATAGTGTTTTACTATTTTTGATTTTGAAAACACAACAGTAAGTTACTATTCCGATCTTTCCCCACACAAACGCTATATATCTGTGGCCTATCCAGAATTTTTTCTAATGTTCTTATTCGTTCTACTCAAACGAACATAAATAGTTTATAATGAAAGCATAAACACTAACTAGGCATGAAGCGCTCAAAGGAATGCATTTTTTATATTTTTTCAAATTTTACATTTATCTATCTAATAAAGTTCCATCCTTATACTCGCAGTCTATTATCACCTGAAAATACATTCAATTTTATAAGTTATTAATCTACAAAAATCATAATGAAATGTCATTAAATTCATATAAAGTAAAAACACTTTTAACATAAAAGGGGTGGGTGTGTGGGATATCGGACAACTGAAGAAAACGTGTGTTAGCACTCGGAGTGAGCCTTCGAATGACCACAAGAACAGGCTAGTCACAGAAAAACTGGACATATCACGTGATGATATTACTAAATTTAGAATGATACATAAATAGAACCTGCCAAACAGGTTATATGTTCATGGATATATGACAAAGTCATCAAACGGGTTGAAGGTAACATAATTATACTAATTCATGATTTTATACATGCTTCACTGCGGGAATCCGTTTATTTACGGTTAGAATATACAAACCTTTTCAGACTTTTCTGAAATTTAGAAGCTCGAAAAGACGCGAAATCTGATGAAAAATAAAGATTAATTACACTGTTTTTTCGACTTAACTTCAATACTAATGCAGGGTCCCCGTAACAGGGTTCATAGAACATCGCGCTTTGAAGCACGAAGTGTCTCATTTCTGGGCAACACAATTCGAGTCCCGCTGGCATCATAGCTGATTTAGTGAGAAAGTTTACATGCGAGAGGTCTGTTGACTGTTGAATTGTAACCGGGTTCCCTTCTCTGTCATTGAAAGCAGGACGCCAACATATAGTTAAAGAAGGCGGAAATCTCTATTTGAAAAAAATCAACGCTAAGGCCAATGGTTCCTTATTTGGTGGTTAGAGACAGACGTTAATGAACCTAACGTTTCTGACCTAGTAGTCAGCGACAGACAACATAAAATATATGCTGTGATGACCGAGTGGTGAAGTCGTTGGACTTGAAATCCAATGGGGTCTCGAACCCTGCTCGCAGCGTTAATTGTTCACCTTAACATTATTATGACGTCATAGTACAATACAGTAATACAAAAAAACCAAATTTATTTTATACAAAATTATTTTGTGAACCTTATTAAATTCTGTACACAGGGTTTTAAAATTCATTTTTTGTATTCAAGTCGGCAATTTTGTTGAATTAGATATTTAATAAGATATGCCCTGATGTAAATAATAATTTAAAATGCTTAAATCAATGTACTAAAACATAAGCAGTATCTCCAGTATGTTTAACGCACTTATTTCTGCGCAGGCATTTGCCATATATATATGTAGTTTGAACAATGTGGTCACAGAAAAAAAATACATGTATGTAAATTTTCACCCCAGTAATAAGAAAATGCCGTATCTTAGATCATATGATAAAAAGAATCTGACACGATTTTCCACTTATATAACATTTCTGATACTCCTTTTGAATTTTCCATTCTTTGCTCGACAAAAGGCTCGCAAAATGGATAATTCAATACTCGTTTCATGAATGTGATATGAATGGAATGGAAACTCGTGACAAATCACAATAAATCGCAATAGACGTATCCAACATTTCTCTTCCCCCCCCCATTAATTTTACAAGAGTAATCGTTCCTGATCGGAGAACTCTTACTTCCGGTTGCGACTGTTTACCATAGAGAGGCACGTATGAGAAGTTTATTTCAACCGTAAATATTATTCAGATACGCTTGCAGAGAGTCCTTAATTATTGTTAGTATATTTTGATTGATCTATAATGTGATAGTTATTGATAAGACTTATATTCACATGTATCTTTGAGTTATTTGTCATAAAAAGAAACTGACAAGATAAGTACTCATACGCTTTTCCAATTTTTTATTGGTTTAGAAAATTATCCATTTCAATGTCTGGGCAGTGATGGGTAAAAAATGTGATATCAAATAAATAAACGGGAGCCAGGAGGAAATTGAATATTTCTCTGATGATCAGCCATCACGTAAAGAAAGGAGGTCGGAAATAATAACACCATCTACTTGTAGCAATTTTTTTATACGATCCAAAGTATTATATTATTTCTTATTTTACCAAGCTAACTCTCATATGCGTGTTATTCCTAGTTTGAAACAAAAATGTGTTAAACGTGTGTGTAACACTATGAGGTTCGGGGCGAAAATACTTCTAGTAAAATTATTAAGTTATAACTATAAACAGATGTTTTTCTCCGATGTAGTTAGTAACGGCTTAATTTTACGGTCGGTATAATAGTCTTGTTTGCGATAACTCTGTTTCACTAGGTAAAATGCTGAGATACCTGTTCGATGGCGGTTCCTGAGACGTCATTTAATTCATAAACGTTCCTTTCACTACAGAGTTTGTGACGTCACTTCCCGTTATGACGATCAGTTATTTAAAAGTTTTGGGAGAGTAACATGACTATATGCTGCTGGAGATCGCTGAAATAAGTAAAGTTTGAGTTGAAACCATGAATATAAACCATGTCTTGAATTGACCATGGCTACATAAAATCGAGAAACCCGGTGAGATGAAAATGGGTCTGCTCAACGAATCGCACAATACTGACACAGATTTATATTGTGACATCATCGAGAGTTTCTATACCTCATTTGGATGTAGTATATGGAATAGATACCGTCTTCACGTACTCAGTCTAAGCCAATGAGTATTTTAGATTATACAGATATAATAGGATATACGAGTGTACTTCATAATATACATCACGACTTTACGTAAACACTAAAGACTCCTTGATTAGAGTTGCTTCTGATACCTCTTACCTGTTACCGAGCAATTAATTACATTCCAGGTGTATCTAAGCTGTGATGGCCGAGTGGTTAAGGCGTTGGACTTGAAATCCAATGGGATCTTCCCGCGCAGGTTCGAACCCTGCTCGCAGCGATAATTTTTACCGCTACAAATAAAACCGATATTTTCATTTTACAGTCCACTGATATTTATGTAATTTTTTAAATAAAAATTAAATGCAGATATTCTACCCATTTTCAGAGAATATTGATCCAAAAAATAGTTTATCTCTGGTTTCCTTTTGGATTGTTGAATGTTTTGAAATAAATATGAATTGCATAAGGATATATTATATAATAAAATTTAGCTATGACAATGCAAATACATTGTAATTAATTTTTGCAATTATTCAAAAAACGACAGTGTTTGATAATGAAATAGTAAACCCTCATTATACGACCACCATTCAGCCCAAATTTGCCACCATACAGGGTTTTTGCAATAGGTTGAGGGAAGCCTTAAATGAAATTATAGGGGAACTGGAATGTGGACTTTCAAACATCGTGGCGTAAAACGAGGTGGCAAATAAAACGAGGGACATTATAAAGAAGTGTGACGTCGGTGTATAGATTATACCGAAATACACACAACAACTTAGTTAAGAAAGTTAATAAGCCGGAAGTGAATTTTGTATAAGATAAACATCTGTCGGGAATACATACAATTTTCTGGACATTTCCATGATAAACGTTTCAGTCAAGACATGTACTGGATAAGTGTATTGTGTTTTGTAGGCGTTTTTTCATGGGAATGTACAGCGATTAGGAAAAAATACGACATTCCTTTTGGAGGTCTCGACCTAACTCTTGATGTCCTTGATCAGATGAGGGTGAGCAGCATGGTATTACTTTAAATCATTACCACTTTAAGATAAACATGACATATATCTTAAACATTTAAAGTAAAACCACTGCTTTTAAGAGTTAAATATACTAGAATAAGATGTTTATAAACTTACGGTTTGGTTTTATAATTGGTGTGTTACGTCACACGCAACAATTTTTCTGTCTTACGGTGGCGGCCAGTTTTTAATGATGAACTCCAGTAGAAATACCGACTGTAATGTATCCGCGTAGAGACCACCGACTTCCCACAAGTAAACTCGGAAACTTTCTGACAAAATTATCAGGGCACGAACCACGAAGGCCCAAACTACTATAGTACGGTAACATGTGAAATAAGAATTTGATGATATAAAAAATCGAAGAAAGGACAACGATTTCTTTAAAACGTCTATTCCGGAAGATACTGAATTGATAAGGTGAATTAATCATTCCAAAATTCTACAACTGTCTGTAATGATGTTTCTTTTTGTTTTAACTATGTATTTTTTATAAATCGAGGCGACGCCCCACACGTATCAATTTGAAATTAGGACAACTTGGGACAACAGAAGTATAACTCATGATCCGATCCATATCACACTTGGTCCGGTGGATGATCACAACAGACTGAAATTAACAATTACTGGACCCTTCTTCAACGATCCATCAAATCCTGGAGGAACACCTGGACAACCATTTCCTGGTCTTTGGGATTATGAAGGTAACTGGAACATTATCATATAAAAAATCTAAGATACCAAAGTATAAATCAATAGAATGTCCAGGACAAAGATACAAATCCGACAAAAATGGACAAACACGGACCTCTGGAAACCAAAAGGTGGATCAGGTGCCATGGAGGAGTAAGCATCCCCTGTCGACCGGTCACACCCGCCGTGAGTCGACAGTCAAGTCCAATGAAATACGTCATATATCATGACATCATTACACATGTGTTCATGACCATGTGTTCTTTTTAATTTGCACACATCACTTTCCAAAACCAATTCATAATTTTACCAAGATACCAGTAAATTGGCATGTTTCAATGAAAAATAAAAGGGTTGACAGGCTAGTTTTGTCACAAAATATTTGAGTTAAAGATATGGATGGTGCAATGCTTTACCTTTTTCACCACTATTGTTTGAACAATATTGCTTAGTTATGTTTACAGAACCCGAATGTGCAACTTTTAATATGTAGCCCTATACCTGTTTTATTTGGTTTCAAACTACCATACGTTATTATTACATGCCATTTTGTTGTCGTTTCCTTTTACATTATATGCAGTACCAGTAGAAACGTTAATATTTCCTTTTTCTAAAAGGAGTGATGATTTTATCACGGAATGATAAAATATAAATTGATAATTTGTGACTTTGTTTAAAATGTAAATAAATGTTGTTATATTATACGAATTATATGATACGTAATTTGAATGTATAAACAGATATACGGGTTTTGCAGTACCTAGACATCAACCATCTTCTACACAACACCGTTACATGTTCATGTGCATCATCTTCCTTCAAATATAATCCTATGGGGCATGTCATCACCGGCGATGTTTCTATTGTTGAAAATGAAAACCTCAAAAATCTTATTTTAAGAGATCCTAAGTACCGCGAAACCCGTTCCTTTCATTGGCGTCAGAATTTCAGTTTAGTTATGAATTCTGTCGAAGATTATGCCAGACGATGGGCCAAACATGAAGACGTGGAACCAGACACTTTGTCTGCATGGCTAAAAGCTGAACGATGTTTGATAAAAGCTCGTATTCGAAAACTTGAACTATGAAAACACATTATCCCTCTGTATTTAGTGATCCAGAAGTAGTAACTGAACTGGATAGATTACATGACCAATATGTACTGGTCCCAGCAGACAAAGTCTCAAATAATATAGTTTTTATTTGCAAGTCACATTACTATAAATGCTTATTAGAAGAGCTAGGGTTTAATACGAATTCTGGTAACCCCACACACACACGTAGCTCACTTTCAAAGGACGAGATCCTTCAAAATCACGTGTCCGTATTACGCTCTTTTGATGTACCTACAACCGATAGTGATTTTGAGCTACAATATTTATATTGGATACCTAAACTTCATAAAACCCCATATAAGCAGAGGTACATAGCAGGATCTAGCAAATGTGCTACCAAACCTTTATCTTTACTCCTTACCAAGATATTGACAGCCGTTAAAGAGAAACTTCAGCAATACTGTACAGTTGCTTATTCCAGAAGCGGTGTAAATCAGATGTGGATACTTAAAAATTCTAAACAACTTTTAGAAAATTTAAAGGCACACAATATTATCCAAATTCACAGTATCAAAACATACGACTTCCCTTATCTTTACACAACTATTCCACATAAAAAAAATAAAAGAAAGACTTTTTAGCATCATAGAAAACTGTTTTTTCACTAAAGGTGGTACCCGAAAATTTTAAATATCTAGTGATTGGTTATCATGATACTTACTTTGTCAAACACCACTCTGATTCTACATATAAATACATATAAAGTTGATATAAAAAACATGCTGGAATTTCAAATAGACAATATATTTGTAATGATCCGAGACGTTGTCTTTCAACAAACTGTCGGCATTCCTATGGGAACCAATTGTGCCCCTTTATTGGCCGACCTGTTTCTTTAGTCATATGAACCAGACTTCACTCAGAAACTGCTGAATCAAAAGAAGAAAAAGCTAGCGGTGTCCTTTAATTTGACATTTAGATATATCGACGACGTTTTGTCAATTAATAATGACAATTTTCATACATATGTCAATGCGATATATCCCAGCGAACTAGAAATTAAAAATACAACAGAATCAAGCACACAGGCTTCATACTTAGACATTTTACTTACTATAGACACAGACGGGAAATTGGTAAATAAGCTATACGACAAACGCGACGATTTCGGCTTTCACATCGTAAATATTCCACATTTAAGTAGTAACATCACACAGTCACCCGCATATATTTCACAAATGATCCGATATGCCAGGGCGTGTTCAACATATGAACATTTCATATACAGATGTAAACTACTCACTGACAAATTATTGACACAGGGATATCGAGAACCGCGTTTAATGTCAACTTTCCGCAAATTTTACGGTCGGTATAATAGTCTTGTTTGCGATTACTCTGTTTCACTGAGTGAAATGTTGAGTTGCCGTTGACCGTTGTTGAGACGTCTGTACCAACTGTGACGAGGATTCGTTCCTCACGCATTTCATTTGGACTTGACTGTGGACTTACGGCGGGTGTGACCGGTCGACAGGTGATACTTAGTTCTCCTTGGCACCTGATCCCACCTCTTGGTTACCAGAGGTCTGTGTTTGTCCATTTTTTCCGGATTTGCATGTGTCCTGGACATCCTAAAGATTTATACTTTGGTATATGAGATGTTTTATAATATAAGTATGCACATATGCCGTACAGAAGGTATTCGATCACTATTATTGTTTACGCTCTCTCTCTCTCTCTCTCTCTCTCTCTCTCTCTCTCTCTCTCTCTCTCTCTCTCTATATATATATATATATATATATATATATATATATATATATATATATATATATATATATATATATATATATATATATATATATATATATATATATATCATACAACAAAGAATGAAATACATTTTTCATTATATAATTTGGTTTTCATTTTTTGAATTAGAAATTAAATGATTTATTTAAATAGAAAGGTTAATTTTTTTATGTAAATCTGAAATAATAAACTAGAAAATTGCATCTAAAAACCAGTTAAAATGGGAAATATTCTCTGTTTTCTGATGAACATTTTATTGGAATCAGATAAGAAATAAGTTTTTGACAAAAAAATGTTTTTACATGAAATGAAAGAATAAAAAATCCGTAGTGACCAAATGCTTTTTACACATCTCGGTATGTTTAAACAGTCTTACTTTTCGCCCGAACTTGACCTTTTCACCAAACTCTAGAGGTTTCCCTTGAACATTTGTCACGGGTGTGGCGTACTGGCAGGGAACGCTGACTTCTTCCGGGCACCTGGTCCCATCTCGTTTTGGAGTTGTAATTGTTCTTCGTGTTGAGACTGATTTAATATCTATATTGTCGTATTCCAGTGGACTTGGAGTTTTTAATATCCATAGGTACTTCTTCCTTATATTCAATATGTTTATTTTCAGTCGCAGAAACGTTTTTCCTCAATGACCATGATCAATATTTAGAGGCGGAGTTTTCACCGTAAGATTTTACTTTACAATTATGGTTTTTCCTCAATATTACGCGCACGTTATGCAGACCTCTCGACTTGCAAGCAGAAGGTTCCGGACGACTCATTGTGCAGGGTCATATTTAAGATTTTTTTATTTGATGGAGTATATTTGGTTGAGACTGAAAACCGATAGGCATGACTCGTGAAATAATCCTTACTGCTTTTATCACATTTTGGTTTGGCACGTTTACATTGTCAACATTTAAAAAATGGAATATATCATTTTGGCATATTTACATAGTAATAAATTAGGCATGCAGATAAGCTTTTCTTTTCGAAATATCTACTGGAGAACAGGACCAGTTTAGATGAGAAATTAACTGGCCTGATGGATTATTCACTGGCCACGAATCAGCGGAACACTGCTAATTTCGAGCCATGTTGGTGAAGATACCACAAACTCCGGTGTAATCGTATCTGAAGTAACAACACAGTCGTTATCTCTAGTTATTGGCAAATGAACACAAAACTTAAAGTAGATACACAGAGTTCCGAGTATAAATAAATCATTATAAAATTCGGTATGGCCGTTTATTTTCGTATGGGAAATATTTTAAATAAGAAAAAAAGAAGGAAATATGTGTTTAGCTGTGTCTGTATGATTTTCTATTTGTAAACGTGGAAAAATTGCAGACCTATGCTTACATCTTTAATATCACAACGGAAGATTAAACGTCATAAAAATAATTATACCAAATAAACAAGCATGGTATGGAGTTTTGTAGGCTAGTTATGCAACATTAACTTTTTGTAAGTTCATCGACCCCTGAAGTCACATTTGGACCTGTCCATTTCAAAGAATGGTTAAGTCTACTGTCGGATATCAGGGGTGCATGTTTTAGAATCAAACTGTTTATCATTATTTTACAAGCTATTTGAACTTGTTCACACCTGAATTATGACAGTACACTATTTATTGGTCTGTGTGATTTCAAATGTGACCGCACGGTGGATGTGTTAAGAACGAACTGCTGACAAAAATCGGTTTTTGTTACAGAAATATTACTGAGTTATTACTCTGTGAGTTCACTATTATGCTTTAATGGGTATATTATACATATGTAAAACCACATTCATTCTATCGTAATGTGCCGACATGTATTTTATCATTATGTGTGATTTTTCAGCCATGGCCAACATTTGCTGTTGTTGCTTAAGGGTGAAAGAGACTCGTTCAAAGTAAGTCATTTAAATTCATATAGATCTCGTAATTACGAGATAATAAAAAATTTGTTACAACTAACACATATAAAGAGCCAAAGAAACTCAAGAATTAAAGAAAAAACTAAAGAATATTTTATCGCTATGCATAATAATATAAAAGCGAGAAGCGTCTAGTTAACCACTTAGTATGATGCCTATAGGCGTTGCACTTGAAGACCGATTTACTGAGTAAAGCGGACTTGATAAGAGCTGCAACATGCGCATCTGTTTTCAACAATATTCATTTATCTTCAATTAAAGATGTGCCTTTTTAACTTTATTTATTTTATAACGTTCAACAAAAAAGAAGTAAAACTTAAAAGTCAGTGGCACGAATGTTGACACATGAGGGTCCTAAGTTTGGGAAACCGATGTTCCCGGAGAAAATTCACGTGTCCGAGTGGGCGACCATAATATCTTCTCACATGCAACATTTGTTGAATCAGTATTTCGAACAGTTTTGAGTGAAAAGCCAGCACATCAACAATTAGCTACTCGGGCTCTCAAATTCGCTGCGCGGCATTACCTCAGAATCGTTCCAGGGTACCGGTAAATATAAGGCATTATTTCCTTGCAAGCAAATACAAATTTTTATGTCCCTGGATTGAAAGACCAGAGGCGAATTGTTTTTGTCCTATCTGTCTGTTTGTCTGTTCTCAACATTAACCTTACCCATAATTAAAAAAAAAAGAATTAGAAACTCCCTTTAAAGCATGCATACTCTATTAGTTGAGTTTTATACTAAAATCTAGCGTACAGACTTTGTTGCCGCCGGAGGGGGGTTGCAAGATTCACAAACACACCTTGTTAAGTTACTCGAATGCTTACATTTAGTCGACAATGCAACTCGGATCACTGCAGCTTATTAGTTTTAACAAGGGTTATGGACATGGACATTTTATTGATTTATACTTTGGTATCTGAAATGTTTTATATATTAAACAAACTGCGTGGGATGGTCATTTAATTGTTGGTCGGCGTCAGTTTCAACTTTGAGCACTGAAATTTATCCTTACGGTCAAATTTCAACGGAGTCCTTATTTAATGTAACAAAGCGGCAGCAAGTCAAAACTAGACCTGTGACCTGGACATCCTAAAGATTTATACTTTGGTATTTGAGATGTTTTATATTACAAAGCTGTTCAGTTATATGCCTTCACCATAATATAGCTGAAATATTGTTGAAATATAAGCCTGCACCATAATATAGCTGAAATATTGTTGAACTATATGCCTGCCCCATAATAAAGCTGAGATATTGTTGAACTATATGCCTGCCCCATAATATAGCTGAAATATTGTTGAACTATATGCCTTCACCATAATATAGCTGAAATATTGTTGAACTATATGCCTTCACCATAATATAGCTGAAATATTGTTGAACTATATGCCTGCACCATAATATAGCTGAAATATTGTTGAACTATATGCCTTCACCATAATATAGCTGAAATATTGTTGAACTATATGCCTGCACCATAATATAGCTGAAATAGTGTTGAACTATATGCCTTCACTATAATATAGCTGAAATATTGTTGAACTTAAAAGTCAAATCACATTCAGTCCAACCATATCATCATTATTACAGAAAATTCTCTTTTTCCTGTAATGGTCTGCAAAACTTTCTGCACAATATGTTTAGGTTTGCTTTCTCATTACATACTATGAAGTCAGATAGCGGCGAAATGATTTCACTAATGTCAAGTTATTGTCATCAAGGACAGATAAAACAAGCCATCCGGAGGCTTCAGACGACACCAGAAATTTTTGGACAACTTACATATAAACAAATGAATTCCGAGAATATTACAGATTTAATTTAAAAACAAATTATATATATATATATATATATATATATATATATATATCATATAAATTATATATATATATATATATATATATATATATATATATATCATTATAAATTTCAGGAATGATATAAATTGATTTTACTGAAATTGTCAGACCTAGTGCCTCTGACAACAGACAATTTGAATTCTTTTTAGAATATAAAAAATATCAGATACCAAAGTATAAATCAGTAGAATGTCCAGGGCATAGATACAAATCCGGTAAAAAGTGGACAAACACGGACCTCTGGAAATTAAGAGGTGGGATCAGGTGCCATGGAGGAGTAAGCATCCTATGTCAACCGGTAACACCCGCCGTGAGTCCACAGTCAAGTCCAATGAAACACGTGAGGAGTGTATCCTCGTCACAATTGGTACAGACGTCTCAACAACCGCCAACGAAAAGGCAACTCAACATTTCACTTAGTGAAACATAGTAGTCGCAAACAAGACTATTATACCGACCGTAAAATTTGCGGAACGTTGACATTAAACGCGGTGTTCGATATCCCTGTGTCAATAATTTGTCAGTGAGTAGTGTTGCTTCGAGTGTGAATGAAAAAAATGACGAAAAGGGAGGTTTTAAACCATTTCATATTTTAATTCGCTAACATTTTATACTTGTTTTTTAATATTACAGCAACAGTTACCATTGTCATACAGTGCCAGTATAAAAAGTCATAAATGGGAGGGAACCGCATACATACCTGCAAGTTATTTTCCACCAAATGTTACTAAATTTAATGCTTACGCAATACATGGATCAGGTGATAATAGGATTTACGAGTCTTTGTATCCGGTTCCAACAGGAAGGTACCACAATGCTGACTTGTAAGTTGATTCAAAATAATTTTCTTAGAAGCAAAATGAGCTATTGTCGACGGTAATTTTTCAAATTTTCAACTATAAACCATTTTCATACAATAAAATATCTTTGAACACTAAATTACCCACATTTACAATAATTTCAACCGTTAAACATACAGTTTGAGGAATTGAATTTATATTGAATTACAATACAACATTTCTCTGACGTCGTCGTAATATACAAGTTACCCCTTTGTCAAACGCTCACTCGGTGAACTTTATCATCCATGTTCAAATGCAAGTATTTATTAAGCAGAAGCATTGTCGGGAAAACGCGGTCCAAACCTACATTGCCATTTCACATGATTATCTTTTGCGTGTATATGAAATGATACTAGCGAATGATTCGTTGATTCTCGGGGTTTTTTCTCGTAAATTTGCGTTTACAGGATTCAAACTAACCCTTTCATTGGGTTTCGTTTGGCAAATATTCTAATAATAAGCTTGGATTTGTTCCTTTAACCACTATTTGATATGACTTTCTGATATGAGATATATATTACATAAAATATGCATGTGAAATTTCAGCTATCGACAGCTCATCTTTTTTACTTTTTAATTATAGCGCTTATTATTTCATTATACTCCTACAGAAAAAAACACTTTTTGTATCGAATTAATCAACATCAAATGAAATTTATATAACTATTCCCATTCTTTTCTTAACATTTTATGCACGATAAATTTTGTTGAATTTAATTTTGGAATAAAAACATGTGTATAGGAATATTAATTTGCATCAATGATTTTAAATACGTGTATATCGTTTGTGCATTAATGTGGAAATCATGCAGATTCGATGGCAATTTATGTTTTGTAAATACAGATACTGATGTGGTACAACCAACCATTTTAACAGTGGGAATCTAATTGGAAATGTCTTTTGTACATTTTGTTTACACACGCTATATATTGTATATATAAGGTTTTATAACCTTGGACTTTGACAAGCTAGGACAGGAAGAAGTAAACCTATTAACTGTTTATTCTGTAAAATGTAGAAAATAAAGGGAAATTCAAACATGTCCACAACAACAATGTGGTAACTATTTGTTAGGGTTAGGGTTATACATATATATTATGCCAATCCTAATAAGTTTCAGGATTTTCCGGGAAGAGACCACCTGCCTTCCGGAAGTAAACTGGCAAACGTTCTCACAAAATCAGCTGAGATTGGCAAAAGTAAAGCGAACGAACATAAAATATGGTCTGTTGAGATTTAAAACGTAGAATCGTCATATAAAACCCTTCGAATTATTGTTTCTTTACTTATAACCTTTAGTGTGTAGGTTTAGCGTCGTTTCCGATTCGTATATGCAAATTGTAGAAACAAAGTATATTATATTTGAACTGCACTCAATGAATGTGTTAAAAGAAACACAAAAAACTGGAATTGACACGATTTTTTTTCACTTAGATGAAGTAACCTGTGATATTTGATATAGATCAATCCATATAATGTGGCAGGTTGGAGTCTTGTTAATCCTTGTTTTAACCTGATCAAGTATAAAGATTAGGCAATGCAGTATAATGACATTAGGATTACACTGGCGTGAGCATTCAGTTTTATTTGACACCATACCAACGGGTATTGAGTGGGGGTATTTAAACGCATTTCCTGTGTTGTCCACTATAACCAGAAAATGAATAGAATCGATAGTGTAATACATGAAAATTAGTCCGCCCCTTTAAGTTATGTGAACCGGACAATAACTTAACCAACTGTATCTCAGCCATGTACACCAGCATCTTTGTTACTTTGGTATTCGATTACAATTATAAATTCTATTTACTTTCAGCCACAAATTGCATTACTTCCAAGCCATTGACTTCCGAGATTTAATGCCCTGGAACTGGAGTCCACTGTACCATTCAGAAGAATGGAAACCAGTAATCGCTTTTGGATAGTTTTATATTAGACATTTTAATCATCAAAGTAAAATTATATTTGAAAATTAGGGATTGTCTCCCTTGACATGTCATTCGCTGTAATAAAAGTGAGTCTCTTCCATTTAAAGATGTGCTATTATTGTAACTGTTTAAAAGATCAGGAAACGTATAGCGTTTAATCACAAAACGTGATACAGATGTTCATAATGTCTTCAGGATTAATACCTCTGGATTGTTAGAGGTCAGTGTTTCTCCAATATCACCAGATTTGTATATATATCCTGGACATCCTGAAGATTTCAGATATTATATCTGTAATGTTTCACACAATAAGGCCATTCCATGTTGTTTTTTTCTGCATAGCGTCCGCGAACAGATTGGTTTTGAGGTCATAAAACAAACAAAATATCAGAAACATCCAGGGGAAAATATGGAATATATCCCTTAAAAGAACAGTTTAACATGAACATTTATTTTCATCAATGTGAAAACTATTATTCCATAGATTATTTAGCAGTATGTGTCAATGATGTGGTTGTCATCCGCTTAATTTTGTTTTTCATTTGAACACATCATGGACAATACTTAACTATACAATATAATGATTTTGTGCACCTAACTTTCTTGCGTTTCCTGTGGTTTTGTGGGGTTTTGTCACTGATATTTAATTCAGCTTGGAACATAAACATAGAAAACTTGGAATGGCCTAATTGCAATGACAACAAATGGTCGGAGAAATAAGTACAAAAATTAACTGGTCTTTACTCAGGTTGAATATTATAAACATAATACCAAAGTTATAATATTCAAGAGGATCGTTTCTGTCAATTAGACTCCATCACTTGAGCTCCAATTTATACAAGATGCATATTTTCTAAAGAGAAAATGCTATAATACAGGGTCAATTAATAAATCTAAATGTATAGCAGAATCGACGTTACATTTTTGTTATTTTGTTTTAATTTTCATTCCAATGATTTTTTATCGTTTTGCAAATTTTTTTTCCAATATTATACAAATGACTACAGACATATAAACTCAGCTCAGTTGCAATGAGCTGGTGTTCACAATATACCATGTGCATAATTACATGCATGTGTAATCATACAGTTACAATAGAGTTAAATACACCAAAAGTATACTAATGACTCATAGCATTGCAGTTGGATTTGGAAATCCCACCAAAAAACTTTAATGTCTTAATGTGGCATTCATGACGCAGCGTTTGTGCATAGGTATACTATACACATATATACAATATGAATATTGTCCTGTCGTATGAACGTTAAAATAGAGTGATATTTAAATGTGTGGATAAATCGGATAAATAATGGGCATGTAATAAATACAAAACCACAAAATTGTTTCGATTTGTATCCTCTGACTACATTTGATCGTTGTAGCGGAAGAATGCAAAACATGAGCGTAGCTCGAGGTGAATCCTTCTGATTTTACGATTAAGTACAGTCCGATAATACGGATAGAAACACATGACTTGTGTAGTTTTATATACATTGTACGTGTCCATTTATAATGTCATTTCAGAGATACCGGGACTCCGGCACGTGACAAGGGCTCTGAGTAGTCTCGCTACACATTAAACAATCATGTATCGTTTCGTGTCTATATTACATAAAATATGATGCTGTTATGTACGCCCTGCCATAAATGATTTACGTATACGCATACTTAAAGTTCGAATGCTTGTAATAGTGTTTGATTGTCAATATAGATATACCCTTTGGATGGCAGATAAACAGAAGCGCGCCTGCAGGCCACACATGGTTTTCATATTAAAATTCAAACCAAAAAGTTATTAGAATATTCACCTTTATACACTTTTCTACTTCTGTTCCGTCGCGATTTGTCATAAATGTATGCAATTTCAAATTAAAAAGTAGGGCAGCGTTATTCCCGATTACATAATTCATCGTGGCACTGTTAACACCATTTAAATTCGAAAATTTTCTAAGATTGTCTAAAGCTAATTTCGATTTTTAGAGATCATTTTTTATCTTTACAGTGGTTACTCTATATACGGAATTTCGGCTATACTTTTAGAGATATTATTTGGCCTTGTATGATACTTCTACTTTATCTTTAGAACATACACATACTTTTCAAATTGGAGCTCAATTGATGACGTCTAATTGACAGAAACGATATCGTCTTGAGCATTATAACTTTGGTATTATGTTAATAATATAATGATGTTTCATTTTTTGTGACATCAAATTAGGAATGTGGATGCATCTTTATGTGACGTATGAATGAAATACTGCAGCGGGAAATGTAAATACAGTATATATGGAAATGATAACAGATGCAGGAGAATTACTAAGAACTGTTACCTATGTTATGGGTCTTTTGCCAATTCAGGGAAGATTGCAATGACATAGACCCATAGCAGAGATTAAACTTCATGGCATTTCTTCTACATCTCGTAACATCCGCGTCACATCCACGCTTACTCTGTAAATTTCATCTGCAATATATATGACTTCCTCTTGTAACGTTTAGCGCTTAGGGAAGGAACAAATTCTAATTCTACCTGTATGATGTATAATGAAGAAGTACCAATGGATATTCAAAACTTAAAGTCCACTGAAATACAACAAATTAAATAATATGATTGGGCATTGCCTATGGGAGAGCGCAGTTCAAAATGAATATTTAATATAGCTTTAGATCATATAGCAGCATAAACAGAAAAGAAGGTCCATATGAAATGAAGCAGCAAAATGAATGAGCTTCATGATTGGGTTCAAGATACAACATTGGCAATTACCCATGATTCATGAAAAAAAACATGGAGGCGACCAGGGAAGTCAGGACTGGCGTTTTCCACACAGAACTTTATTCAACAGTATATTTCACTTACATTTGAATTGTTTGATAGTATATTGTATGGATTTTAGTTCATTTTCATAATCTCAACCACTTACTTCCTTTCCCAAACGGGACTAAACTGGTTTGAAACTAGTTTCGCTGTTTCATGGTTAGGGTCTTATTTATTGTAAACAGTTTCAAACCAGTTCGGAAAACCTACCAAGCAGCCCTCGGAGGTGGTTTCAGTGATGCCAAGTCCGTCCAATTGAAAGCATCCAAATATGTAGTGGATTTGCTGTGATATTCTTTGTTTCATTAACAAAGTTTTTAAACTATGCTTTAATAAATATTTAATAATAATAAAGTTAATGTCATACTCGACAAAATATACACTAAATACAGTTTACACAACAGTACACAGCAATTACTAATATGTTAATGAAAACCTAACATTTACTACAGAACTGCTATAAATCGAAACTAGTTTCAAACCATGTTAAAACCTGAAACTGAAACAAAAACCAGTTTTCTGTAAATAAATTCGCCTTCAGTATTAAATCTGTGTTTAAGTATACTAGAATTCGGGATTTTTAAGTAACAATGTAGGACAATTCCAATAGTTCATACTGCATTCCAGAATGAAATCAACAATGCGCCGTAAAATATAATAACAGTATGACATTTAACTGCAGACTCGACAAAATCTGCACTATTTGCTTCTATTTATAGTGCCGCTGAAGAATTTACTTGTGGCAGATGGTGGCACTCAAGACCAATAACACAGACACTTAAATGTGGGTAATAACTGTTGACACTTTCACCAAAATGCGTGTAAAACAAATACTTGGAGGTTTTGTTACTTTTATTATGTCACTCGATGATAACATTTTGACTGTATCTCAGTACATATTTCAGAAATAATTGTGAAATTTGAATTCTAATTCATACTCTCCTAAATAATAACAATGGATTTCACCATTCCTTGAAATGGGTGAGTCAAAATGTGGGATTGATGACTTCACTTTAGTGTATGTGCCAAACGTCTTTACAATCTTAT
Source organism: Atrina japonica (assembly GCA_030159075.1). NCBI lineage: Eukaryota > Metazoa > Mollusca > Bivalvia > Pterioida > Pinnidae > Atrina > Atrina japonica. Next base: position 429,751 of record BROG01000245.1, read on the forward strand.
CGATATGGACGTAATTATTATTTAGGGCAAACAACATTTAAACTCATAATGTTATGTTGCACTTAATGTAACAATCAACACTCAATACACATGAAACATTGTCTATTTAGACTTATTACAGCACTTCACATAGAAATTCGATAACGGACACAGAATTACATTCTGGATCTTTAGTTCCGCGACACTGGGTTCCACAGATAGTCCCGTTCTTCTGGCTTGACTAAAGGTTGAATCCACAATAGATTGGTCATTGAAACCATGGGGGAACATTCAGGTTTCCTTTACTTCACGACACTGACCACTGGACGGAACACATTTATAGAGATTTGTCTTGACCTCACACTTTTTTCGTTACTAGATATTTCCTTGCAATCGCAACACCAATTAATGCAACTGCTAAGATCAAGAACAAACCTAAACCTAAACCAAGTAACACATAGTTAAACATTGTCAAGGTAATGGGGCCATATTTGGACACCACTGCAAAACAAAAAATTTATAATTAGATAATAATACTGACATCAAGAAATATGTATTTACATTGGAACTTTCAACATATGTACACCTATCTTATATTTCAATCTTTTACAAATATGGAGGGAAATGCAATATACGTTACCTAAAATTAATTCAAAAGGATAAATTAACAACAACCCACCAGATAAAACACACAGGTGCCCGCGTTTATATCACAGACACTACAGTAACTATTGTGAATGGCATTTTATGGGGGTTACGATAAACTAACAAAGACAAAAATAAAATGTGGAGTCAATGCAACATGGGAACAAATTACCCAGAAAAAAAGACCAAATCAAGACAGAACGGGTACAAGTCACCCGGGAAAAGACCAAACCGAGGCAATTCGGGTACACGTTTTTTAACGAGAAAAGAGCACCATCATTTGGCAGTTTAATTGACATATACTTTCTTGGTTCAATGATTTGGATTTATGTTTCATCTTATTCCATACTTGTAGTTTACAGGATTTATCTCCCTTTTCCTGAGTTACCTTTATAGCGGGTATCTGAAGGAAGGTAAAACGTTCATGGAACGAAGTTTGTATGCACTGTTTCTTTTCGATGTAGTCTAATATATCCTGCAGTCTGACTGGTAATACATTAGGACTAATAATACATTAAAATTTGAAGTTTAACATTTTGTCCTAAAACTATGGTACTATGGCAGCTTGGGTTCACCATCATCTGAAACATTTTGTTCCGAGAAAATGAAATTTCAAATTTCTTGTAGACGGGTGATGATTGGGGACAAGATTGGACATTAAGGTGGTTGGTGGTTGGTAGATTAAGGTGGTACATTAAATTGGTTGGTGTTTGATAGATTAAGGTGGTACATTAAGGTGGTTGGAAGATTAAGGTGGTACATTAAGGTGGTTGGTGATTGGTACATTAAGGTGGTTGGTGGATTAAGGTGGTTGGTGAATTAAGGTGGTACATTAAGGTGGTTGGTACATTTGCCAGTAGCAATAACAATTTATACGAATTGTGGCTCGTGGATCTTATAACTGCTCTAAACAAAATATTTCACTTTTCGTTCATAACGATCCCTGATGATCGTCGATTATGAATATCTCGAAGTCAACAGAACATGTTAGGAGGGTCATTTAAACACTAAAAAGGACCACAAAGAACAGAAAAGGGCCGAAAAGAAGATTGAAATCACCAAAAAAAAAGATTTAAATCTTTAAAAAGGACCCAAAAGAATATTGAAATCACCGAAATGAAGATTGAAATCACCAAAAAGAAAACTGAAATCACCGAAAGAAAGGTATAAAGTACAAAAAGGAAGACTGGAATTACCGAAAAGGAGATTGAAATCAACGAAAAAGACCGAATAGAAAATTGAAATCACCGCAAAATAGTGAATAGAAGATTGAAATCACTGAAAAAGACTTAAATCACCAGAAAAAATATATATATATATCTGTTAAGTATTAAGAATGTACATGTATATTAGTTAAATATTAATTATTATTTACGTCCACGTTTGCGTGAATTCTATCCCGTCTTTATATCATTATTGCTACTTTCGGTGTTATGTTTGTAAAAATTGAAAATCTTGGACACTTGTATCAAATTTTAAAATGGTCCTTTTCGGTTATTTCAATCTTCTTTTCGGTCCTTTTCGTTGTATAAACGACACGTGTTTGGATGATATGGCATTGGGCCATGACTACATTCGCTTCACAGTATCTAATCTTCGAGAGTAGAGGGCATACACTGTTTCACTTGATAAATTTGAGGAACTATCTTTTAACTAAAATAAAGTTTGTTTGTTTGTTTACTGTTGTTTAACGTCCCACTCAAGAATATTTCACTCATATGGAGACGTCACCAAATGCCGGTGAAGGGCTTCAAATTTTGGCCTATGCTCGGCACCTACGGCCAATTGAGCAGTGAGGGTTCTTTAACGTGCCGACACCTACTGTGACACGGGACCTCCAGTTTTTACTGTCTCATCCGAAAGACAGGAAACCAACCTGTCGCCGGCGGGACTCGAACTCACGACCTCACGATCCAGAGTCGAGCACGCTACCGACTGAGCCAGGCCGACTCAACTAAAATAAAGAGAAATGATACGTACCTCTTTGTTCTGCCCAGAATTCCAATGAAAATCCCCTGTAATTGTTATTTTGCGCATCTGTTTCAAAGTTCACTATGATTGTATTATACAATGATGTCAAAACTGTTCCGGGATACTTCGTTCCGCACCATGTGGCCATTGAACCGTGAAGTGTCGTAGCTCCTTTAATTAAACAAAAATCACATGTTTTTAATTGAATAAACATAATAACCTTTTCCATGTTCATGTTTAATCATATAAACATTAATAGGACATTTATTTCTTCCTTTGGATAGTTTGTTTGTGTCAATTATTTGATCATTATGCGGTTAGCGTTGGACGTACAACTACTTTGAAACAAACAAATGGACTAATATACCAAAAAAAGAAGAGCAAAATTACATTTTGCTGCATTTTAAATTGAAAAAAAGAACATTAAAGGTGCGACATGTCAACTTACAGCCCCGTACTTTTTTGTTTTTTACAACAAGCCAAAATGTTCTCATTCACTGGGCGAAGTCCTGTAGTATGCTAATGGCTTCTCACAAAGTAATGAGTGTTTTACTGGTTTGCTGTTTCATCCAAATATTCGAGATTTCCACTTTAAATCTCGAGCGTTTCGGGAAGGGATGAATAGTCACTACTTTTCTTTTATCTGAACAAGCTGAGTTTCAAACTTAATTACTTGTGTCGCGAGGCAAATGACAAATGCCATAACATTGAAACAACCCTAAGCAGTTTTATAAGATGATGTTATTAAAACAAATTTTGTTTCTAACGATTTTCCTGTAACTGCATAAATGCGCTAATTTTACTTGCGCTAAATTCTTAAAGTGAATATTGATTCCAATACTCAGTGATATATTCAGGAATGAATTAAAATATAAAGTGCGCAAAAACGTTAACAGCTGTCATAGCGGTAAATATTGATTGCTCATGCGCCAAATTGAACAAACTTCACAGTGATGCAGGATCGTAAAAGTTTCATTTCGCTAAGTGCAAGGATGTTCGTGTACCGTCTTCGACCTACGTCATAGTTTCGTTAGCACATATTTACATTTAGTGACAGCCCTAACACCCAGTAGACACCAGAAGTCTTGTTATATGACCGTAATGTTTCGTTGCATAAGTATACACTGTGTACAAAACAGGAACGACTTGAAAATCATTCTTTTATCCACATCAGTAGTGTACATGACCTATCTTTTACACAAAAGCTATGACGACAGGCATTACAAGAATATCCCTACAATTAGCGCTAGTCGATTATTTCAACCCCAAAAATAAGGTACCGTACCGTCATAGATATTAACGTAGTCGAAAAAACAACCCAGAGAGTACTCTAGTTCGCTGTCGAGAACCCTCACTTTTATCACAGGATCCGAGAATGACGTATTCGATTTGATAGTCCACGTAAATGACACGTGCCTATAAAAGAAACAAAACAGCATTCATGTATAAAAATAGATATACATTGTACATACTTACATAAATGAATAATCAAGTATAAATATGCCTACAGGAAAAATATGTATCGACAAAACCGCAATATTCTAGCATGCACAGACGTTTGGTCAGTCACAAAACCAAATTTTTCGTCAAACTGTAGTCATGGCGAGAAATGATACATTGACAGAGAATTGGTACTTGGTGATAACAGGTATTTGGCGGTAACTGCACTTGGTGATTATTGGTACTTGGTGATAACAGGTACTTGGTGATAACAGGTATTTGGCGGTAACTGCACTTGATGATTAGTGGTACTTGGCGAGAATTAAATGGTACTTGAGATTTATTGGTTCTCAGTTTGACAAGCTTTGATATCTATTTTTTTCATTTCACAACTTATACGTTATGCCAGGGCATGCTCTTCTTATGAATATTTTATTCTGCGAGCAAAACGACAAGCCAATAAACTACTTACACAAGATTACGTTGTTGAACGCTTGGAGTCGTCGTTTAAGAAGTTTTATGGTCGATACGGGGATCTTGTTAAACATTATGAAGCCCCCCTCTCAGAAATATTAGATATTATTCTGGAGCACGGCCACAGACAGTGACTCCCTTTCCGAATTTGACTAGAAATGTTTCCATGGAACGTTTGCGACAGGTATGGCATGCCGGCAGAAGACGCTGACTCCTTACGGACACCTGGTCTTATCCCGTTTGGGATTTGCAATTGTTATTCATGTTGAGACCATTTACACATCTAATTCGTCGTGTTATAATGGACTTGAAGTTTGATTATCGATTGGTACTTCTTCAATTTTACTTTGTACTTGGAGAGAAATGCAAAATTTGTAATTGTACTTGGTGAGAATTGATGTTTGGCAAGAATTCGTACTTGGCGAGCATTGGCTCTCTGTTTGGCGAGCATCGGTACTTAAGTTTGATTGGTATTTGGCAAGAATTAGTACTTGACGAGCAATGGCACTCTGCTTGACGAGCATTGGTACTTAACTTCGATTGATGTCATTAGACAAGTTAGTGAAGATAAATTAATTATGAATACATGTATAAGGATGATCAACTATTACCATATAAACAATACAGAATTAAGGGTTATGACTGCAAAGCTTTACATGAATATTAGGCGAAGTATGTTATATAAGGTATCTTGAACAATGTTCAATGCTTACGACTTGATATGTTGAAACATTTCTGTCACCATATTCTGCCGATAACCACTCTTTAGCGATTTATGATAAGTAAATGACATTGTATTTTAATTGAAAGATTGACAAACATAAATAAAATAGAAAGTAAATGAATTAATATTGTAATAAGAAATTTTATTATAATAATAGTTACTTACTGTGCATAACTTGCTGGATAATTCGGGGAAGTGAGTGTCTTTCTGGTCGATTCCGCTTGCATCAAGTAATTATAACTTGAAGCCGATTTAACTGTCCAATGAAAGTATGTAAGTATTAACAGTAATAAAATTAAAAAATTATTATATATTTGCAAAATATGATTTGCACTATGGATTATAAATTAAAAATTCGATACTCAGAAATAAGTGACGATCGTTTTGGTGACACGGAATTTTCCGGCATGGTGTTAAAATGGGAGCTTTATTTCTTGACATTTTGTCTTATTTCAAATGTTTAGCTCCGTATTGAACTGTCATGCTTTATATATACATGTTTACTATTGCATTTTATTACTAGTACATGTATATGATAACATCTCGTCTTGAACAATGATTTTTTTTTCGTTTTTCTTTCTCTGTAAAGTAATCTCTCTCTCTCTCTCTCTCTCTCTCTCTCTCTCTCTCTCTCTCTCTCTCTCTCTCTCTCTCTCTCTCTCTCTCTCTCTCTCTCTCTCTCTCCTATTCCATTGGTGTCCTATGGAACTGGATGGTGTTTTAAGTTTCGTTCGCATCTGTCCGTCAGTCAGTCTGGTTAAGACAATGGTGAAAGTTTTGTAATTGTTCAACATTTACTTGGTTGTATTATTTGCTTTTAGTCTTAAGACTAATCAGCATACAAATACACAATACAAAATACATCAGTCAACATATATACATACAAATACACAATACAAAATACATCAGTCAACATATATACATACAAATACACAATACAAAATACATCAGTCAACATATATACAAACAAATACACAATACAAAATACATCAGTCAACATATATACATACAAATACACAATACAAAATACATCAGTCAACATATATACATACAAATACACAATACAAAATACATCAGTCAACATATATACATACAAATACACAATACAAAATACATCAGTCAACATATATACATACAAATACACAATACAAAATACATCAGTCAACATATATACATACAAATACACAATACAAAATACATCAGTCAACATATATACATACAAATACACAATACAAAATACATCAGTCAACATATATACATAAAATGATAAGTACAAGTGAGTAGAGTGTTACTATGGAGGTGTAGACAAAATCTATTGATCTTAATTTTAAGGCTTTAACAAAAAATTCAGATAAATTACACAATGCTTTCTTTTTCTTCATTGAAAACAATTGAATATAAAAAATCTCTAGGATGTCCAGGATATAAGTAAAAATCTCGTAATAAATGGACAAACACGGACCTCTTGCAATCAAGAGGTGGGACCAGGTGGCATGGAGGAGTAACCATCCCCTGTCGAGCGGTCACACCCGCCGTGAGTCCACAATCAAATCAAAATGAAATACGTGAGGAACGAATCCTCGTCATAACTGGTACAGACGTCTCAACAACCGCCATCGAACAGGTAACTAAAAATTTCACTTAGTGAAACAGAGTGATCCCGACCGTAAAATTTGCGGAACGTTGACATCAAACGCGGTTTTCGATATCCCTGTGTCAATAATCTGTCAGTGAGTAGTTTACCTCTGTTTATGAAATGTTCATATGTTGAACACGCCCTGGCATATCGGATCCATATGTGGGTGATTGTGGAAAATTATTATTTATATGTGGAAATTTTACGATGGGAAAGCCGAAATCGTCGCGTTTGTCGTATAACTTAGTCGTTAATATCCCGACTGTGTCTAGAGTTAGTTAAATGTTTAAATATGAAGCGTGTGCTTGATTCTGTTGTATCTTTAATTTCTAGTTCGCTGGGATATATCGCATTGACATATATATGAAAATTGTCATCATTATTTGACAAATCGTCGTCGATACATCTAAATGTCAAATTAAAGAACACCGCTAACTTTTTCTTCTTTTGATTCTGCAGTTTCTGAACGAATTCTGCTTCGTATCAATAAAGGAACAGGTCAGCCAATAAATGATCTATGGTAATAGTATTTTCTAATATATAATGATCGTAGATATAGATACAAGGGTAGACCAAAATAAAATGAAATTCGTCTTCTAGTTCATTTCAAATACATTTTTACAAACGCGTTCTCTTCTTACCACATTTGTTTTTCTACCTTTTTCAATATCAAGTTCACGTGAAGATAATCGGAATTCACACAGTATATATTTGAAAGAATCTGGAAAAGGTTTTCGGAGATAATGTTACATGAAAAAGGTGTCAGGTAAGTATTTGTATAAAACAAATTAGGTGATGCTTCAAAATAACCGTCATAGTTCCCCTGATATAAGACATGTATTGATTAATCAATCCTCACAGAATGCGCGTCAGTTCCTTATATGGGATTGGACTGGGTGCGGGGTATAGGATCCATCTGAATAAGCACTTTATCTAATCTGTATTATTATCGAAATAATTCTTTTTTTGTAACCACGGCGAATGCACATTTAAAATGATTTCACGTTTATGGGATGTGTATAGATTTATTAATGCGCCAAGAGTTATTGTCTCATTTAGTTTTAGGAAGATAATTTTAATGTATTCATTTTAACTTTATATAGTTTTGATCGCTAAACACATTCGACATAATGGTAAACAAACATTTGATATTAATCCTGTTTTCATAAGCGACAAAGTGAAAAATCAAGGTAAGCTGAAATTAAAAACAAAAATATATTTGTAACAGTTGACAAACGGTTTACTTTCTTTATTATCCAGATGTTTTCAATACTGCGTAGTAGTAGAACATTTATCTTAAGAGAAGTAGGCTTAAGAGCTATTGTAGGTATGTAGACCACGGCATTCAATATACTCTGGAGTTAATGCGATTTCCTCCTTATCAAGATTATGCAAAGATACTCAAATGTTAACGTCGTAATCATTTATAGTCTTCCTTTAAGTAAAAAGTCACGAGAAATATGAATTTAAATAAAACATTGAATTTAGATAAAATAATTACATGTATATATATCAGATGATGATGATGATTTGTGCGTGCGCGTGCGCGCGCGCGTGTGTGTATGTGTGTGTTTGGAACATAAGGCCGGGTTTATCATTGAAAGTGAACCTACGAAACTTTAATTTTAAAAGTACGGAACCATATAGTGCCAAATAGATTTTTATTATGCATGGCGTATTAAGTTAAAATTAACACTTTTTTAATCTTTTTATCCAAATAAAAAACACACCAAATAGCACGACTTGAGCATGTCCTGATCATTTGTGATTGAAGACAAGGCTGTCCTGCAAGAGTACCTTTGTAGAGCAATTTATTAATGCACTTTTAAAATTCCCTTTCTCTTTTTATACACATTCAGGTGTTTTGCTCAGATATCTGTTGATTGATATTAACAACAAAAAAGACTTACCTGTAATTTTACACCTGATAATTAATAACCAATTCTATAGCGTGTACCCTTCCTTCAAACGAGTATTTAACACAAAATTCTGATAACAATGATATTTGTAAACAAGATATTAAAATATCTTGTCATTAAGTTTTATAGAAAACGTGAAATGACAGTTTAAATGCAGTGAACACGGAAAACGGATCCGAATACAATAGATTGTCCCTAGTCACACACAGCAGGAGCTCTTAGTTGGTAAAAAGGGCGTATAGGTTTCAACCAGAAAATGAATAAGCGTTTATATATTTTATACCAGTTTTGTTTATAAACAACCGTTCTGTTATAGATTTCTACTTGTGGAATTTAGATCAAACAAAATTATTATCAAAAAACATCACATTTTATCTTACCTCTTACCTCTATCATTTCCCCATTATTTATTCATTTCTGAATTACATGTACATATGGTATGCTTCTCATATGCCAAATCTATAGGCATTATTTACTGCATCATTTATTTATTCAAGTATTTTTTTTTTATTTATTTACTTATCTGTTTATTCATTTATTTACTTATTTATTTACACGTGGATTTTTTTTTTTTGTTATTTTATTGATTATTTATTTATTTCTCTACATGTATTTATTTATTTTACTTATTTATCATTTAATTACTTATTTATTGATTTATTTTATTTATTTATCATTTAATTATTTATTTATTTGATTATTTGATATGATTTGTTGTGGGTTTTTTTTCTAAATTTATATACTTATTTATTTAATTATTTACATATTTATTTATTCATTCATTCATTTATTCGTCATTCATTTTCTGTGCGGTTGCTTTATTGAAAAACAAAAGTAATGTACACCCTAAATATCCTATAAATCAATGAATGGAATTCAAAATTCGGAGTACTTAAAGAAATAAATAAATATTTTGAATTAAAAACTAGATGCATCAAAACTTATTATGAACGCTCGCAAAAAAATTTACCTGTTGCCTTGTGTTCCTTGGATTAATGAGTCAATACATTTTATTTAAAAGTTGAGATATTTTATAGTGAAATTATTTTAACCTACTATTAGTACACAGAGGCTACGCCAAATTCAATTACATGTACTTTTATTTACTCCGGGATAACATACAGTATTTTTATATTTCCCCGGGTTTATTGCTTTAATAAACAAAACGATATTTGGTTTTGAATTTTGACCAAGTCATGGACCTGCTTCTTTTTTATCACAATGGGGTTTGGATGTCGGGAATTGACGTTGTCGTTTGTGACGATGTTGTATCGTAGATGTTGTCGCTAGAGCCGTATCCGCTGTTGTGTTGTAACGAACGGGGTGAGGGAATTTTGGCGAGAAGAAGAGTAAGAATCGGTGTGTGTGTCACGCTGTGGGCCGTAAATAGTGAGAGTGTCGTATTCTCTCTGGTCCACCAAAATACAACTCCAGGAAGAACACTGTATAAGTTGATCCGTTTTTATTGTGAAACCGCAACAATGGATTTGTAAATCACAACAAATAACAATAAATGCGAATAGTCCGTAATGATGAGTAATAAATAATAAGTCCAAAACATTGAATAAAAAGTTATAAGTCCTGGATGAAAGTAGAAGGCAAGTTGGATATATGACCCGTAGTATACGTGGTCTCCAAAAACAAAGTAACGAGTCGGTGTTATCGGTAGTGTGTCTGATGTCCGAACTGATGAATTAAAATTTTACATCAATATCTAAGAGAAAGTGTTAACAAGTCTTAAAGTAATTGCAAAGTAAATACAAAATTAATCTTTGGTAGATGTACATAAAGATCAGCGATATATAAAGCTAATATTAGCTTTATATATCGCTGATAAAGATATAATCTGAAACAATTATCTAAATGCCTTGCAGACAATTGTACTTAGAGGCATTTTACCCGGGAAGTGAGTCCATTGTGTAATTAAACCTACTGTTCAAAGTGTCACTAAATCTTAGTACAGGTAACTAGAATTTGTATAAACAAGCTGTCAATTTGAATTAAATAATGCATGTGAAAAATAGAAAAATAATTTTGTTTTCAAAAGTCCAGAAATGATGAAAATAAAAATGTCTGAAGTCCAGGATTGGTATACATCACCTTGTAAATCAAATGATCTCCTCGTGATTCGTTCTCGATCCACCACTGCATTGTTATGTGGGTCTATGTGATCATTATTACATTCAATATTCGTGAAATATTCGTAAAATCACGTGGTTAATTAGTGTGACATTGTAATGATACATTCAAGACTCACCACTGCACGGAATTTGACGGAAGATTTAGTCCTGATATGTTCCAAGTTCTGTTAGTGCATTATAATTATGGCACTCAAGATATAGAGGATATTTGCTAATTTTTAGATTAATGTATTTATATCATCACGTGAGGCAGAAAAATGATATTTAAATATATATTCTTCTGTCTAACAAGATTGGTAAATCCTGATATTTCACTACCAGAAATGTGATAGACATTGGGTATCAGTAAATCCACGTGGTATTTGGAGTGCCTTCGTCGTGGTTCTAGAGGCACTACTACATTACCATGTGGTTCTATATCATATTGTATACGTGAAATGTCCGTACTTGGATAATGACACGATAAACAAAACAAACATAATTTACTATTAAAAAAATGAAAAATTTCTTACCTGTAGTCGAAACCGCTATCAAGATGAAAAGTGTAAAAATAATTCTGATTAATTTACTGGACATTTTCGCCTTCACAGAGCGCCGGATTTTCTGTTTCCAATTTGACGTAAGACATGTGTTGTGTGTAAATGGTTTTTAAATAATACATGTATATATACACCTTGATTTAAGACAATCACCTATGTATTGTCCAGCAGGTTTAAACTTGACCGTTGTGACAAAAATCAAATCCCACTATGGAACTAAACTGTGCTAATTTGTAGTTAAGTTTTCACCTGTATAAATTACTTCAGTCATTTTAAACATGCAAATGTATTTTAATTTTCAGCTCAGGTTTAGAATAATTTACGAGTCTCTCCTGATGGATGAACACAAACAACAAAACTTATTATGTTGTAAAAGGATTAAGTATTTAGTATACATGTAGTGTATGGGTGATTTAATCGCTTTTATGCAGGTGATTTTTTCTACTCAAGGCGACGTTAAAATAATTGTTTATGTATGTAAAAGTTAATTATTGTGAAAATAGATAAGATAATGTTAAAAACACACATGAAATAATGGTTCATGACTTGTCATATGTGTTATAAAGATTTTGAACTCCAAGTGACAACATGGTATAGCTTCAAGTAGAGTGAAATATTCAGTTAAAATCCAAAATACATGTACCTATATAAAAAGTAATATTATTTTGCTACAGAGAAATGTAATCTATACATATTTTAAATGTGTCGATTTTCAGCTAGGCTAAACATGTTTTCAGAGAGAGAGAGCATATGTATTATATGACGTATTTAATTATTATGACAATAAATTATGTAAATGTTTACATTTACAGCGCAACTAAAATTGATTTTCTCATTTTCTTCGTCGATAATTTTAATTCAATGTATCTAGGCGCGTAAATAGTATGTATAATTAATAAACAATCATATATAATTAATCCAGATACAGATATTCTTAAAAAGGTCGCCTGGAAATCAATACTATTATTGTTATTGCTAGCTATGTCTTAAACAGACCATCAACACGTGCATTTTCTGTACTTATTTTGGCGGAGTACTGAAAATCGCATAATTACTATTGGTCCGAGTATTCCGAGGGGTTATAAATCAGAACTGTCACCATCTTTAACAATATTGGTGATTGCAAGTGAAAATTTGACGTCAATCGTAAATTAGCACGCACTTAAAACAAACTATTGGTAGATACTGCAAATAAACAAACAATTCATTATAAACTACGAAGGAAAAATAAAATGTTCAATAAAAACTAAAATAATGATCAATATGCTGACTGCTACACATTAAGTACAAATAGGCCTACATGTACACGTACAGAGTGAAAAAAGCGAAAGGTAATGTACCCCCCCCCCCTGTTATATTGAAAATGTTAAACATTATACAAGCTAGTAAAGTCCAGTTCATATGAACTGTCGAATCTCGTGAAACTTCTCTTGAGTTGGACGGGTCTGAAGGACGGAGAAGAAAATGCCCTTCCTATAAAGTTCGTCTTAAACGAAAAGTGAGTAGAATCATCCGTACGATTATCAAAGAGTCACTCAGCCCCGTCAAGTTATTTCGAAAGGTTTCCATGTGACATTTCCGCCGGATGTGGCATGCTGAAAGGGGACGTTGAATCCTTCCGGACACCTGGTCACATCCAGTTTTGGATTCGCAATTGTTCTTCGTGTTGAGACCATTTTCGTAGTCTAGTGAACATGAAGTTTCGATTATCCATTGTTACTTTTTCATTTTTACTTTGAAAGAAAGTCTTATTCATGTGAAAATCTGCACCATTTCTACCCATGTTCTCTAATCATAGTCATGACTAATTTCATGCACATGATAACGTGAGGGCTAATCCTGCTAACTTCTTTGACATCATATCAAAGAGCGTAATCGACTAAAAAGTAAGTTATTAATGGAGATAGATCAATAGCCGGTGTAAATTGTTATTTCCTAGTGTAATTATCGTATTCTTAATATTCATTGCAAATAATTTGCTTAATCACCACAAACAATATAAATACGCGTATTTGAATAATTGTCTTTAATAAATTGATATAAATGTTCACATATTCACCGGCCTTAGGTTTAGACATTCACCATTTCTAGGTTTAGACATTCACATGCTTCGAGTATAGACATTCACCGGCTTTAAGATTAGACATTTCACTAGCAAATAACGTGTATACATTCATCAGCTTTAAGTTCGGGCATTCGATCATTGTTAAGTTCACCATCAAATAACTTAAGATGTTCACCAGCTTTAAGTAGACGTATATACAAGCTTTAAGTACAGATAATCACCAGCTTCAAGTAGACGTATATACCAGCTTTAAGTATAGATACTCACCAGCTTTAAGTAAACGTTTTTTACCAGCTTTAAGTTAAGACATTTACCAGCTTTCAAGTAGAGATATATTCACCATATTTAAGTTTAGACATTCACCAGCTTTTAAGTAGAGATATATTCACCATGTTTAAGTTTAGACATTCACCAGCTTTAATTATGGATATTCGACAGCTTTAAGTAGATAAATTCACCAGCTTTAAGTAGAAACATTCACCTGCTTTAAGTAGAAACATTCACCAGCTTTAAGTAGAAACATTCGCCAGCTTTAAATGACTATAAACATTCACAATTTTCAAGTACTCACAAGTATCAATTTAGTAAAATGATGCAATGCTTTTTGTGAATTAATCAACTATGATCATATTCATTTTAAAATAACTTATTACGCTAATCATATTCAATACCACCCAACACTAACAGAACTTAAATGTGTACACTGAATAATTAATAGAAGTATATTTCAACATTTACTGCAATTCATAAAATATTTAAAGGTTTCAACAAATATTTCTGATTTTTTACTACTTAGATTGATGTACAACAATAAATTTCAGATATCGACTGGCATAATAGTTCTTATATCCCTATATAGTTTGTGAATATGAGATATCGACTGGCATAATAGTTCTCATATTCCTATATAGTTTGTGAATATGAGATATCGACTGGCATAATAGTTCTTATATTCCTATATATAGTTTGTGAATATGAGATATCGACTGTCATAATAGTTCTTATATCCCTATATAGTTTGTGAATATGAGATATCGACTGGCATAATAGTTCTTATATTCCTATATAGTTTGTGAATATGAGATATCGACTGGCATAATAGTTCTTATATCCCTATATAGTTTGTGAATATGATATATCAACTGGCATAATAGTTCTTATATTCCTATATAGTTTGTGAATATGAGATATCGACTGGCATAATAGTTCTTATATCCCTGTATAGTTTGTGAATATGAGATATCGACTGGCATAATAGTTCTTATATCCCTATATAGTTTGTGAATATGAGATATCGACTGGCATAATAGTTCTTATATCCCTATATAGTTTGTGAATATGAGATATCGACTGGCATAATAGTTCTTATATTCCTATATAGTTTGTGAATATGAGATATCGACTGGCATAATAGTTCTTATATTCCTATATAGTTTGTGAATATGAGATATCGACTGGCATAATAGTTCTTATATCCCTATATAGTTTGTGAATATGATAGTCCTTATATCCCTATATAGTTTGTGAATATGAGATATCGACTGGCATAATAGTCCTTATATTCCTGTATAGTTTGTAAATATGAGATATCGACTGGCATAATAGTTCTTATATCCCTGTATAGTTTGTAAATATGAGATATCGACTGGCATAATAGTCCTTATATTCCTATATAGTTTGTAAATATGAGATATCGACTGGCATAATAGTCCTTATATTCCTATATAGTTTGTGAATATGAGATATCGACTGGCATAATAGTCCTTATATCCCTATATAGTTTGTGAATATGAGATATCGACTGGCATAATAGTTCTTATATCCCTATATAGTTTGTGAATATGAGATATCGACTGGCATAATAGTTCTTATATCCCTATATAGTTTGTGAATATGAGATATCGACTGGCATAATAGTTCTTATATCCCTATATAGTTTATGAATATGAGATATCGACTGGCATAATACTTCTTATATTCCTATATAGTTTGTGAATATGAGATATCGACTGGCATAATACTTCTTATATCCCTATATAGTTTGTGAATATGAGATATCGACTGGCATAATACTTCTTATATTCCTATATAGTTTGTGAATATGAGATATCGACTGGCATAATAGTTCTTACATTCCTATATAGTTTGTGAATATGAGATATCGACTGGCATAATAGTTCTTATATCCCTATATAGTTTGTGAATATGAGATATCGACTGGCATAATAGTCCTTATATCCCTATATAGTTTGTGAATATGAGATATCGACTGGCATAATAGTTCTTATATCCCTATATAGTTTGTGAATATGAGATATCGACTGGCATAATAGTCCTTATATCCCTATATGGTTTGTGAATATGAGATATCGACTGGCATAATAGTCCTTATATCCCTATATAGTTTGTGAATATGAGATATCGACTGGCATAATAGTCCTTATATCCCTATATAGTTTGTGAATATGAGATATCGACTGGCATAAAAGTCCTTATATCCCTATATAGTTTGTGAATATAAGATATCGACTGGCATAATAGTCCTTATATTCCTATATAGTTTGTGAATATGAGATATCGACTGGCATAATAGTTCTTATATCCCTATATAGTTTGTGAATATGAGATATCGACTGGCATAATAGTTCTTATATTCCTATATAGTTTGTGAATATGAGATATCGACTGGCATAATAGTTCTTATATCCCTATATAGTTTGTGAATATGAGATATCGACTGGCATAATAGTCCTTATATCCCTATATAGTTTTGTTAATATGAGATATCGACTGGCATAATAGTTCTTATATATCCCTATATAGTTTGTTAATATGAGATATCGACTGGCATAATAGTCTTATATTCCTATATAGTTTGTGAATATGAGATATCGACTGGCATAAATAGTTCTTATATCCCTATATATAGTTTGTGAATATGAGATATCGACTGGCATAATAGTCCTTATATCCCTATATAGTTTGTGAATATGAGATATCGACTGGCATAAAAGTCCTTATATCCCTATATAGTTTGTGAATATGAGATATCGACTGGCATAATAGTCCTTATATCCCTATATAGTTTGTGAATATGAGATATCGACTGGCATAATAGTTCTTATATTCCTATATAGTTTGTGAATATGAGATATCGACTGGCATAATAGTTCTTATATTCCTATATAGTTTGTGAATATGAGATATCGACTGGCATAATAGTTCTTATAGTCCTTATGAGATCCCTATATATATTTGTGAATATGAGATATCGACTGGCATAATAGTCCTTATACCCCTATATAGTTTGTGAATATGAGATATCGACTGGCATAATAGTCCTTATATCCCTATATAGTTTGTGAATATGAGATATGGACTGGCATAATAGTTCTTATATCCCTATATAGTTTGTGAATATGAGATATGGACTGGCATAATAGTTCTTATATTCCTATATAGTTTGTGAATATGAGATATCGACTGGCATAATAGTTCTTATATTCCTATATAGTTTGTGAATATGAGATATCGACTGGCATAATAGTTCATATATCCCTATATAGTTTGTGAATATGAGATATGGACTGGCATAATAGTTCTTATATCCCTATATAGTTTGTGAATATGAGATATGGACTGCCATAATAGTTCTTATATCCCTATATAGTTTGTGAATATGAGATATGGACTGCCATAATAGTTCTTATATCCCTATATAGTTTGTGAATATGAGATATGGACTGCCATAATAGTTCTTATATCCCTATATAGTTTGTGAATATGAGATATGGACTGCCATAATAGTTCTTATATCCCTATATAGTTTGTGAATATGAGATATGGACTGCCATAATAGTTCTTATATTCCTATATTGTTTGTGAATATGAGATATGGACTGCCATAATAGTTCTTATATTCCTATATAGTTTGTGAATATGAGATATCGACTGGCATAATAGTTCTTATATCCCTATATAGTTTGTGAATATGAGATATCGACTGGCATAATAGTTCTTATATCCCTGTATAGTTTGTGAATATGAAATATCGACTGGCATAATAGTTCTTATATCCCTGTATAGTTTGTGAATATGAGATATCGACTGGCATAATAGTTCTTATATTCCTATATAGTTTGTGAATATGAGATATCGACTGGCATAATAGTGCTTATATTCCTATATAGTTTGTGAATATGAGATATCGACTGGCATAATAATTCTTATATTCCTATATAGTTTGTGAATATGAGATATCGACAGGCATGATAGTTCTTATATCCCTATATAGTTTGTGAATATGAGATATCACAGGCATGATAGTTCTTATATCCCTATATAGTTTGTGAATATGAGATATCGACTGGCATGATAGTTCTTATATTCCTATATAACTTGTGAATATGAGATATCGACTGGCATGATAGTCCTTATATTCCTATATAGTTTGTGAATATGAGATATCGACTGGCATGATAGTCCTTATATTCCTATATAGTTTGTGAATATGAGATATCGACTGGCATGATAGTTCTTATATTCCTATATAGTTTGTGAATATGAGATATCGACTGGCATGATAGTTCTTATATACCCTATATCCTATATAGTTTGTGAATATGAGATATCGACTGGCATGATAGTTCTTATATCCTATATAGTTTGTGAATATGAGATATCGACTGGCATAATAGTTCTTATATTCCTATATAGTTTGTGAATATGAGATATCGACTGGCATAATAGTTCTTATATTCCTATATAGTTTGTGAATATGAGATATCGACTGGCATAATAGTTCTTATATCCCTATATAGTTTGTGAATATGAGATATCGACTGGCATAATAGTCCTTATATCCCTATATAGTTTGTGAATATGAGATATCGACTGGCATAATAGTCCTTATATCCCTATATAGTTTGTGAATATGAGATATCGACTGGCATAATAGTCCTTATATCCCTATATAGTTTGTGAATATGAGATATCGGCTGGCATAATAGTCCTTATATCCCTATATAGTTTGTGAATATGAGATATCGACTGGCATAATAGTCCTTATATCCCTATATAGTTTGTGAATATGAGATATCGACTGGCATAATAGTCCTTATATCCCTATATAGTTTTGTGAATATGAGATATCGACTGGCATAATAGTCCTTATATCCCTATATAGTTTGTGAATATGAGATATCGACTGGCATAATAGTCCTTATATCCCTATATAGTTTGTGAATATGAGATATCGACTGGCATAATAGTCCTTATACCCCTATATAGTTTGTGAATATGAGATATCGACTGGCATAATAGTCCTTATATCCCTATATAGTTTGTGAATATGAGATATCGACTGGCATAATAGTTCTTATATCCCTATATAGTTTGTGAATATGAGATATCGACTGGCATAATAGTTCTTATATTCCTATATAGTTTGTGAATATGAGATATCGACTGGCATAATAGTTCTTATATTCCTATATATAGTTTGTGAATATGAGATATCGACTGGCATAATAGTTCATATATCCCTATATAGTTTGTGAATATGAGATATCGACTGGCATAATAGTTCTTATATCCCTATATAGTTTGTGAATATGAGATATCGACTGGCATAATAGTTCTTATATCCCTATATAGTTTGTGAATATGAGATATCGACTGGCATAATAGTTCTTATATCCCTATATAGTTTCGACTGTGAATATGAGATATCGACTGGCATAATAGTTCTTATATCCCTATATAGTTTGTGAATATGAGATATCGACTGCCATAATAGTTCTTATATCCCTATATAGTTTGTGAATATGAGATATCGACTGCCATAATAGTTCTTATATCCCTATATAGTTTGTGAATATGAGATATCGACTGCCATAATAGTTCTTATATTCCTATATTGTTTGTGAATATGAGATATCGACTGCCATAATAGTTCTTATATTCCTATATAGTTTGTGAATATGAGATATCGACTGGCATAATAGTTCTTATATCCCTGTATAGTTTGTGAATATGAGATATCGACTGGCATAATAGTTCTTATATCCCTGTATAGTTTGTGAATATGAAATATCGACTGGCATAATAGTTCTTATATCCCTGTATAGTTTGTGAATATGAGATATCGACTGGCATAATAGTTCTTATATTTCTTATATTCCTATATAGTTTGTGAATATGAGATATCGACTGGCATAATAGTGCTTATATTCCTATATAGTTTGTGAATATGAGATATCGACTGGCATGATAGTTCTTATATTCCTATATAGTTTGTGAATATGAGATATCGACAGGCATGATAGTTCTTATATTCCTATATAGTTTGTGAATATGAGATATCGACTGGCATAATAGTTCTTATATCCCTATATAGTTTGTGAATATGAGATATCGACTGGCATAATAGTTCTTATATCCCTATATAGTTTGTGAATATGAGATATCGACTGGCATAATAGTTCTTATATCCCTATATAGTTTGTGAATATGAGATATCGACTGGCATAATAGTTCTTATATTCCTATATAGTTTGTGAATATGAGATATCGACTGGCATAATAGTTCTTCTATCCCTATATAGTTTGTGAATATGAGATATCGACTGGCATAATAGTTCTTCTATCCCTATATAGTTTGTGAATATGAGATATCGACTGGCATAATAGTTCTTCTATCCCTATATAGTTTGTGAATATGAGATATCGACTGGCATAATAGTTCTTCTATCCCTATATAGTTTGTGAATATGAGATATAGACTGGCATAATAGTTCTTATATCCCTATATAGTTTGTGAATATGAGATATCGACTGGCATAATAGTTCTTATATCCCTATATAGTTTGTGAATATGAGATATCGACTGGCATAATAGTTCTTATATCCCTATATAGTTTGTGAATATGAGATATCGACTGGCATAATAGTTCTTCTATCCCTATATAGTTTGTGAATATGAGATATCGACTGGCATAATAGTTCTTCTATCCCTATATAGTTTGTGAATATGAGATATCGACTGGCATAATAGTTCTTATATCCCTATATAGTTTGTGAATATGAGATATCGACTGGCATAATAGTTCTTATATTCCTATATAGTTTGTGAAAATAAGGTTGGGTCCGGTGTCATATGCATATAAACAAGTGTGGCAATATTAATCTTTCGCAAACATATAATTACCGAACTGGATTTCTCAAACATTTTTTATAAAATATATAGGAATTTGAAAATCTTTATGTCTGAGTATTTCTGTTTTTATTATTGTACATTAATCTAAGTTGTTAAAAAAGGAAGAACAACTATTGATAAAAACTCCAGCGAATGCCCCTTTGATTATTCAAACGCGTAACACTTTGGATATTATTGTATAAACATAAGAGGTTTTAAACTCTGACCATATGGAACTGTATAATACTTTTTATTGTATCACTTTGAAATTATATAACTAACAGACGAATGTTTCAAAAGTCACCCAACAGATGGTTTTTGTGTGTGTGTGTGAGTTATTTCCCTTCGTCGGCCATATTGTGTGGCAGCATATATATCCCTTCTTCATAAAATTAATTACCGCTTGTGGTGGTCTAGTGTAGAGCGTTCGACTAGCAAGCGGGCTCGATTCCCGGACCGGATCACACCAAAGACTTTAAAAATGGTAGTGATTGTTCCTTCATCAAGCGCTCAGCATACGAAGTGAAAATCACGAATCTTTCGGATGAGACCGAAAACCGAGGACCTGTGTCGCGGAATGCGTGGCACTAAGTTGGTCCCCGTCTGACTACTACACTTTGTTTATAGATAGCCCGTATGATCCGTTTTTGATTTGATTTTTTGTTTTACGCCATACTCAACAATTTTTCAGTCATATGATGGCGTCCAGTTTTTATTGGTGGAGGAGAAACCCCGGTTACCCGGGTAAAGACCACCGACCTTCCGCAAGAAAACTAGCAAACTTTCCCACTTAATTCGAAATGACCCTAGCGGGATTCCAACCAGAGGTGAGAGGCCGTGTGATTTATAGCGCAATGCTCTAACCACTCGGCCACGGAGGCCCCGGTATGATCCGTCGAATTGTTGAATCTGATTGGTTAAGAGACATATTTATATCGGCCAATCAAACTACGCGTAGTATTCCACAAAATTAGCACTAAGTATTCAAGCTGTATAGACGCATGATATTTTATGCTTCTATAATAGAAAATTTTAGATTAGGCCCTGTCGCATATAAACAAGGCCTACTATAGATTGACAAAGTATTCTTTTTCCAAACCGGCTCAGAGTAGACGTTTGATGTTTTATAATTTGCCATGAAACAAAGTAACGTCAAATCTCGTTAAAATTCCCTGGGCAGATTTCTGCCCGAATGAGATTTGGCCGTACCGGTTGTTTTAGAGCGAAGCGAAAATACAACCGGGTACCAGTTTAGCGTGGCACGTAAAAGAACCCTCACTGCATTGGCGTCAGACCATAGCACAGACCAAACTTTGTAGCACTTCACCTAAAACCGATGACATCTCAATGTAAGTGAAAAATTCTTGATGGGATGTAAAACATCAATCAAACAAACAAAATAACAAACAAAGTAATAAATTAAACAAATTAAATGAAGTATTCTTGTGCAAAAATAGTCTTCATTAATCTAAACAGCTAATTGTGGTGAAAATCATGAAGTCCCTTTCGCTAATACTGCTTTATGCAATCTGGTTGCTTAAAAAAGAAAATTATCAAGTTGACCCACAATATGGCTGTAAAAGGGAAATAACTCTCACAAAATACTGCTAACAAAAACACATCTATTTCATGGTATATAAAATTGTGTAGTTGTTCACTAGATAAAATATGTTATATTTATAAGATATCTATGAATCTTTCACAACTGTAAATGGAAATAAATAATGTTTAGATATTCACATCAGTTCTTGATCACGACTTAACAGTCATCACAGTTATTTCCCCAGAGTTTTAACAATCACCATGGTATGTTATACAGTATGTCTTCAGATATCCACTTATTCAAAAGTGTCTATTGTTCACGATATGATGTATCCCTCGAAATCCCACCACATATTAATTATGCATTGTGTTTTAGTTTTCCAATTACTCATTCCAACTTAATCATTAACTTTTTATCCTCTCATCTGTACACAATACCCATTGATCCACATTTAGCGTCTGAAATGAAAAGCTGTGCAATATCACTTTGGTCGTGAAAAATCACTTTGAATTCACTGCAGTGAAATTAAATGTTGACATATTCACCATCTTTAATCACCAATTTTGGATATTTGATCTGCTCATTCCGTCGAGTGAATTATTTATTGTCCTATTCACTACATATTCACCGAAAATTCAATCACGTGGCAACAAAACAAAATCCTGAAATTCCGCTGAGTATTCCAATGTGAAAAGCATTCCTAAGTGTTTTGATATTCACCACATTAAATTCAAACTATGCAGACTGTTTAAACATTTACTCCGCTTATTTCAGATCTAGGAGTGTTCATCACACAGCGGTCACAACGTTACACATAACATTAAAGTAGATCTAAGACACACTGTCATTCACAGTTAATAATTTTATATGCCATGTTTCCCGAATTTGCAATTGCTTGTCTATGAATTAGGAAAACGTCAAATGAATAGATAAATAATTATTTTTACATATATTCTAAGTCTCAGATAGTTGATAATACTTTAATTAGCAACAATATTAAGTAACATACTTTGTGTTTAGCTAAATATAAGTTATGGCGTGGACAGAAAAAAAATTAAAATGTTAGAAATACAAATAATTGCACTCTTTGTCCTTCCTTTAATTACATAGACGGGTGTAACTGCATATGCACAGTGACCTTCGACCACACAAAATATTCACCCAAATACCCGAAATGTTTGTGTGAACAGATTTGGATAGTCTCTGCAGAAAAGGTTTATTGCTGAAATTTTCAATCGGCATGGATAAAGCGTTTTTGTACATCGATACTTTAACGTTGGTGTTTTTTCTGTTGTTGTCAGAGTGTAATTTTATCATATATACAAAAGTTAACTTATCAGTTATAATCGTTAAATTCATGTATCTGCAAATCTACAATGATTGTAATACATTGACGGTAACTATCCTTCAATATTTTCCAAGATTATTGTAATCTAAGAAATACTAGCAGACATACAAGATATATAAACACGGAAGCTCTCCTATTTTTAAAGCTATGCAATTACTGTTCCAAGAAGCAACAACATGTTAACAGAAATATACATTTAAATACTCCGCAGGTTCATATAATTTACTTAATCAACTCGCCTTTTTATTTCTTAGAATACTTGTTGTTTAGCCGGGCACACCACCAAAGGCGATAGCCGGCTATTTACTACATCTGTTAAGTGTAATACAGTTTGATATTAGAGTACAAGGTTGAGGTCAATTTGACTATTTTACATATATGAAATCTATTACGTTACGGTTATTCCGTATAACTGTAAATTGTGTTCCATACAGACATATTTCAGTCATAATTAGGAAATAGTTTTTACAGTTGTTAAATTATTACCATCGGAAACATAATCAGAATACCGAAACAACGACAAAACTGATAGTACAGTAATGACAAAGCTTGAAAACTTCGTAAGCCAAATAAGATATCCGTATATCCGTATAGGACTGACGTCATTACAATTAACTTATATCCGTATATGACTAACGTCGTTACAATAAGCTTATATCCGTATATGAATGACTTCATCACACAATTGTCTTTTATTTATTTATGAATAACGTCATCACAATTAGGTAATATCCATATGCATATATCACTTATGACATCACAGGTACGTTGCTTTTTGTAGTGCTGTGTGCTGTAGAGCTTATTCACATTTTGCTTCCTCCGGTGTTGGCATGAAATAATACATGCATAGTAAAACAACATAGATAAATACCAGAGCGGCTCCTGCAAAGAGAGATACAAAAAATGAATATAATGTTGAAGATATCTTAAGATAAAAAAGAAAAATGTGTAAAGTCATGCAAGTTACCTGATTTAGTTAGAGTTATCCCCATTTTCGCTCTTAAATTGTTTAAATTTTAGAATCAAACGTATTAACTTCGTATCATATTTGCCGTAAATAAGTATCTACACTTATTCAACTTACATTCAAGTTTTGCATTCATTTATCGATTCGTATCTAATTTAATGCCGAAAAAAGACTAAAATCACGGGAGGTACAAATTGCTGGTATAGGTCTACAAACATAAAGTTGCACATCCGGGATCTGTCAAAAAGCAAAACAATGCTGTCTATTTTCCTAAAATAGGATGAATAAATAAAACAATTTGCCTTGCACGAATTCCATGCATAACTGTACAGCACTAATTTTACTGTACCGACAGGTAGGCTGTCATACCTGTACAGCGCTAATATTACTGTACCGACAGGTAGGCTGTCATACCTGTACAGCGCTAATATTACTCTACCGACAGGTAGGCTGTCATACCTGTACAGCGCTAATATTACTCTACCGACAGGTAGGCTGTCATACCTGTACAGCGTTAATATTACTGTACCGACAGGTAGGCTGTCATTCCTGTACAGCGCTATAATTACTGTACCGACAGGTAGGCTGTCATTCCTGTACAGCGTTAATATTACTGTACCGACAGGTAGGCTGTCATACCTGTACAGCGTTAATATTACTGTACCGACAGGTAGGCTGTCATACCTGTACAGCGTTAATATTACTGTACCGACAGGTAGGCTGTCATACCTGTACAGCGTTAATATTACTGTACCGACAGGTAGGCTGTCATACCTGTACAGCGCTAATACTACTGTACCGACAGGTAGGCTGTCATTCCTGTACAGCGCTAATATTACTCTACTGACAGGTAGGCTGTCATACCTGTACAGCGCTAATATTACTGTACCAACAGGTGGGCTGTCATACCTGTTATGATCTAATTTTGACTCGTTCTGTTTGTTATCATATGCCAATTTACCTTGGTAGACCTATATATAGTAGTTGGATGCATTTGGCGTGCACTGCTTGTGACATCAAATTGCAGGGGATAGACGTAGAGAAATACAAATATTAATGTCTTCTGCTTTGAAGTTTGTATACTAAAACTCGTATGTTTTATCAAAGAAAAAAAACATTTGCTACTATTATGAAAGTCAGTGACCAATGTTAAGTTGTAGCATTGTTTTAAAATCTAAAGATTAATAATTACCTTGGAAATAATCGCTTTTTCCATCTTGAAATGTATAATTAATAACCACTACTCCAAAAATCACTGCGTACAAATGAATGTCATTGAACACCATGTGTAGGTGGTATGGCTGCAAAAGAAGAATATATAATAATATAATACAGTGGAACCCGCCTAAAGACCATCTCGCTTAGGAGACCACCTCGCATTTTTGGCCAAAAGTTTTCAGTCTATTGATGGATATCTATTAAGTACAGAACCCCACTTAAGAGATCAGTCAGTTAGGTGGTCCTAATAGTGTGGTTCCACTGTAATATGCTACAGATCATCTAGACCGATCATGCATATCTATTTCAAAAAGCAAAATATTACGGTCATTTTCTATTTAATTTGAATATGTTTTCACTATCAAGCATCAATTAGTTTCTGTTTTTTGTATTTGGTCCTGAAAAGGTTTGAAATATATAAATATTAAAATAAGATTTTTTTTAAAATATAAAAGTCTCTTATTAATATGTGTAAAAACGAAATTGATTTTCTGTTAAAATTGATTAATCTTGAAAACGCATAATTCTAACATTATAGGCAAATACACATTGAAAGAGTTAACTATTTGAGTTTTATGGTTTAAGATTGATCAAAGTTGCTTCAGAAATTATTCTCTATGAATCTTTGAAAAATTTGATATATATGATATATAGGGAGAACAATAAAACGTTCCCTCTCTTTTATCACTCTGCTATGTTCACAGTGAATATCAGAATCTCGGAGCAATTAAGAGACGGGATCATGTACCACAGAGGATCAGTCGTCTTCCCAGTGTCACGGTCGCAACAACCGCGGTCAAATCAATAGACTCTTTCACGATAACTGTGGTCCTGTAACTTTGTGTGGCAAAATGATACAGATTAACGGAAGATGCCGTCAATAAACAATCAGTATCATAACGACGTCTATGTTTTTGCGGGAATCTGTGTCATTTTGCCACTCAAAGTCACAAGACCGCAGTTAATGTGAAAGGGTCTATTTAATAGTGTCCCATAGTTAAAATACGCACAAAGACAATCATATATTATTTATTACCCATATTGTTTGTTTTCGTTACAAATTGAGGAACGACAAAATATTAAAGGAATATTAAGAATATCATACAACATAAGTACTTACATGTACCAAGTTTATGAGAATTAGAATAGGAACCTGTATCATACACACTTGGACAGCAACACTTGTGCCTATCTCCATTCTGAAATACAAAATGTATATACAATATCATCTAATTAGATACTGATTATACTTATTTACAAAATAACAAGATCACGAAATACTAGGTTTATAATATAACTAACGGCATATTAAGAATAAGTGAAAATTCTTCATTGAATATAGATGTAGTTCATTTTTAACAGTCATTTGGATGGTAACACTAAATAAATTCAGTTTGACATCATCAAGTTCTAAAGTGGATTTCGAAATATCTATCGAAAGGTATATCTTAAAAGAAGATTAAGAAAGTTGTATTCAACAAATTACTGTATACAGGGTTATTTTCGCCCTAATGTACTTGCATACGGTTTCACCCCGTTTTAAATTCGCCCAGTCTTTTATTATTAAAAATAGATGAATTTACCATTTTGAATTCGCCCGGTTTTGAATTCACCCACTGACGATGAAAGCGAAAGGGGCGAAAATAAAACGGGGGCGAAAATTCCCCTGTATACAGTATTGTCTGAGTTTTTTTTATTGCGTTTTGAACTTTTCGATCATATGGCAGATATCGAATGTATATTTTTATGTCATTGAAATTTGAAATTATTAAATATATTTCTATTGTTTTCTAGTAACTTTATGAATTACCTTTAGTAAGTTAAAATTCTTACCCTAGATTAACTCATTTCTCGTAAAATGAATTAAAACTTTTACCCTAGATTTAATAACATTGTTCTGAAATACCGTTAGTGTATTTAACTTCTTACCCTAGATTAACATTGTTCTGAAGGGCAAACAATATACCATTGACAATTTCTGGAAGTTCTGATACCATGGCAATAACAGTAACTCCAATGAAAATCTGTAAATGGAAATGGAAGTATAAAATAATACAGTGGTCAACTGACAGTGAAACCTTAATCATAGAAACCGAACCCGAACTTTATATGGATTGTTTTATTTATAATAGTTATACATCACAATAGGCACAAACTACAGGTAAATGGACACTAATGTTTATCTGTACTATTGTCGTGACAGTTCCTTTCTTGTCATGCCTACTGAGACACCGGACCTCGGTTTTAGTCTCATCCAAACGGTTTGTGATTCTTGATTTTAAATGGTTTTCGAAGGAATCTTACGTATGATACGACATCTAAAATTGAGCCCAGGAACGTTCTCTTGCGAGACGAATGCTCTGACATAATACTAGTGCAAGCGGTAAATGAGGGAGGGGGTATCTAAAACAATAATGAGTAAAAATGAAGAAGTACCAATTGATAATCGAAGCTCAAGTCCATTAGAATACGACCAATTAGATCTGCAAATGGTCTCAACATGAAGAACAATTACGAATCCCAAACGGGATAGGACCAGGTGTCCGGAAGGAGTCTGCGTCCTATCCTGGCATGCCACACCCGTAGCAAATGGTCCATGGAAATCTTTCTAGTTCGATGAACGGGTCAAATTCGGTGAAAAGGTCAAGTGTGGTGAAAAGGTCAAGTTCGGTGAAAAGCACGATTGGTGAAAGGACTTTTTCAAAATTACCACAGCCCTGTAACTTGAGACAGAAAATGATACAGATTCGTGAAAATAAAGTCAAAGTCAATCAGTTACTTTGACGATATTACCATTCTAGCAGGTATCTTTTTCATTTTGCAGTACAAAGTTACAGGACCGCAGTTATTGTAAACAGGTATATAGTAGTAGCGTAATGTTGTTGGTCAAGGTACTAGAACTTTCTAAAATAACACCATGTTTCTAAATTTATATATAAAAGTTTGTGAAGTATTTCGAAAAAAATATGCTCGATGAAAGCAGAAAACACTTTTGTATAATCAATGCGAAAGAACAGATTTCAATGCCGTAAAACGTCGACTTAATTGTAGACTTTTGTCATATTTCGGCAACATCAGAGAGATCATGGAGATGATAAGATGTTACGTGTCACAAAAACAACAATAAGCGAATACCGTAATACCTCTGAAATTCCAGTCTCTTTGAAGAATTCTTCTAGATTATCCGTGATTACATGTGCGCACAGTGCTATAAGTGTGGCACATATTAGAAGAATTACGACACTTTTTATTCTCGACCACTGTGGATTTCCCTGAGATTGACCTGAAGAAAGATAATAATATGGAACAATACATAAATAGAGCTGTTAAATTTAACATTTGAGCTAGACACCATTGATAACGTATACAGAAAGTCTGTAGAATAATTTGGAAACTATCTATTGTTTATCCAGCAAAAACAATTACGTTTTATTCCAGGACACTTCATGATTATATTCTCAGAAGATAAAGCTTTAAAGTACATTTTCTGATATTTCTACCTCAGGTCGCGTTCGAATATTTAACTTGATCATCAAACGGTTTTTGTGGTAATGTTCGTCAGTTAATGTCATTTCTTTGGTACTTAAACACCGGGTATTCTGCTCTACGATTAAAATTTCCCCATCTATGTAACTGAAAATGGTAGGTTTAGACAAAAACACAAATGAATCAAACCCAACCCTCTTTGTTTTCATTTCTTCAATCTTATACTTTGTATGTTTATGGACAGTGTTTGTAGATATACTGCTGTAGTCGATGAGGAAATGATGGCAAAGTTTGCCGTGTCGGACATTTGGCGAATGACCAATTACCGGGATGACGGGTGTAACCACCGTAATGACACCAGAATAATACTTTAAAGGAAATAATTTTTATTCAGAAAGTCATAAGAATAATTTGTACATTAAATCAATTGGTCCGTATTCAGTATTTACTGATTTATTTCTCAAATTTTAATCGTACCAGAAAAATACCGAACCCGATGTAACTAACGTATCAAATTAGTTGAGATTTGGTGACCATATTTTATATTCCAGTGGATAAATTATTTTCATATTCAGAATGTATATAATAATATCTTAAGGATTATGGAAAATGAATTTACAGATTTTTGTAAATTGTCATTTTTGGGGAGAACATGTCGAATTTTGTTCTATAATTGCTATAATTATTGAAACCTTTATCATACAGATATTGAAAAATATGCTTCAAAATTACTTTCCCTCCGTACATTTGTAAGGAAAATGTTTCTTTTAATGTATTGATTTATGTTTTTGATATATACTTGTATTTAGCACACTGGATTTGCATTTTACACTTTTCAAGGGAATTCTATATATGCCTTGATAGAGGATATTCAAAATATATTTTCAAAATTGTGTGGAAAAAACATTGTCAAGTTCTGCAAGTCAATAGAAACCAAAATAAGGTATTAATTGACAAAATGATGAAAATTGAATTTGGGACTGCCAACTAAAAAGGAAGTGTCATAAATGTTGACTTGATCATGGGAGAAAAGAAAATGACTGTGAATTGGGACTTCCATAAGATGAATAAAGTTGAAATATCTCCATAAAATAATAATTGTTTTGGTTCATGCCAATGAGGAAACATACATATACACATTCTGATGAATGAGGAAATACCATATTCATGTACAAAAATGAAGATTACATAGAAGTCGGCAAGTCGCCGGTAGGATCAAAGATGTAAAGAATTCTAGGAAAAATATTTTCCAGACAATAGCATACAGGGTAGCAAAAACAAACGAAAATCGTGAAGACGTAATCGTAAGAGTTAATAAATCATCACTTGACTTCGGAAAACATATACAAGTTATTATACAAGTACAATTATTATTATTATTATTATTTTTATTATTATTATTATTATTATTATTGTTGTTGTTGTTGATGTTGTTGATAGTATTGTTAGTTGTTGTTATGATTATGAATGTTGTTGTAGAATTTCTTGATAATAAAAAAGTGATAAAATACAATCGTGAAAATCAGGGTTTTTTGTTGATACAAGGATAAATTACGCTGGAACAATGATACTTAACAATTCTGTGGAAGTGAAAACAAAATTGTGCTGATATTCATGTATATATAATTGTCGTTCATATTTCTACATTTTAAATACCAGTTAAGTCCATCTTAAGAGAAATGTTAAAATTCATATCAAACCATTGCTTAAAATTCCGAAGTCATTTGCAGTTTGGGATCAAAGTCTATCTAAAGGTTTTTGGCATACCCCATGCTTTAATTGGTACTGAGTTTAAAAGTACTAATTATTATGTATGGGTTGTCTGTTAAAGGAAAACTAAGGATAGGCAAAGACTAGTTAGGGATTAGTCATAGCATCAACTGTTATGTATTCCGAATCTATAATATGTTTTTTACCTCTTTCTACAGCTGGAAAGTCAAAGTAATTCAAAGACAAAGTGATTCAAATGTATTTATCATACCTTGATTTTATACAAAAACCACACAAAAACAGAGAGTATCCTTATGGTAATAGTTTATATGTAAACATATTGTAATTTTAAAACATACTATAGCACAGAATTTAATATTTGGAGATGATAAATTTTCTAGATTATCATTCAGTGAATCTTACTTTGTATAAGAACATGAATAAGACAAATACTCAGTTGAGTTACCAGAGACAATAGAACAATAACGCATACAACATCAATATTTGGAATATGCATATAAAAATGTTAACCTATTTTAACGTTATGCATTTTAATTTTATCGTACAATGTATATTTCATTAAATATGTAAATTTGTTGATTTCCAAGATTGTTATACAATTAATTCTCGAAAAAGTACCTATCTTCTATTTG
Source organism: Atrina japonica (assembly GCA_030159075.1). NCBI lineage: Eukaryota > Metazoa > Mollusca > Bivalvia > Pterioida > Pinnidae > Atrina > Atrina japonica. Next base: position 461,404 of record BROG01000245.1, read on the forward strand.
TCGATTTATATTGACCTGCTATGCGATTGCATGATCGGCGGTAATAACACACACACACACACACACACACACACACACACACACACACACACACACACACACACACACACACACACACACACACACACACACACGTATCTGAGTTTGAACTTACATAATTGTCCTTGTTGTTTAAGCATTGCATTAAAGTCCTCTTGTATATGACTGGAATGAGTTTTAAGAGCAAAGAACATCCCAATGAAATATGCTATCGGCATCAACAGGGCGCATGCGTAAACTAGTGGCAGAATATGTGTTTCGTAAAGTGCGTGATCTCCATCTAATCCAGACTGTTATTGAAATAGAAAATTATCATTATTATAATACATAATGTATATCCTTTGATTTATCTATATATTTTTATATTTATGATAATAGTGTCGAAAACTAGGATATACACGATGGTCGGATGCTTCAATTCATATACCGCCTATTAGTTGACCTCTCGCAAAATCCGGACACGACATCTTGTGACATACATTTCCACTACACATCACAACTAAATGGTCCGTCAGTCTTTTGTGTGATAATGTCGACACAATCAAATGATGTAAAAATGCACATTGAGAGTCACGTATCAGAAATATGGCGATAGGTCAATTGCTCTTCTTTTTAAATAACCTTCACTTAAAAAGACAATCAATTTTCATTGGACATTATAACGAACTGCTATTAAATGAGCCATATTGTCGCAATTAGTAGTAGTGGGTGTACACAAATAAATATAATCGTGCTATTTGATGTTCATTATGAAAGTAAACAAAATATTATATTGTATATACACACTACATATGTGTTGTACTTTCATTAGACTATATATGATATTTTTCATTTACGTCTCTGTCTCAAAGATTCCAATACAATGTAAAGATACCCGGTTTATAAAACCTTTTACGACAATTAAATGAAATATGTAGAGGAACATTACAGTAGATTCTGGGACATTTCCAGATACGAAATGACTCATGTCATACTGTATGTCAAGTTCAACTTATCAACCCATGTTTTAGGCATTGGTGGAAATCACCAAGTGAAACAAAGTTGTTGTAAACAAGGCCATTAATTGAGACACAGTTGTGCTACTTACAAGTTTGCTGACACAGTCCATGCAGTGAAGTTTATAATTAGATGCATTGCACGATTCTCTTGTTGTGACATTTTGCATATCACAAAAGTCTTGACATTTTGTGCAAACAAAATCACCAAAAATCTTCGAAAATATTGTCGGAGCAAATACACCTGAAATGTAAAATGAATTATATCGTTATATATTGCGTATTACCCGCTGCTCCATTTAATCCGCATTCACATAAAATCCTTGTACTAGAATAACATACCAGATACCTCGCATCGCTAGATTACCGCCGGGTAATACATAGGACCACATCGAACTGTTTCAACGCTTTTTCTCCCTTACTTAAGCTGGCGAATTTTAAATGAAGGCGAAATTTTAAAGCTAAATACCTGGCGCATCGGCATTCATGTCATCTATGAGTCTATTGTGATTAAGGGCGAATTTAAGAATACATTTTATGTCGTAAAAGGGAGAACATTTCCAGGTTTACAAAAGTTTAACAGTTGAAGTATTATTTAAGGGACAGGTGTTGTCTAGCATTAAAGGAGATAACGTAAAGAAAACGCTCACCTCCTATTGCCACAAAAAGCAATAGCGCTGTAATATTTGCAGATTTGGGGTTGAATAATTGTGACCTATATTTTATTCCTCCTACCACCATACACATACCCTGCAAAGAAACGGTGTATATTGTTATAAAGAGTTCCTGTCGGTCAACAATTATGATCATTTGTTGTACAACATAATTTACTTTTTAAATATTTTAATATAAACAACAAATATTTGAAACGTGATCCTTCAAAAATCCAATTTGTCAGTGACATCTAAAACATTCATACTATTTGTGGATATTATCCAATACACGTAACATAGTGGGTGGAGTAACCTCCTCATTATCATACGGGGTTTTCTACTTTTCGGTTAAAGGGACATAAGCTGTATTTTTTTCTAAATATTCTTTACTTTTTACCACATAGATTGATATACAATGACAAAAAGAGATATACACAGGCATAAACATTCTTGAATTCCTATATATTTTGTGAAAATTGATTAAGAAACCCAGTGTGGCAATTTATCTCTTGGAATAAATTAATTCAACCTTACTTATTGCATATGCATACCACACTGGACATGACCTGATCTTCACAAAATATATAGGAGTGTAAGAATTGTAGTGGTTACTCTTAGACTGAATTTGGTTACACGTTTAGATATATTATCTGGCCTTGTCTGATACCACTTTCTCTTTAGAAAATCTATTTAAAATTGTAGCTCAATTGATGAAGTCTAATTGACAGAAATGTAAAAAATTTCAGATACCAAAGTATAAATCAATAGAATGTTCAGGACATAGATACAAATCCGGTAAAATTGGACAAACCAGAAACTATCGTCTTGAGCATTATAACTTTGGTATTATGTTTATAATATTTATGCCTGTGTATAGCTCCTATTTGTTACATCAAGTACAAGTAGTAAAGGTAGACGTATTTTGGTATACACAGCTAATGCCCTTTTAAGACAGTCTTTACAGTAAATGCTCTTTATACCCTACTTTTTATCCATAGGTACGGTGACAAGTAAGAACGATAACTCTTGTCAGTGTAGTTGCAATTTCATTTTGCTGCATTACCAAAGCCTATATCTAACTCGACCAGGACATGAAATGGATCACGAGCTCGAGTCCCCACCCGCCTATATCTAACTCGACCAGGTAATAAAATGGATCACGAGCCCGAGTCCCCAGCCCGCCTATATCTAACTCGACTAGGTCATTAAATGGATCACAAGCTCCAGTCCCCAGCCCGCCTATATCTAAATCGTCCAGGCCGTGGAATGGATCACGAACCCGACTCCCTTGCCTAACTCGACCAGACCATGACATTGGTCACGAGTTCAAGTCCCCAGCCCGCCAGGTAATATGAACTGGACTATATCTTAGGACATTCAGTCTTATATCATTGTAAATCTTAACTCTATAGAACTAGAACAAGTAATAAAATACTTACGGGTATAAATAAGACGCATCCGATAATTGATCCTAAAATATATCAGAAATACGAATGAGTGGATACAAACAGCGTGTTGAATTTTCGTACCAATGGTTTTTGTTTAAAAATATTATTTTTTTATTTTGATTTAAATATCTGTATGTATTGTACAACAAAGTAATTATAAAAAGTAATCTGGACTAGAAACAAGATTAATTGCACTATATACTGATATGTAAAAAAGCAATTGACAATTTTAAATTTTGAATGGTGTTAAACGTAACACACTCAATGTTTTCAGTTATATGGTCCAGCTTTAATGGTGCAGAACAGAACCCGTTTACAATATACCCGTGAAGAGACCACTGGCTTTCATAAGTAAACTGTCAAACTTTCTGACAAAAAATCATCTTAGGTACCAGCAGGGCTCGAACCTTCGCTAACCAAGAGTGAGAGACTTCGTGGTTCAAAGTGCGATGCTCTAGCCACTCGGCCACAGGGGCCTCATGTAAAAGATAATTTATAACATGTACATCCCAGACAAACGGAAAGCGCTATATGTGTTAATGTTGTATCCCAGACAAACGGAAAGTGCTATACATGTAAATGTTGTATCCCAGACAAACGGAAAGCGCTATATGTGTTAATGTTGTATCCCAGACAAACGGAAAGTGCTATACATGTAAATGTTGTATCCCAGACAAACGGAAAGTGCTATACATGTAAATGTTGTATCCCAGACAAACGGAAAGTGTTTACATGTTTATTGTTGTTTCCCAGACAAACGGAAAGCGCTATACATGTTTACTTGTTTTACGATGTATTCTGGACTTACGACAATGTTGTGGGTATGATGAAACGTGACCTCGATTCATTTCTCATCCAAATGATAATCTATAGCTTAAGTATCTATTACCTCTTGATCAAGCAACAGTCACTATCTGTATAAAAGCCCAGGTTTCCTGCGCATACAAGGCAATCATTGTTTACTGGGATTTGAAAGAAACACAAAATAACCGAGGGAGGCAATTATAACATCGTAAACGTTTCATACCAGCCAGAGCGGATTTGACTAATTCATTATAGCACGAGCTTCCCAATGACGCCCCTTTTTCCAGGACCATGACGTAAATGATGATTTCAACAGCTGAACCAAATGTTGCGTTTAAAACCGCACCCACAGCATAGTTGCTTTGTGCTGAAATACTGAAAAAGAATATTAGTTGTCAATTACGTATACTGTATGTGATAAACAAGTAAAGATAAATATGCAAAGTTCAAAAGTAAGTTATAATACCATAACTTGTATGAAGTGTTGGTTGGTCGGTTGGTTGTAGTTGTTTAACGTCCCACTCAAGAATCTTTCACTCATATGGAGACATCACCAATGCCGGTGAAGAGCTCCAAAGTTTGACCTATGCTCGGCACTTACGGTCATTGAGCCGAGAGGGTTCTTTAACGTGCCGACACCCACCGTGACACGGGACCTCGGGTATGAAGTGTTTAAATGAAACAAAAATGTGTTACACTATCTTCAAAACGTGCTTATAATCAAGATATTAGTTTTGAAAACTGTTAAACATGTGAAAAACCTTAAGTTATTTATAATTTCAATTCAATTAATTTATTTCAGTATTAAAGGCCTCCAGCCCACAGCACATGTTCACATACATAATTTCTTCTGAATGGAAATATATTATCATTATCCAACATTACAATAATTCACGCAAAATACAGATGCATAACATTATCTCAAGACTTAATACATACATTTGCACGTCTGTAATGTATACTTGCAATATATGTATGCATACATATATTACACACACACACACATACATATATACACACACACACACACACACACACACACACACACACACACACACACACACACACACACACTTGGCCTTTGTGCTACTACAAAGAAATATGTGTCTTCTTATGAAAATGTTGTATCTCGACAGCGGTCATTTATTTCAGAATATATACTAAGTACTACCTACCTTATTATTGCCATTCCTATGTAGTAAGTAAGTGGTGCTATGCCAACGACCCCTAGTATACATTTCTGAAACAGATAATCACTAATTACTTAATCTAATTTTAAAACCTATCTTTCATCGCTCCTGTTTTCTGATATTGCGCGCAGAGGATCCAACGAATAACCGCTATGGCGTCACATATCAGAAAACCCAAAGGATGAGAGACCGGTTTTTATGTAGATTGGTAATAACCGTACATTCAATTTTTATACAAGTCTGATAATGCATGAATTTTCGAATGAAATAAATTCTTGTAAAATTACCTCTAAAATAATAATAGATATATATTATGATGTTTCATTTTCTACTTTGTCCAGTTTCCACAATTTTTGTAATTTGTTATACGTACTTCCATACGATAACCACTTTGGTGTCTGAACATTTCACATTTCACAAATATGTGAAAATAAAAGATGAACACTTACACATACCTCTATAGCTACATAAAAATTAATATTTTATATAAGAAAAAGTATATAACAAAATACAAAAACTGTGAATATTACTTAATAATATATATTATAATGTTTCATTTTCTACTTTGTCCAATTTTCACAATTTTTGTATTTTGTTATACCGTAAATTGGGATTTTTTGGCCATTGTTTAATTTTGACCAATTTGGCAACTCTATTAATATGGCCAAAATTAGATTGTCCAAAGTATGTACACAATGTTTCTATCGGTACTTTTTTTAAAAATGTTTTAGTGTTTTATAGATTTATAAAATAAAACTGTGTGGACGTTAATCTTAATTAGGTACCATGTGACGCATCATTTCTAATTATTCTACCGCTACGTTTTAATATCTTAATATTTCAAACACCTGGAATGTTGGACACGACAATCCCGAGATGGTAAACATGATATAAACATGTATGGCCAAAATTTAACTGACCAAAAATAACCCTTCATTTTATGGCCAATGTGGCCAAGTTTTAGCCATGACAAAAGATCCAAATTTTACGGTACGTACGACTTTTATTGGGGATTATTCAAAGATCAACAAAACTTTGAAAAGAATTTCAGAATTTAAGCTAAACGATTCTTACCCACAAGGCCGAGTATACGACGTCATTTGTATCAATGATTCCAATACAAACTGTAGCAACTACAAAAGCCATCATATCTGAAGAAAGGTGTTAAGAACCCATACGACTGAATTTTGGTTTAACGTGTAAATATACTAAACAGTCTAATATCATTTAAATCTGAAGGACGGACTTAACAGTCCATACGACTGTATTCTAGTTTAACTTGTAAACATACTTAACAGTCTAATATCATTTTAATCTGATGTTTTAAACATTCTCAGTTATCTAAGTGAAATACAAATCGCTTCTCAGATTCCTTTTTGTATCAAACGTAATCATCCACACACACACACACACACACACACACACACACACACACACACACACACACACACACACACACAAACGTTTGGCTTTAGTGTTTTATATATATCCTTACTATTTTCCAGATGTGGTCATTTTCATGTTTTTAATACCTGCTGTATATCACATCCTATTTATAACTCACTACCGTAAATTCGGATCTTTTGTCTATTGTTAAAGCTTGGTCAAATGTGTACATGTTCGACGGCCGGAAAGTCTAGATCTGTTTAGAACATTAGCCCGGAAACATTTCTAATGTTTACTTTTTGACAGAGTTATTTAAAAAAAAAACGATGAAAGTTACCTCTAGAAATGTTTCCGGGTTAATGTCTGAAACAGATTTAGATTTTTTTCGGCCGTCGAACATGTACTGTTACACATTTTTGACGACTTAATTTTGACCATTTTAATAGAGCCTTTAAATTGTCCAAACTTCAACAATGGATAATATATCCGATATATACGATTGTGAGTTGTCAACAGAATATCATATACAATCAGGATTGAAGACATATGATGAAAACGACCACACATCGAAAATAGGAAACCTCGATATATTGCCAAACCCGTTATACCGCCATAATTCTGGAAAACAAAAGGTGACGGTATATCAGGGGTGAACTGTATATAAATCACCGTAGTGCGTTATAGAGGACACTCTTCTTCCATCACAAAGGATACTGGCTATAATGATATTGACGCCGTCAACTGTATACTTGTAGTAGTATAAATTTATTGCCTTATGTATAAACATTACGATTTTACTTCTCTTCTTATTAATGGTCTGAAAATATAAATTAAAATGATATAGAATGATATATTAATCTAAAATCATAGTTCGAAAGAAAGTAACTTCAGTGGTATGATAAGCAAAGAGTCTCTTCATATAAAAGATCTCAGATATCAAAATATAAATCCTAACCCTAATTGAGGATCTAGAAAAGTGGTATGATAACCAAAGAGTCTCTTAATTGAGGATCTAGAAAAAACTTTAATACCTATCAAAAGAAATAGCAAGAGGCTGAATATTTGCGATCTTGAATGCGAGGTGGTCTCCAGTGTGAGGTGCTATTTAGGCAAAGTTCAACTTTAAACATTTTCATGTAAGTAGCTTACACTCCAGCAAGCCTCAGGCATTTGCTGCCTCTTAGTTAGGCAGGTCGTGATTCAAAGCCTCATGCTCCAAAATCTCAGTGAAATATGCCTAATCCATTCAGGAATATCTATCATTTTATATGCTTGCATCCATAATTATTGTACGCCATTTCAAAGATTAATTTTCGTGTATGAAACAAATTCAAATTACAATTAAATTACAATTAAACGTATCTGATGAATCAATCAGACTTAACTTCAAATATACTACATGAATATACATAGAGCAAATTAACACAATAACAATAAAATCATCACGGATCTTATAAAAATATTCCTACTGTTTCCATGGTGGTGGTTCCAACTTCAATCTTGACGTCAGATGGCGGGTAAAATAATATTTCTTTCACAGTTCTCCAATTTATCTGTAATTATAAACAAGATAGAAATAAAACTGCGCAGTCAGTTAGTACCAGATTTGTTTGTTGTTGTTATTGTTGTTGTTGTTGTTGTTGGTGGTGGTGGTGGTGGTGGTGGTAGTGGTGGTGGTGATGATGATGATGATAGTTGCGATAGTATTGGTGGTGCTTAATGCAACATTCAAAACATTTTTTAGTTAAATATGTTGGCGGTCAGTTTTAAATAGTGGAAGAGGGAGCCGGTAACCAGGAATCGTCCATCAGGCTTCTGCAAGTAAACTGGCAAACGTTCTCACAAAATCAGCATATGTTTCAGTGGGACCATAGTGGGACCATAGGTAAGACACTGGTTTAAAACGTGATACTCTAACCACTCGGTAAGGGATGTCCCCTCCTAATTACTAAATACAGTCAAACTTAGATATAACCACCTCCTTAAGTACTCAAGAAAACCGGTCTTTATATGGAGGTGATCTTTGTTAGATGTGTTACAGATGAGATTTAAGATTAAGGTTTCTTGTCATGATACATGTGTTTTGAAATCAAATTTTAATGATTGACTTAAGTCTAGAGCACAAATCCAAATTTATGGAACTTTCACTAAGTTCTTACTTTATACAGTTAGTTAAAATTTCTATTAATAATTGTAATTTACAGTTTAAAATGTCCTCGTTCATAATAATTGTGAATTTTTTGCACATTTATCTATAATTGCTTCCAACAATAATGTATATGCTTCAAATTTGTTTTTGCATTGATGATGATGATGATGATGATGATGATGATTGTCATGGTAATTATATTGATGATGATGATTTTGATGATAATAATGATGATTATCATGGTAATTACATTGATGACGATGATGGTTGTCATGGTAATTTTATTGATGATGATGATGATGATGATGGTGGTGATGATGATGATGATGATGACAAGTTCTTACCTTCGCTATTGGAATTGAAATCACACCAAGCCATGCTATAACCATGACGACAGCATGTGAAACAATTAGTACTGGTAAACCTAAAATCATCCATATGTATGACTGGTATCTACTCTACAAATGAAATCATATAATTAATCGAATGTCATTTTACGTTTCTTATCAACACAAGATTGTCATGTTAGGGGTTATCATTCTGTTCTATCAGTTTTACTGGAACAATATTTACAGTATAATTAATAACAGTGTGTCCATTGTATATAATAATTACCATTTTACAAGTGTCCAAAATATCGTCTAACACATTTTTTCAGGATAAGGCATTTTGAAAAACATATTTAATATGTAGAATCAAAATTAACTAAATATGAAGAAACATAACTATTGAATATCATTCAAATTTGATGCCATGATCCAAATGATGCCAACGAAAGGGGATATTGGTGAAATTCTGAATTTCAAAGTTAGATAAATTACAACGGAATCAAATTTATACATGTGCTGCCTTACAAAAAATCCTCTACGAGATGAAATATATTTTTGTCCTCTTAGTAAGCTTGTTTCCTCTTCCTTTGCAGCAGTTTCCAGATTAGTTGAGACTGACGTCTTTGAATGGTAATATTTTGTCGTATATATAATACAATTCTCATTTACCTGGATAAACAGAGAGTAGAATGTCTACATAAAGAATTACAACAGATTAAATAGAAAAATATAAATTCAATAGAACCTCGTTTGTTCTATAACCTCAACTATCAAGTCCAGACTCTGTAATATCTGAGGCAAATAAGTAATCATTTGTTAGGTCAATACTTTTACAAGTTAGGTTCAATATCTTACTGGGCCTGTGTAAAGCATTGGCGTTAGGTCAATACTTTTACAAGTTTACGTTCAATATCTTACTGGGCCTCTATAAAACATTGGCGTTAGGTCAATATTTTGACAAGTTTACGTTCAATATCTTACTGGGCCTCTGTAAAGCATTGGCGTTAGGTCAATACTTTGACAAGTTTACGTTCAATATCTTACTGGGCCTCTATAAAGCATTGGCGTTATGTCAATATTTTGACAAGTTTACGTTCGATATCTTAATGGGCCTGTGTAAAGCATTGGCGTTAGGTCAATATTTTGACACATTTACGTTCAATATCTTACTGGGCCTGTGTAAAGCATTGGCGTTAGGTCAATACTTTGACAAGTTTACCTTCAATATCTTACTGGGCCTGTGTAAAGCATTGGCGTTAGGTCAATATTTTGACAAGTTTACCTTCAATATCTTACTGGGCCTGTGTAAAGCATTGGCGTTAGGTCAATATTTTGACAAGTTTACGTCCAATATTTTACTGGGCCTGTGTAAAGCATTGGCGTTAGGTCAATACTTTGACAAGTTTACGTTCAATATCTTACTCGGCCTGTGTAAAGCATTGGCGTTAGGTCAATATTTTGACAAGTTTACGTTCAATATGTTAATGGGCCTGTGTAAAGCATTGGCGTTAGGTCAATACTTTGACAAGTTTACGTTCAATATCTTACTGGGCCTGTGTAAAGCTTTGGCGTTAGGTCAATACTTTGACAAGTTTACATTCAATATCTTACCGGGCTTGTGTAAAGCATTGGCGTTAGGTCAATACTTTGACAAGTTTTCGTTCAATATTCTACTGGGCCTGTGTAAAGCATTGGCGTTAGGTCAATACTTTGACAAGTTTACCTTCAATATCGTACTGGGCCTGTGTAAAGCATTGGCGTTAGGTCAATATTTTGACAAGTTTACGTCCAATATCTTACCGGGCCGAAGCCTATGTAACGCGTTAGCATAAGAAGCATAAGAAGTGCTTGGTGTTTTTTGGACAAGATAAAACAAGACAAAACATATACACAACACACACACACACACACACACACACACACACACACACAACCACACACACACACATATATATATATATATATATACTTATATATATATATATATATATATATATATATATATATATATATATATATATATATATATATATATTAGCATATATAAAGAATATAAACATGTATAGGCATGGTAGCGGTGTACTTACAAGATATATGAACTTGCCAAATGGCCAAAAGAAATAGTCAGCCATCCTGACGCAAAAGTGTGCTGAAATAAAAATCAAAACATTGAAATAATATGTTTGCGGTCATCACTTCAGCTTTAGAATGTTTGAATGGATTATCACATACTTTTGAAAGAAGTTCAAAGTTTAATTCATGATATAAAGACGTTAGAGTCGATTATAGAAAGATACCCTCCCTGGACAAATTTGTTTAGACGGACTATCCAGTAAAACCGTCACATCAGTCCCTACAACTTTCAAATGTATATGCCTTTACAACAAATTGATCGTTTTCGAGAAAATATACATTTTCAGTTCTCCCAGCAGTAATGACCTTGAACTTTTACCAGATGACCTTGGGAATTTGCCAAAATATTCATCACATCAATCCTTACAACTGGCATGTGTCTATATCAAAAGTTGCTGACTTGAGAAAAGTTACATTTTCAGCCCTCTTAAATGCCCAAATCTTTTCTCCAAATGACATTGAAACATCACAAATGTATTATTTACACACGTTCAATCTAGATCCAAACGCACATTCAAAATTCTTATTTAATTTGGAAACTCATTTTCAATTTTCATGAATGTTGGTGACCTTTGTTTTCGGTTCACATTCCAGAAAATCTACAGAAATGTTCGGAGTGAAGAGTTAAAGCCACTTCTCCGCTTGCCCCGACATCAAGCGAACAATAATGCTGATTACACTATGTGCAGCTCGTCCAATGCTTCATTTACAATCTCGAATCTGGTATGAATTTTACAGAACATAAATTAGAAGAACTTTTTATCAACATATATTGTGGCATAAAGTATAAATTTTACAGTATATAAATTAGAACTTTTATTCAACATATATTGTGACTATATAATTAACATATATGGTGACAATATAATCAAGATATATGATGACAATATAGTCAAGATATATGGTAACAATATAATCAACATATACGGTGACAATATAAGCAACATATTTGTTGACAATATAATCAAGATATATGTTGACAATATAATCAAGATATATTGTGACAATATCAGCAACATAAATGTTGACAATATAATCAAGATATATGATGACAATATAATCAAGATATATGTTGACAACATAATCAACATAGATGGTGAAAATATAATCAAGATATATGGTGACAATATAATCAAGATATATTGTGACAATATAAGCAACATATTTGGTGACAATATAATCAAGATATATGGTGACAATATAATCAAGATATATGATGACAATATAGTCAAGATATATGGTAACAATATAATCAACATATATGGTGACAATATAATCAAGATATATGTTGAAAATATAATCAAGATATATTGTGACAATATCAGCAACATAAATGTTGACAATATAATCAAGATATATGGTGACAATATAATCAAGATATATGTTGACAACATAATCAACATATACGGTGACAATATAATCAAGATATATGGTGACAATATAATCAAGATATATGGTGACAATATAAGCAACATATTTGGTGACAATATAATCAAGATATATGGTGACAATATAATCAAGATATATGATGACAATATAGTCAAGATATATGGTAACAATATAATCAACATATATGGTGACAATATAAGCAACATATTTGGTGACAATATAATCAAGATATATGTTGAAAATATAATTAAGATATATTGTGACAATATCAGTAACATAAATGTTGACAATATAATCAAGATATATGTTGACAACATAATCAACATATACGGTGACAATATAATCAAGATATATGGTGACAATATAATCAAGATATATGGTGACAATATAAGCAACATATTTGGTGACAATATAATCAAGATATATGGTGACAATATAATCAAGATATATGTTGACAATATAATCAACATATACGGTGACAATATAATCAAGATATATGTTGATAACATAATCAACATATACGGTGACAATATAATCAAGATATATGGTGACAATATAATCAAGATATATGGTGACAATATAAGCAACATATTTGGTGACAATATAATCAAGATATATGGTGACAATATAATCAAGATATATGTTGACAACATAATGAACATATACGGTAACAATATAATCAAGATATATGGTGACAATATAATCTAGATATATGGTGACAATTTGTTGTTTTAAGGATTTCTTCTTCCGTTAGACTGTTGCTAAGGAACAAGTTTTCGACACAGGAAACATTAAATTCAAATTTATTTACTGTACAAATTATCAATATGATATGATAGATCCGTTGATTAGATAATATGAGGCTCATGATCTATATTGCTCACCTAAACTGTATAAGTATCTTGAAAATAGAGTGAAACAACGTCTCACATAATACCTTAGAATACTACCTCACATTTAAGGCCATGAACATTCAGTCTCTTCGACTTTCCTTTATAAATATCAATGAAGATCAAACCCTTACGATACACCTTGCTGATCAGACCAATTTGAGTCTGTCGGTTTAAATAGTGAGGTTCCACTGTTTATGCTTTTAGGACGAGAATATCATTTTAACAACAGTGGAAAAGATCCTAAATGAATGAATATGACAAGTCTGAAGATAACAAGAACGCAACAAGTCTTAATCTATTGAAGTCTAAAAAACACAAATTTAGAATAAAAAACATGTATATGTAGATCACTGAAATGCAGATAGTTTTTCGATTCGTGTAGCGGTTTTGGAGAACATGTTCAAAGAGGGGTACCCTCTGAGAGATATTTTACACCACCCTAGATCCAAGCAAGACCCGATCTGACCGAAAAACAAGAAGTTGGTATAGACCACTGTGATACGTTTCTTCAAAATCCCTTCGGCAGTTATAAAGAAAAAGACGTAAATGTGAAAAGACAAAGTTGATTAGGGAACCTCACTTGAAAGTTCCTTTCAGGTGAACTAAAATGATAAACTCTGCCTTATAGATTCTATCTCTTAAATCGTGATAGTTTGTTTAACAACCGTCACGTTTGCGCTCATCCTCACACTTTATCCTATTCCAAATTTTAGAAAAAATAACAGAAAATCTAAATCATGTCTGACGAAATGGAGTCACATGCATAGATGCTTTAATTATGTTTTATACAGTGAACGTGTTTATGTTGTTTTATTGTGTTCCGATAGAAGTACAACTCACGTGTATGTAGGTCTTACATTGTATTTGATATATCTGTCAGTCCGTATTATCTTAAGAGATCTCGATGTTTTTAATTTGTAATTTCGTAACAGTCAGTAACATCTCGTGTTGGAGTCTTGCGTATTGTTTGTTGCCCTTACTTCAGTTATATACTTTTATGTATATATTATTATTATTATTATTATTATTATTATTATTATTATTATTATTATTATTGTTATTATTATTATTATTATTATTTTTGTTATTATTATTATTATTATTATTATTATTATTATTATTATTATTATTTATTTATTTATTTATTTATTTATTTAATTATTTATTTATTTACTTTTTTATTTATATATTTATTTTTGCTCATTCTATAAAATCTGTGTAAAGGAAAACCAAATATGTATTCAATACTTGTAGCTATATAGTGAAAATGAAGAAGTACCAATTAATAAACGAAACTCAACAATTTTTTCAGTTATATGGTTGCCACGAGAACCTGGTTTTAATATATCCGAAAAAACCACTGGCCTTCCGCAAGTAAACTGGCAAACACTGTTACAAAATCAGCTTAGATTCCAACACGACGCGAACCCGCGGAGATTACTTAATATATGATTTAAAGCATGATGCTCTAACCACGGTCATGTATTCCCGGTTTTTGTGCTTTATATACATCTACTTATGACGCGATTGTATATAACGAAATGCTGGTTATAGCCACGATATATCTTTTAAAAGTTCTGGCTATAATGAGGTTTTTTTTTTTTAATGTGTAGACGGCCGGATGGTATAGGGCGCCTTTAACTTTATCATTAACATGATCAAATAAAACTTACCATAATCGCTGCCGACTACTGTTAAGAACATTATTCCTGCAACAATTATATACAGCAGAGCCTGCCACCAGCCGAATAATATCACATATATGATGTTAGATACACCCAAAGTGGAGACTGGAAGGCAAAAAATACATTAAACAATACCACATATTTAACGTAATAAAGTAATAAAGAAACGTCAAACAGGATCGTATGTATACCGTCAAAAATCCCTAAATTCACATAGAAAGTAATAAAAAAAAACGTCAAACAAGATCGCATGTGTAACGTCAAAGATCCCAAAATTGACACAGGACGTAATAAAGAAACGTTAAAAAGGATCAAATGTATAACGTCAAAGATCCAAAAATTGATACAGGACGTAATAAATAAACGTCAAATAGGATCACATTTATAACGTCAAAGATCCCAAAATTGATACAGGACCTAATAAAGAAACGTCAAATAGGATCACATTTATAACGTCAAAGATCCCAAAATTGACACAGGACGTAATAAAGAAACGTCAAACAGGATCACATGTATAACGTCAAAGATCCCAAAATTGACACAGGACGTAATAAAGAAACGTTAAACAGGATCACATGTATAACATTAGATGGTCCCGCAATAGATACTGGAAATAAAAATAAGGTTTCGTCTAAAAGTATCACATAAAAAGTGACTTTAGATATTTATTGATATTGTAGGTTATATATACAAAAAACTTTGAACAGTATTTCATTCTAATCACACTACGGAAAACAAATGAATTCAGAATTCTATCACTCAACCAAGAGTTCAGAATTATTTACCTTAATCAAGAGTTTTGAATTCTATCAATCAACCAAGATTTCTGATTTCTTTAACTCAACGAATAGTTTTGATTTATTTCACTCAACCAAGAGTTCTGAATTCTATCAATCAACCAAGAGTTTTGATTTCTTTAACTCAACGAATAGTTTTAATTTATTTCACTCAACCAAGAGTTCTGAATTCTATCAATCAACCAAGAGTTTTGATTTCTTTAACTCAACGAATAGTTTTGATTTATTTCACTCAACCAAGAGTTCTGAATTCTATCAATCAACCAAGAGTTCTGATTTCTTTAACTCAACGAATAGTTTTGATTTATTTCACTCAACCAAGAGTTCTGAATTCTATCAATCAACCACGTGTTCCAAATTCTTTAACTCAACCAAGAGTTCTGAATTTTATCAATTAGCCAAGAGTTCTGAATTATTTCACTAAATCAAGTGTTCTTAATTATTTTAATCAATCAATAGTTCTGAATTATTTTAATCAATCAAGAGTTCTAAATTATATCACTCAAACAAGAGTTCTGAATTGTATCACTCAAACAAGAGTTCTGAATTATATCACACAAACAAGAGTTCTGAATTGTATCACTCAAACAAGAGTTCTGAATTGTATCACTCAAACAAGAGTTCTGAATTGTATCACACAAACAAGAGTTCTGAATTGTCTCACTCAAACAAGAGTTCTGAATTGTATCACTCAAACAAGAGTTCTGAATTGTATCACACAAACAAGAGTTCTGAATTGTATCACTCAAACAAGAGTTCTGAATTGTATCACTCAAACAAGAGTTCTGAATTGTATCACTCAACGAAAAGTTCTGAATTCTATCACTAACTCCTACGTATTGAATTCAATGGTTTAGCAATCATATTTGTCAGTTATCCAGCACTTGTCCGTTTGGACAGTTAACAATATACAGAAAACCTTTAGAACACAATACAGAAAATATCTAAAAAAAAATAGATATAGATATAAAATCTAAAAGGAAAACGTTCATCAGCCATACCAGTATTGACTGGACTGTAGTTGCTTGTGTTTCCGGAAGCCTTAAAGTATGTCAATGTTGGAGTGCTGTAATATGTTCCCTTTTACCATTACAATGGTATATGTACTAAGGTTATATTTATAAATATACAAAGTACTGCAGACTATTAACAATAATCACTAAGAGTATCAATGGATCAATTTACCTCTCGTATCTGTGAAATCACAATCATGTAAAGAGTAAGCAATTACAAATCTTGAACCAAAACCCTAACCACACAGTCTAATTGCCAAATACATGGTCCTTTCTCAGATTTCACCGGTAGAGAACTGACAAAGGGGCTTCAATTTTACGGCAAAGAAATCCTTGCTGACAAATGCAGATGTTAATATTTGTTGACGAATTTATTTTGGAGACCCACACGCTTGTCATTTGACTAATAAACAATACATCTCTATGTTATTCTGTGATGATTTAGTTGTCAATTGATACTCTAAAGTCATCTATTGATCTAGATTTGTAGATACGAGTCGGTCATGTATTCGCTGACAATGCATCAATGGTTAATTAATGAAAACAGTGCTAGGGCATGTTGAATCTTTAATGTAATCTGTAATTTATAATACAAGTCTTTAATTATTTAAGTTGCCGTCATAACTTATTCATGACTGTGATTAAGCATACAAGTTGAAATTAATTTCGCTCTTCCTTTTCATATTCAGGACTTCCTAACCCTATCTTGGTGTACAATAGTTTTGGTCATTTAATGATACAAACTTCCAAAAGAAAAGAAGCACTAAGACCATTGTCAAATATCCAGGATATAACCCGAAAGATTTGCACTTGTTTAATTTGTGATATGTTCCCTCCATAACAGGGAAGTTTTTCTTTTTTAATTACTTGCCCGGTAAATGAATGTGAGATTTAGAATTTGAATTTGAATTTTGAATAGTATTTTACGCCACACTCAACAATTTTTCAGTTATTTGGTGGCGGCCAGTCTTTTTAATGCTTGAGCAGAGAACCCGGATACAATGTACCCGTGAGTGAGTGTTAGACGAACCGTTTCTTTGGTACAGGCATCAACGTATTATATACCGAGATCTTCCCATTTTCTAATTTATTTACGATCATTAATGTAATAACATATATATATATATATCGTATTGCTTTGTCTTAGCCGACTTAAAATAGAATACAAAAACACAATTTTTTCCAATAAGTAAATTAGTTCATTGAAGTGGCACTTGTATTTTGTCATACTTTGAAAGTAGTTATTCAATAGGTGTTGTCAATATGTATATACATGTGTTTTAACTATTGTTAAGATAAAAATTTAATATTATCACCTGAATCTGAATATATGATATAATCTTAAGTCAATACCTGTAGTTTCGTCTATTTCGTCAATATCAGAATATAATGTTTTCACAACATCTGACCTATCAGATAATGGCCGAGATGTGACATGACTTTTCCATTTCTTGAAACCAAACTGAAAAATAAAATTTGAAAAATACAAGAAACTTTCCCTATCTTTTTTCTTAGTCTCTTTCTCTTTGTACTTCTATGTCTCTGTCTATTGCAAGTTTCTCTCACTTTCTCCCTGTCTCTCTATGTCTATAGCTAGTCTCTCTCTCTCTCTCTCTCTCTCTCTCTCTCTCTCTCTCTCTCTCTCTCTCTCTCTCTCTCTCTCTCTCTCTCTCTCTCTCTCTCTCTCTCTCTCTCTCTCTCTCTCTCTCTCTCTCTCTCTCTCTCTCTCTCTCTCTCTCTCTCTCTCCCCAACATGGGAAGTTTAACCACAAATAACAAACAATAGGTTATTACCAGGTAGTTTTGTGATATTCTTCTTGCTTCTATTTCATTTTCCGAATCTGTAATAATATCATAACTTCCGTTAGGTGAAAGAACATCTGAACGTCCATCTTCGTCCGTACTGGCTATTGTAACTTTGCTATCCAAACCATTAATAAATTCCGGATGCACAGTTTTACAATTCGCTATGTTCTTTGTCAGATCGGGAAGATTTCCTTCACACTCGTCTTTTGCATTCGTTTGGTCATGTCCCTCCATGTTTTATGTAACAAGATGTCTGCAAAATAATAAAATCTTACGAATTCATAAAATGTTGTAATGTTGCTCACAAATTAAGATATATCCAAATATATCTAGATGAAAAATTGGATAAGTAACAACTTGTTAGTTAACATCAACTCAAAACAACGTGTTTCTTATTGATAATTGATGTAGTTTGACCATGCATTGATGTACAGATAATTGTTTAAAATAATAACTTCTTTCATCTAATGACATGGACAGCAATATTACAGAGCAGTTATTGTAAATAATAAACCCAAAGGTTCTAAATTCCTTACTTCCGCAATAAGTATGTGTTATCTCTCTGTCAATTTCAAGTTATCCGGAAAAAGGCGACTGTCCAATCTCATCAATGAGTCTATTCATATTGTCATCTAGATTCTTTTTATATTAACATGCTTTTGTTTTATATCGGAACCGAAAAGTTTATTTTGCTAACTTTATGTTTGTTATTTAGTATGTAGTTTATCAATAATAATAATAATAATAATAAGAAGAAGAAGAAGAAGAAGAAGAAGAAGAAGAAGAAGAAGAAGAAGAAGAAGAAGAAGAAGAAGAAGAAGATGAAGAAGAAGAAGAAGAAGCAAGAACAAGAACAAGAAGAAGAAGAAGAAGAAGAAGAAAAAAAAAGAAAAAGAAAAAGAAGAAGCATGCTAAACTTACATTAATGGGTTAAACCTAGTTTCTCTCAGTTTAACCTATTTTTTTCCATAATTTTTGTCACATCCATCGATGCTTTAACAAAGAAAATTTCGGATTAACTGCGCCGAATCACAAAATGTGTCAAACCTATTTTTTCTCGAGTAAAACGTTTTTAAACTGGAAAAATATGGTTAACTCATTGGAATTACTGTTTCTCAACAACAAATAGGAACGCTCAACACAAATGTTCATACTTTATACTTTTCATATATCTCAATACAACACTAGCCGTAAATTTGGGAACTTTCCATAACAATTCATCTGATTATGCAAATTATGTTTGTGTACATCCATAAATACGAGTAATATGTAATCATTTGATACGGTAATTATGTCAAAGATGGGACGATCAAAAGGTGAAAATATAGGTCGATCATACTGTTAGTGGGACTGTGTAACTTAGTACTAAGCTACAATGAATACTCACGGCATCCTTTTCATACTTCTGAACCCCAGTTTTAAAAGAATTGTTCATGCATCTTCCTATCTTTGCCTAACTATCCATCAGTTATACATTGTTTAGGAGATAACATCGTCATTTGTAAAAATAATCAGTTATTGAGTAATGTCACGTGTGAAAGCTATCGATAATAAAAAGTTCAATATTCAAAAGATCAAATGCAATAGACGGATGACATCAAATGTTTCGAATATTTAAGTACATATATGTAGGTAGGTAGGTAGGTAGGTAGGTAGGTAGGTAGGTAGGTAGGTAGGTATGTATGTATGTATGTATGAATGTATGTATGTATGTATGTATGAATGTATGTATGTATGTATGTATGTATGTATGTATGTATGTATGTATGTATGTATGTATGTATGTATGTATGTATGTATGTATGTATGTATGTATGTATGTATGTATGTATGTATGTATGTATGTATGTATGTATGTATGTATGTATGCATGTATGTATGTATGTATGTATGTATGCATGTATGTATGTATGTATGCATGCATGTATGTATGTATGCATGTATGTATGTAGGTATGTATGTATGTATGCATGTATGTATATGTATGCATGTATGTAGGTATGTATGTATGTATGTATATATGTATGTATGTATATATATATATGTATATATATGTAGGTAGGTAGGTAGGTATGTAGGTAGGTATGTATGCAGGTTGGTAGGTATGCGTGTCTGTTTATTTAAATAAAAAAGTGTAGAACATCACAATTTCTTTCTTTCTTTCTTTAATCCGTGAGCGCTTTCACGTCTGAAGAACCACGATGGTGAAAGCGCTCACGGATTAAAGAAAGAAAGAAAGAAATTGTGATGTTCTACACTTTTTTATTTAAATATTTATCGCTGTACCAAGAAAACTAATATCAAAAAATATATACAGTAGAACTTCGATGAGTCGAACTTCAATGAGTCGAATTTCTCGTTGTTTCGAACTTTTTACAAAGTCCCGATTTATTTCATTATATATCCTTACTAAAAAACAATTTATAAATCGAATTTTCATGAGTCGAATTTCTCGGTGTGTCGAACAAAACTGGCAGTCCCATCGCTGTAAAAACATCGAAAATTCATACAAATGAATCGAAGTCGAAGTTTACCTGTATACAAGATGTACCCGTGGCGATTTTCACACCTATCCGACTACGTTGAACAATGGACACGTGTTTATTGATAAACACCCAGGACAGTATAAAAATAACAACATGATTTAAGTAATTAAAAGTAATAAGCAGACGCTAATTGATTATTGATTGTTTGCGACTTTGTCAGACTCAAATATGCAAATTACCGGCGGTTGTGGTGGTTGTTTACCATCTCGTAGCTTGGGTCATAAGTTACCGATTTGTAAAAACAAAACGAAATGACCCTATAATATACAGTAAACATTTTCTACTCAAACTCAAAGTGTCACTTGTAAAGAAAAAAACAACATGAAATGAACGGTATCGGCAATTTGATGTGAAAAAAAAATATTTTAATGTGTAATGACTAGTGCTGCATGATACATCTATTGACTTTCGTTTTGTGTTGATAATTAAATTGGTGACAAAATATTTTAGCTTCTCTGTGTTTCTCGTATAGGCGCTTGGATTACGATTTTTCTGCAGAATGTTTGGGATTTATTATCTGAGTACAAAATAAATACACTGTATCTACATTAAATAAGCCGTAAATGATTTTAGTGGATTCGATTCTAAGTCTTGATCCCAGCACCTATACAGTTACACAGTCACGTACAATAGATTTTTTGTGTGGCATGTCGTTATGGAGTAAATTTTAGATATCTCGATCACCATTCATGAGTCGAAGTCCCGATGTTTCGAACTTTTTTAGACGGTCCCTTGAACTTCGACTCATCGAAGTTCTACTGTGTATATATATATATATATATATATATATATATATATATATATATATATATATATATATATATATATATATATATATATATATATATAAACAAAACAAGTTTGTTCATGCAATAATTTCAATGAAATTCATTTTTGTACTTAAATGGAAAATGAAATATAAAAAGATAGGATTATACAATATGTACTTAAGACACAGCCTCGTTTTGACAGGGATAAAATTTATGATACGATATTTCGTTTACGTCTAGTAAAAGTACTTTATAACATTTATACCGATAGTAATATTTAGTAATATTTTGAGGAAAAAAGCCACGTGTATTAATATCATACTCTTACATTCAACAAATTGATTTGAAATTTGAAGATACTAACGAATAAAGAAAAATGAAACTCCTTACCTCACCTCACAATAAATTAGATAAATCCGACAGAACCTGCATTCTCTTAGTGACACATTAGAAGAATTGAAAACAAAATAATTTCCATAAAATAAATGCAACGATTTTTTGTGTTTTCATGTCATCTCCATGGTTTTGACGAGTTTTCTTTACACTGTTTTCGTTGTGATTTTCCTTTGCAGTATACCGTATGGAGTAGCGCCACTGATATAACGACGAACGACAGTACCATTCACCATCGTAACATGTACGTAATTAATTTACGCCCGAATACCTGTACATAGATAGAACTCAAAAGGATAGATAAATGCAAACATCATCATACCTGACTTACTGATGCAGTTTCTGTGGCTTTGTAAGTCGTCAACACACTTTAGATGAACTGATAAATATAGGTGATTTATAAGGTAAAAGTAAAATAAAGGTAAGTATACAGTTTTCAGATGACTTAGTACGCATCATGGCTGGATTGACGTGTTTAGAAGTTAGTAACACAATTTTTGTAAAGTTTACTTTGAGTAAATAATTTAGGGCACTTCATTTGTTCAGAAGTTTCTTTGTTTCAAAGAAATCCGATATGATGGATGATCTGATTAAAGAAACGCACAAATTATGTTTTGTTAACAGATTTGATACTTCATTGACAAACTTGATGAAACTGTAGATATTCAAGATAATGACTCTTATTCACCTTGCTTGGACAGAAATCCCAAGGTTGTGTACTAAATGATGCACAGTGTGCTATTATTCCTTCTGCACACTCTCTCTCACACACACAAACATATTATATATATATATATATATGTTTATTTTATAGAAAGTCATTATATATATATATATATATATATATATATATATATATATATATATATATATATATATATATATATATATATATCAGAAAAATTATGTCAGAATAAAATGTTTGAGAGAGACGATAACAATACAGATTACTGATTTATAATAGGATTTTATTACCGAATTTTGATGTCACGATACCACCATTTTGATGTCACAATACCACCATTTTGATGTCACAATACCACCATTTTGATGTCACAATACCACCATTTTGACATCTTTGCTGTACGAGATTCCATTCATTAATAAAATAAATCTTCAAAGATACTTACGTAATTTCGTAAACAAGATTTTCAACGAATATATTCAACGATTAGTTACGATTAGTTACTATTAATTCTCAATCATTTTAAATACCGCGGCTCTAATATTTGATTTGATTTCTACCGGAAGCGAATTTTATGAAATTTTCCACAAAAGTATTATACCATTTAAGGACTTCTCTTTCTCCGTTGCGCAAGAACTCGCGCTGGATCTGTAGAATCGCTGTATAACTGGGATGATGGTAAAAACCACAAATGAACCTCAAAACTTTTCAAAATCACCGAAATGACAAGCCATTGATATGATTGAAAACTTGAAATTAAATAATAAACGTTCGAAATATCAATAATCCATTAAAATATTTATAATCAATGTTTGGTCCGCACTGAGATGAATATACATTTTCAGTACAATTTTACTTTGCCAGAAATTGTTATGTTGGTAATAAGGTCATTTTATAGAATACTGAATTATAGATATCAAATTTGAATATTATCAATAAAATATATTGCAAATTTATAAAAAGAAATAATTTTGAATGCTTAAAATATATACGAAAACCAAAGCATACCATTAAGATACTTTAAAGCGATATGAGCTGTAGTAGGTGAAAAAATTAACATGCCCATTTTACGTGATATTCTATCTCATATATATTCCTAAGAGACCATCTGGTGGTTAGAATAACAAATGCATGTGTAAAATTGCAACAATCTTGCCAGACGTAACCCGTAATATCAGGTTTTTTTGTCCGCCATACTTTGAGCATTGCAAATTAACTTTCGGTAATTTTTTACGAAGTTTACCGAGTGACCAATAAGCAAGCGCTATTTGCAGTTAATATACATTCTATTCTTATTACTGTTTGCGTTTATTTTCGTACATCATTATTTCATACCTAAATCAGGCAAAGTTTGTCTTTTTCGTCGTTCAAAACATTCGTTTCTGAAATTGTTCACGTGCCAGGTATATCGGGTGATCTCGACCCATTTTTAACTCGTCCCATCGCATTCTCGGCTTTATCATTCTTGACACACATGATCATGAACTGCGCAACTCCACCGGACATGGCGACACGATTGTAAAACATGAGGTATGCATACTTTTCAGTTATATTGTTTTGATTTTGTCAACGTCAGCATTCAGGGTAACATTAAAGATTGGAAAAATTTCTTTTAGTGACCTGATATACTTATTCATATATTCATCCGATTTTCTCCACGTATTTAAAGTAGCGTTCAAAAATATATATTTTACATAATACATGCACTTTCCAATAAAAATCACGTCCTGTATTTTAAAAATAGATATAAAACACATAAAAAATCGGCCGACTTGAACATAGTCCGAGCGCGTAAAGGACTGAGATCCCCTGACCGAATTACGAAGTAGATTTGATATGACGAAAGAGTTTATCTGAAAGGTCATTGCATACGGAAATAAAGCTGAATTTTTTAAGGTACGGGAAAACTTAAATTCTAATAAGACAAATAACTTCGAAAAGAAGATCTTTTACAACGTTTTACATGTTTGATAATGTATTTGAACACACATTTTATAATATTCTCGACCTCGTGTCAGGGAACAAAAATAATCATTGTGACAGCTTATATCGCTTTAAGATGTTTTATTTACATAAATTCTAACTTTTTAATTGTAAATTTTAGCGTTGGTTCGAGTCATACTGTAACTTTAACTAATATTGTGGGGATGTTGGTCAGTTTACTTGTGGAAAGCTGATTGTCTTTTCTCGGATACATTGTACATTGTACTTCATGGTTTAAAGCGCGATGCACAAACCACAAGGCCCCTTGAGTGTGGTGTAAAACATTTATGTAACAAATATATTGCGATGGTTTGTAAAGATACAGAAAGATTTTAGCTACCAGTCTTACTTTTTTTGAAAATATGACCTGTGTCCAAAGTCATCAATGATTATTCAAGCTCATCCTTTATTATAGTCTTGTTTTTTTATTTCGTTTTCTTATAAAATTTCTAAATGTGACTGACTTAGAAACAAATTAGTTTTTTCCCATTGATATAAAACACATTTGGTATTTTTTTTTTTTTTTTACTTTTCCATAAAAAAGATAAGTACTTCGAGTAAGGTACTCAAAATTTGAGTAAAGTCAAAAAAAAATTCACAGAGCAATGCTTTTTTTCACTCATGACATCAGGAAGTCCATGTACCACTGCTGTTTACGGGAAAAACTGCATTCAAAATTGAGCAATAGCATTTTTTTGCCACCTATGGTGACTATCTTTTGCGCAATTACCTTCAAAGGCATCATTGTCTCTGGTAGTGCACAGGTGATACGCCTAATAGGTCTCCAGCAAGTACAAGACGCAACTCATAACCGATTGTATATTTATTTATAATTATCATTTGATAAAACACAGTGAAAACAGGAAACTTGACATTTTAATTTTTTTTTTTGTCAAACAAGAATCAAACCATAAATGTATTCTGAAAAAAATACAACTGACTAATTCACTAAAGCATGTAAAGTATATACGAAATATACATAGATACAGATAAAACATAAAGAATATAAATTCATTTTCACCTGAAATAAAATATAGGATCAATATAGTATTATGAATATAATACCAAAGTTAAAATGACACATGACATGTATAACATTAAACATATTTTTTTTTCAAGAAACAAAGAGATGGAATGAACATAGCCGTTCACTGGATACAGTTTTGTTAATCTGAAGGTGTGCATATACGTCAGGGTCTACGTTTTTATTGTTACGGAGTGTACCTCACCACAACGAAAAGAGCATGATGCTTCTGCATGTAAATTAAAATCAAACAAACATAATTTGATTATAAATAATCCAGATGGGCTAAATCTTTTACTACATAGATAGGAGAAATATTGTACTTTCAAGCATAAAGCTCATCAATCCACCATGGACGTCCCACTTGTACTTATGATGATTTTTAAAAGAAAAGACAATGTTATTAACACTTTTAACATATATGTTATTCTTCAAGTACCATATTCTCATACTGTGGACTCACAGTGGGTATGACGGGTCAAAGGGCATGCTTACTCCTCCATGTTACAGGATCCAATCTCTGGATTACAAGCGTTTGTCCAATAAACACCAGATTTGTATATGTATCCTGGAGATTTATACTTAAGTATTTGAGATTTTTATATTAAGAAATGTCTTCAATTGCAACTTTTAACACTGCCAATTTGTGCCAATATTGGATCACATGCCACTGACGTCTATTTGTATTTCTACCGATTGTCCGCAGAACCATGGAAGGCAGTCACGTGGCTCTTTATATAAGCCAATGAAATTATGACATTTCAGTCCAATACCAAACAAAGGCAAATAGTTTTGGTTTTTATTGTGGTGTCACTTCATTTCAAACATAAAAAGTGTCACTGTCTAAAGATTAAGTGCTACTTATTTTGACAAGAGCTATGGACATGTGTAATTACAGTGACAGGGTAAAGGGTAGGTTTTCAGTCTCAAATGAACAACCAAAGTTTTTTAATGCCAAACTATTACTTCCTGTGTGGTTATCTCTGACGTAAACCAAACAGAGCACTATCAATACTTATTCATCTCAAATCAAGACTTTGAAAGAAGAATAAGTTTCATTCAATAAATCTTGTAAAATATTGAGTCCCGTGAACTTGATGTTTAGTCAGAAAAATAATGTAAACTTTGAGGCAAAATAAAGATATTCATGAACTGTCAATAGACAGGAACAAAACTGACTCCATTTGTAACCATTGTCTCGAAATCCTCAGAACTATACACAAAATACATTTAGAAAAGTAGTTGAAATATCAGATCTTCAACTTATGAAAAATTTAAATCACATATTATGTCATAAGTATAACTGATGTGTGATCCACCATTTTTAAATAACAGCTAAATTCTAATACATCGTAATGGTGATCTGAAGAAAGTGTATAAAATAAGAAAGAGTCTATCAAGAAAAGATGTAAAAATGTCATATATGACAGGTGGTCTCTCTTTTCAGGTGACGTGAGAAAATAGTGTGTGTGCACTTAAAATGATAAATCAATTTCTACAGCATTATTTTAGATGTCACACCTGACTGGCAATCGTTAATATCATATACTATCAAAATAAGTTTTTAATGTTATAATCAATAACCTGATAAATATGTATATGAACAAATGATCACTTTAAACCATATGTATTATTATATTGGTAGCATGATAAAACAGATATATATAAAGTGACAAGATTTGGAAACAAGTTCAGAAAATCTGTCTCCATCAGATCATTTTAAATATCATAAACATGATACCAAAATTATAGTTTTAAAAGAAGGCTAAAAACAAATCGTTCCTGCCAATATGATTCTGTCAAAAAGACTTTATCAATTAAACTCGAATTTAAAATAGTTTTAGAGGTCTGGAATAAAGTTTTAGATTAACAATTATGTCATTTAGTCACATAAATCAGGTGGTCATTAGAATCAGGTTAATTAAATGGTAAAATACTATTGAATAACTCGATTACGTTTGCACAAGACAGGTAATTCATGATTAGATGAGTCACAAAATCAGGTAAGATTGTCTTTTAAATGGCTACCTAGTTCACTAATCATTCAACGAAAGTGAACAAGGAACAAAATCAGTAAAAGCCTAGCCCTACCCTTACCCTGGAGAACTACAGATATAAACAATGAATGGTAATGGACATCAGTGAAGTTACTCATTGCACTTGTGTATATTTATATACTAACTGAATTATAACATATTTCAAAAAGAAATGTTAGTAAAACAGTAGGATATATAAGATACATTTCGTAAATGTAAATTTCAAACAAAGGCTATGTACCGCAAGTCATAGGTATACATCATATATATATATCAAAATTATTTAATTCTATGTATTAAGAAAATAATTATACAGAACTAAAATTAACCTCAATTTAAAATGTTTGAATCAGTCATTGGACATTGATTTTACTGTTATCATGGTAACGCTTAAACAACATTTTTCAAATACAGATACACTGTAATAAAAGTAGGTTCACAGTTGAATTTCTGCACGAAAGATACAGAGATACAAACATACATCATGGTGACGTATCAGCAGAATGACGGCAGATTGTTTTCAAAATGAAAGTACAGTAGATTCTGTCTTGAGAGCCCACCAAATCTACCACAGAGAAGCGCTCTGTCTAAACAGGTTGTCTCTCAAAAGAGGTTTTATTTAAAGAATTATTTGAACTAAGTGGGTTTTAGAATATGGTCTCAGAAGAGAGATGGTTTTTCGTGAGACTGGTCTTTCAAGACAAATTCCACTATACTGTGAAAAATACAATCATCACCATAATCATCATCATCAAAAACAATTAAGTAACACAATAACAATACAGAATATATTATGTACATTATAATATATATTATATATCATATAATAGAAAACCCCTCTCTCTTTTATATATATTTTTTTCAAAACCAAAAGATATATAACCCGATACTTTGGGAAGTCTAAAATACAAAGAAAAACTTATACATATTACTAGATGTGTAATGTAATTAAAAATATGTTATCATTACATCAAGAAAAGTATCATATAACAAAATTTAACAAGCTGCAGTAAAAAAATTGAAAATTATAAAACTATAAAATATTATACAAAATATAAACTGAAAAAGTCATTCTTGTGGTATCTGGTGACAATCATGTATACAATTCCATAGTATTAACTAACCTTACACAAAATTACTATGGTTACAATTTTCATGGTTTATCTTAACATTAAGTTGTTTAAGTATATTTACATTGTGAAATCACATGCAGTACTATATTCCAAACAAATGATTGAAGTCATCCTCCCTATCATAACTTGAGATAAGTTTACCGCCTGATGATTGTACTTGAAGGGTGGTCTTGAGATTGTTTTGTATTGAAATAAATTAACACATCTGCTTTTATGGTAGATGGGTTTTGGCAAGGATATTTTCCATTTAAGATATGGCACCAAGCTTCCTACATAAACATATATCAGGGGTTAAAAAATCTTTTTTAGATACTCAAGTCCAGGACTTGGAGAGTAAATTTCTGGCAAGTATAACTGAGAAATTTCAAAGTCCATGCTGGATTTTGTTAATAAGTAACACAGTAAAATTATAAATGAATGCAAATGAGGCAAGTCCCATGGACTTCAGGTATTTCTAAATGTCAAGTCTGAACTCGGATTAACCAAGATGAAGACTTGGGACTTGGGGAATTTTGAACCCCTGTATATATATATATATATATATATATATATATATATATGCATCACAAAATTACTTCTAAACACTTTAACTCATTGACCCCTAAAGACACATTTGGACTGATCTAAGTCATTGATTTACAGAAGAGTCCATTGTTTTTGGGGGTCGATAAGTTAATCAACATAGCTTCAGCTGGACTCAATCAAAAAATGAATAAGCTTTGATTTCTTCATTATTTTGTAAAATTGAGCTTCAACTACAAACTGATACATTTCCTTTTCCATCAGTAATGTTTTATATTCCTCAATACAGTCGAACCAAGGTATACTAAAATCGAACAGGAATGATTTTATATTTCCAATAAAAAAGTGTTTCAAAATAACCATATTAACAGTAATAGAGAAATTTGGGATTCAAAATCATTTCAAAAAGTTAAGCGGGATTTCAATGTAACAGTGAGTTCGACTGTATCTTGAATTGCATCATGGGATACAATATCAATTCTATAATCACTATTACACAGCAACTCGAGTTCATCAACATTGACAATCCCACTTACTTTCCACACAAGACTGAAAAGTGATTAACATTTTTATAATATATTCGTGTAAATACTAAATGTTATAAAGGGGTTTGGCGATACATTGAGGGAAACTTTAAATGAATTATGGGGAAAATTGTAAAGGTGGACTTTCATAAATTGTGGAGTAAAGAGAGGTGGTAAATAAAATGATAGGCATTATAAAGAGGTTTTACTGTATAATTAATTTGTTCAACCTATTTAGAAGTCATGTAATGTATGTCTAGATATGTTTGGTATGTATGAACATTGTTGATCATAGTTACATTTTTATAGTTATTACTACCCAAATATTTTTGTAAAGAGTCTGAATCTAAGGCCCCAACCACAGCAGATACTGATACTTACATACATGGGCAATAAAATATGTAAAATATGTAAAAGAAAAAAAAACTTGATTTTTTCATGTATGCAACTAAGCAATATCTAGCTGTAATTATCCCAACTAGAGATGGCAATACATTAAAAAACAAGTAGTTCATAATACAATTATAGACTTTTATCAAGTTGATATATGGTTTCATTAACAAAAGAAAAGTTATCGCCAGATAGACTTTTATTAAATCGATACAAGGTTTTAGTGACAAAAGAAAAATTATTGCCAGAGGACAATGTCAGAGGTCAGGAGTTTTTCTTAGGTCATTAAAGTCATTGTATTGACTGATATAAAAAGGCTTTAATCATTTTATTATCTTTTTTTTTTAGTTTAAATGAATAATGTGTTATTAATTCAATGTACTGTACTGTTCTATGAATAAGACTTGTGTCTGGGTTTCTATAGAAGAGACAAACTATCAGACTGGTATTCTTAAAAACATTTGGCTCTCTCTGGTGTTGGCATGAAGAAATACATACATAACAGCAATGCATATATAAATACCAGGACTGTTCCTGAAAACAAACAAAAAAATTATTTAATAAATAAATAAACAACTCCTCATTAACATAAGGATTTCCTTTCATTAAACCTTAGTTATGTAAAGTTATGTTACGTATAATATCACTAACATTTTCCTGAAATATAACAAATTATAGTTCATACAAAAATAACAGTATATCTATTTACACATACATGAAAATGAAGTCTTGTTGTTTTAAAGGATAATATTTTGAGGATAATTCCCAAATCTCCATGCCCTAAACAATGCTAAAGTGTTAATTCACTAAATATGTTAAAAGCAACAGAATTCCATATAGCTCTTATGGTCCATAATGGCAATTCTCAGATATCGGGTAGAAAAAGAGTATTTTCCTTTAAAGTAAAAATGAAAAATGGATAATCAAAACCCCAAGCCAATTAAAACACAGCAATTTAGAAATAACATTACAACATTTTTGCTGTTTCATGAACAACTTCAAATATACAAAGAAAAAATAATTTTAACCCTTAATCTTTGGTTTATAATAATTATCATTCACTTGCATACCTGCCAACTTTGAGTAATTGAAAAGTGGAACAATCAGTCGGGGGGCTTGGGGGCAGCAGGTCCCTAATATGGTGCAGGGGTAAAGCCCCGCTGGGGTACCAGGGGGCAAAGCCCCCAGAAAATCCTGGTATTCAGCTTTTTTGAAGACACTCTAGAGCATTTCTGAGAATACAAAGCATGCTGATGACTTCAATATTTCAGTTTCAAATTCTTGTTTCATTCTGCATAAAGATTGAAGAATATGCACACTATCCTGACTATGTAACAGATACAACAACAATGTCCTTCAATTATAAACTCTGAAAATAAAGTTTCAGCTCTCGTTACATCATAAACGTCATCATTATCTGTAAAAAAAAATAACTGTTAAACCGATGACTTCCTTCTATTGACACAGTAGCATTTTTGTGCTTCCCGGTATTTACGTGTTTTTTTAATGTTATTGAAACCACCATGCCAAAGAGTAATGTATGACACATTGTATAAAATGCGTAGTTGCAACCTCGTGTTGATCGTGTTATGACACCATGAAAATTACTTGAATTAAGAGTCCTTGAATTTCTGCATCCGATTGACATTATTTTTGGGTGACTCCATCTTTTATAGAGCGTCACTAGAAACAGCAGAGATGTGTCCACCATAGCCATACGCTCGCACTGTTTCACGGCTTAGCTGGAATCTCAATATTGTGTTCAAACTTTTATAAGATTCTGTGTCTAAACGAGAAAACTGAAAGCGGAACTGGACAGTGCAAATCTGGAACGCGGAATTTATATATGAAAATCGTGACTGTTCCGCCCAAATCGGAATAGTTGGCAGGTATGCAATTGGGGAATAAGAACCTCATATATAAGAAAACATACGACAATTTTGTTTTTGTTACTTGTCAACACATGTTTACCCAGATGCTATAGTGATACTGACTGAATTCAGTCAAAAGGGTGATTATAGCAGTTTTAAAAAGGAAGGGATTTTACAATAAAATTTCAAATGTGGGATAACGTGAAGGCTTGTCTTTATACAGAATTTTGGAACTATTACTGTTTAAAGTCTCTAAAAGTTCTATGAGTAAGGGATATTTTTGTCAAAAACTCTAGATCTTATAAATAAATTTTTCTCACCTTGAAAATAATCGCTTTTTCCATCTTGGAACGTATAGTTTATCACCACAACAGCAAATATCACAGAATACAGATGTATATCATTAAAAATCATCTCTAGACCAAAAGGCTGAGAAAAAAATGAGTTACAATAATGAATTATGATGAATGCAGTTTGACACAATCAGGAAATTCATTTAAGATACTATTCTAGATTATAAGAGGAATTTAGTTAAGATACTATTCTAGATTATGAGATAAATTCAGTTAAGATACTATTCTAGATTCTGCGAAAAACTGTTAAGATACTATTCTAGATTCTGAGAAGAACTTAATCAAAATACTAACAGTATTCTAGTTTTAGAAGAATTCACTTAAGATTACTATTCTAGATTTAGAGGAATTCAATTAAGATTACTATTCTAGTTTTAGAAGAATTCACTTAAGATTACTATTCTAGTTTTAGAGGAATTCAGAGATACAACATGTATGCTAGATTTTAAGAAGTATTCATTCTAGATTTTGAAGTTTAGACCACTTTGGGGAGAAACATTTTCATATTATATCTCATTATTGTGATAGCGAAATTGATTGGATTAAATCAAACAAATGGTTGGAAAACGGATACATGTGTATTTGCATGACTTGGCACTGTTACTACTATTCACCTTAGGTGTTCTGCTAGATAATGCTTGTATTTGGTTGGACAACAGATACATGTGTATTTGCGTGATTTGGCACTGTTACTACTATACACCTTAGGTGTTCCAATAGATAATGTTGATATTGGTAGTACATCTATTTGATGTCACATTTTAACTCTTTAAAATAGGTAGTTTATCAGCCACAGATGTGAGTCCATGTTAAAACCTCGCCCTTCTAAGTTTACTAGCTGGTAAGATTTTCTAACCAACAGGGTGGGTTGCAACCATAAGTAAATATCTACCTGGGACTATTTGATAATGAAAATGTATTCATATTTCCTGCATTTATAGAAATAAACACACTGTGACAGGTTTAATAAAAACACAACCAATTCACTTTTCTTTCCTTGTATAGACTTTCCTGTTTTTCTAAATGCATGACATCAAAGCAGACATTCTGGGATTTGATTTTGATTTCTGTTATTTTATGTCTCCCAAAAAACTTTTCAAATGATATGGCAGCTGCAAGTTTTTAATGTTGAAGGAAATAATCTGGATACAATGTACCAGCAAAAGTTCAGTGACCTTTTGTACGTAAACTGGCATTTTTGAAACTTTTGCACTTATTTAGCTTAAACCCTGGCTCAAACCCACCCAGACTAGAGGTAAGAGGCCTTAATGTCATGGTTTAACCCTTTCACCCCTGATTATCTGAGTGGTATGTAATTTTCTTTTGTTTCAGCCCAGTCTATAATGGTCTGTAGGGATGAAAGTGTTCAAATGTGATGTTCTGACTACATTTACTCATTCAGCCCTATGGACATATTCGGACTGGTCTAAGTCATTGATTTAAAGAAGAGTGCATTATTTTTCAGAGGTTAATGAGTTAATGACTGAATCAAGAGAAATTTTAGAGCAATTTATTGCTTTCTATACAATTTCTATACAATTGTCCTTGCTTTCGTTAACCTTTGTTAAATCATGTTGCCCTCAGCTATTGGTGAACATGACTTGCCTCAGGCAAACAAATTTTCATGATCATATCTTTCAATAAATGTATAGAAAAACATGTAAAACATTTTATATTGGATTAAATGAAACTTTGTAAGATTTTTACACGCAATTAAATATCTAACTTAAGTGTTAGATTGCTTTATGATTCCCAATCACTACTTACAACAATGGCATTCACCAGGACTAGTATAGGAACTTGTATCATACACACTTGTACAGCTGTACTGGTACCTATCTCTATACTGAAAATATAAAGTGTATATATATATATATATATACACAGAGTGGAATCTCGTTATCTTGAAACTCGTGGGACCGCCTCTGTTACTTCGATATATCCGGAATTCAAGATAATCAAAATATTAAATTGATATATTTTTCTATCCGTAAAAATCTGGACAGGCCTTTCAATTATGAGATATCTGGAATTTGAACTAATTCATTATGGACATAACGAGATTCTACTGTATCTTTATGTATATATATTTATATACAGTCGAATTTCATTATATCAAATTCTGGTTATATCAAAATTGAATGACCGATCTCAATCTTGAATAAAGGTAAACAATGTTTCTTCTCATTTTGGTTATCTAAAATTCCTGATATCTTGAAGTGATCTTATGAACATCAAGACAACGCAATTCCAACACATAGAAGTATGAAAATGTGATGATCCCATTATACACATTATAGGTAAAATTCATTTTCAAGTGATATAAAACTTTTATCAGTAATTCATTGAATAAATATCTTTTACTGTTCTTTATCTTGGAATTTCATGTAAAATGTTCTTGGATGAGTTCTTAGTTTGGTGAGTACTGTAATATGTATAATCGTTTTGAACTAAATGCACTTTAATACATTTAAAAACTCTGTTTAGTGTATGCTTCTATGTAAATACCTTGTATAAACTTCAGATTTTTAAAACATTTTTCAGATTCAGCTTGTTTTTTCTTATTTCATTTGAATGTTTTTTAACTTTTTTCAGTCATGTTTCAAATATTCGGATATGTCAGTACGTGAATTGTGTGTAAATATGTATACAGTTCTCCCCTGACCCTATCCCCTGGGTTAGAACGCCAAATATGCATAAGGCCACCATTTCTCAGGGACAAATTTCCTCCTCTATAATTTTCTCATTATAACGCAAACCCTGCATACTATCATCTGCCACTGATTCTCTAGTACAGAAAATCATTTCATAACAACCTATGAGGCAGATGAGGCAGTTGCCTCATCCGATTTTTGGTTGTTGTATATAATGTCATGGAAATGTTTGGATTGTTATTATCTGACATTGTTATTTTTATCTAAATGTTCAATTTTCTCCACAGGGGGCTTTGCCTCCCTTCAGCCCCGAGCTAAGGGGGGGCCTCAGTCAGCATTCCCCAAACCCATACCTCATCTGTTTTCGGTCACTAATTATGGCCCTAGTTTCGGCCCTGTGCATATTAAATCCCTTGACATGTTATACCGCCAAAATTAAGGAAAACAAAAGGCAGCAGTATAATGGGGGAGAACTGAATACTATAATCTTAATTTAACTACCTAGTTTATTGATAATGTATGTTTTGTGATAAAAAGAAGGAAACATGCTTACCCTAAATTAACATTGTTTTGAAGAGCAAACTGAATTCCATTCACAACCTCTGGAAGCTCTGGGATCATGGCTATCATCGTCACACCAATGAAATACTATTAAAAAAAACTCTCTCTTAGAAAATGGTCACATGATTGCTGTAGTAAATATAAATGATTGTGATCAATTACAATAAAAAGACCCCAGAATTACATGAAAGGTGATCAAAACACAGTACGGTGGGAGTATGGTGTACGTTTGGTTTTTGGTAATTACTTTAATTAGTTGTGATATCAAAGTTGAAGACAATTGACCAACCAAATGGTGAAGTTACAAATGTTCAAAAGTTTATGTACAATGCATTTTTTGCAGAAAATAGAATGCATATACTCAGCACACATAATGCATATCTGCAGCACAGACACAAAATACATATTTACAGCACACACAATGTATATACACAGCACAAACAATGTATATTCACAGCACATACAATGCATATCTATAACATACAGAATGTATATCTAAAGCACACAATGCATATCTACAGCATACACAATGTATATTTTTAGCACACACAATGCATATCTATAACATACAGAATGTATATCTAAAGCACACAATGCATATCTTCAGCATACACAATGTATATCTATAGCACACACAATGCATATCTATAACATACAGAATGTATATCTAAAGCACACAATGCATATCTACAGCATACACAATGTATATCTTTAGCACACACAATGTATATCTATAACATACAGAATGTAGATCTAAAGCACACAATGCATATCTACAGCATACACAATGTATATCTATAGCACACACAATGCATATCTATAACATACAGAATGTATATCTAAAGCACACAATGCATATCTACAGCATACACAATGTATATCTATAGCACACACAATGCAGATCTATAACACACAATGTATATCTACAGCACACAATGTATATCTGCAGCACACACAATGTATATCTACACAACATGTAATGTATATATGCAGCAAACATAATGTATATCTACAGCACACACAATGTACATCTGTAGCAAACACAATGCATATCTACATCACACACAATGTATATATGCAGCACACAATGAATATCTACAGCGTACAAACAATGTATATCTAAAGCACACAAACAATGCATATCTACAGCACACACAATGTATATCTACAGCACACACAATGTATATCTATAGCACACACAATGTATATCTATAGCACACACAATGTATATCTACAGCACACAATGTATATCTACAGCACACACAATGTATATCTACAGCACACACAATGTATATCTACAGCACACATAATGCACATCTGCACAACACTGATGCCACAAATCACAAAAGATCACCAGACTGACTCAGGTGACCTGAAAATATAATGGTCAAAAGTCATGATACTCGCCTCTGACACTCCTGAAGAATGTAGAAAACTTTCAAAATTCTCTGTTATCAAATCAGCACACAAGGCTATAAGAGTTGCAGATCCCAGCAGGATGATAATACTTTTTAATCTAGACCACTGTGGTGTGCCATGATGGTGACCTCCTACAAAACAGTTGATACACTCAGTATCCATGGTAACCAGATCTCATCAAGAACATTTATTTTTCAAAAATAGCAGGCTTTAGAACTAAATGAAAAAAATCTTCACCAAAATACTCTCTCATCTTTAAAAAAAATATATATTTAGAAGGCAATTTTTAAATTTAACCAATCACAGACTCTCAAAACCATCGTCTTATTTCTGAAGAAAATGTCTTCACAGCATAGACGGCAGTGGGTGAATTATAAATGTGAAAGAAAAACAACTGCATGTAGTCTAAGCTGGTTAGATATGATTTTGACTTTTCTATATATGATTAAGCATTAAAGACTATGGTCCACCCTATCAAAATAACATCTAACCCATATACATGTATTCATGAATTATGTATATTATTGCAAGCTGCATGCCAAATCCCAGGATTATCAATGACAAATGAACAGTTCAGGCTCGAGTGGAATCACAATATTCAAATTTAGGCAACTTTAATTTTATAAATAAAAAAACATGATGACTTTATACCATGGTTTTCTTCGGCCTCCTTCACCAATATCTTATTGAAATCATCGTGGATATGGTTTGAGTGTGTTTTCAAGGCAAATATCATGCCTATGACGTATGCTATTGGGAGCAGAATAACACAAGTATAAACCAACGGCTGAATGTGTTGTTTGAACAGCGACTTGTCACCATCAAGTCCTAGCTACAATGTAAGAATAAAATCATTATTAGTGATATCAATTATATACAAAATAACCCTTCCTGTTCTGAAATTTGCATATTTTTTTGTTTAAGATTTGCATGTAACAAAGTGGGATTTCTACATTATGACGACCACTTGCAGTGGTCTAGTGGTAAAGGGTCTGACTCACAAGTGGAACGTCCTGGGTTTGATTCCTGGACTAGGTCATACCAAATCCAATGGTAGTGACTGTTCCTTTGCCAGTAAAGTCTATGGTTTTTCAATACTTAAATCTGAGGTCCCGTGTCATGCAGAAATGGCCTCACTGCATTTGTGTCAGTCCATAGCACAGGTCAAAATTTGTAGTACTTTACCTAAAGCTAGTGATAAATAAGTGAAAATTTCTTGTTCAGATGTAAAACAACAGAACAAAAAAAAAAAACTACATTATGACATAGCCAAGCAATATGTGCACACACATAAGTCTGACCTGTTTTAACCCTGTCTACAAACAAATTCTGTTGAAGGAACGTATTATATCAGAATTTTCTTATACACTTTTACATTTGTTTGTCTGTGGAGGGATTTTCATTACTATTTTGGGCCTTTTGAATTGAGAATTTTAGCAACATTTCCTTGAAATTGGGAAATCTAAAGATCCACAAAACTGTTTGAAAATACAAGAATCTCTTCAATATCATTGTCAATTGACTTCAACTGAGAAATTTTGACTGCAAATTAGGAAAAATGCATTTTTTGGCATAAAGAATGGGGACTTATTCTGGCCCCCTACAATACGATGGAAAATCCCTAGAAGGTGACATACTGCAAGTTTGTGTTGACAAAGAAATAACAATAACATGCATTTAACAGTAAATTACTACTAAATAAAATCTTTCATTTCTGACAAAAAACACTAAACTTTGAAAACAAGAAAACAGAAATTCATAGGACATAAATCATTATTTTATTAATTATAAATATATACTTAAACTGTATACAATCTGTAATATGTACCCGTTTTTGGGATGTCCTTACCCATACATTCGGTAGTTGTTCGGAAGATTGATATCATAAGATACTCCAAGCTCAAAATTAAATAATCTATTACATACCAAATCATTGTAACAGCCAGTACAATGCATGGAATAGCTGTCGTCTGTCGTATTCAACACCAATGAGCCATTACGTGTAACTATGACATTTTCACACTTTGTACACTGCATATCACCAAAGATCTTGGAAAATACTGTTGGTGCAAACACACCTAGAAATCACAGAACAAAATATCTGAATAAATCTTCAATTTTATACTTTTTACCACAAAACAAAATGTACATGTTATGCTTCCTGGCTCTTGATATAAACAGATCAAAACTGATCTTTTATATTGTTTTTATTTCTCGTCAATATGAACTGTTGTCAGCAGATGTTTTACATGCAGATTTTATGCAATATTTCATCTCATATATATCAGAAAGAGATCTCCTGGACCCAGTTATTAATTTTGATACCAGTGCCAATCTTTTGACCATTTTGAAGTGTTAAATCACAGTGATTAAAATATGTAAGTGAGCCTCAAACCATGACAAATTTTCCAATAATTAACCGATGGGTTAACCAAAGTTAAATTGAACCAATTATTGAGCAACAGAATTTAACCCTAGGTTAAATTTTAATCCTGGGTTACGATATTTAATGATACTTGCATATCATGATTACATTGGCGAATAATTGTATTGCAATACACAAGCCTGAAAAACTATATTAACTCATCAACCCCTGTGAGACAATAAACTGTTCTATAAATAAATGACTTGGGCAAGTCAAAATGTGTCTTTAGGGGTGAATGAATTAAAAGCTTTAAATCACAATATAATGAAATATGTACATGTATATAGGGGCCACCCAAGGGACCAAACAATATTGACCTTTATGTGCAGGTGACCCTTATACACAGGTTCAATTTAGTTGAAGTATGCAGTCAAGGGACTTGAAAAAATTGGCCATCAGCTCAGGTGAACTAAACAAGAGGCCCAAGAGGGCCTCAATCGCTTACCTGAGAACCATCTACAAATGTGGAAAGAAGACCAAGAAGAATATGTATATGTAGGCTGATCTGGCCAAGAAACACAAATATTACTGTTTTAAGAAATTCATCAAAACTTCTAAAAATCAAATTTCAGCAAAGCAAAAAACATTTCTTCAACTATATACAAGTAAAACACTGAAATGCATCATTGTAAATGCAAGGATAAATAATTCAGGAAATCATGCAAAACCTAATGAAAATGACAAAGTCTGAAAAGACCTCAAAAACCTGGCAAAAATTAATACTCCGATTTCTATGAAAAAAAAAAACTTGAATCATACATCCATGTAGATCACTCAGAAACAATCTTTTTCTCAATTCATGCAGCGGCTCTGGAGAAGAAGATTTTTAAAGAGGGGTACCTTTTGGGACCTATTCTGCCACTCCCTGGATCCAACCCTGGGCCAATCTGGCTTAAAACTATACACTTGGTAAAGGACATTGAGCTCTTGATTCCTGTCAAGTTTCGTCTAAATCCCTTCATTGATTTCAGAGAAGTTGAAAATATGAAAAGTTTATGGACGGACGCCAGATGGGGAGTGATTACAATAGCTCACTTGAGCCTTCTACTCAGTTGAGCTAAAAAGCCATTGAAAATACAGACCACTCAAGCAAGGACATAAACACACACACACACCTCTCTCTCCCTCTCTTCTGCCGATTTTTTGAAAGTTGAGCACTTGTGTATTGCTTACAAGAAACAATATGCCTGTGTGCAAGTCACATACTGTGCAGGCTTTTATTTCCTGAATGCATAATCAAACAATTTGGTATTGATGACATGAAGTCAAGATATAGATGGTCTCCTGAGTATTTAATTGTTAATACTTAGGTCTAACACTTGTGGTGGTCTAGAGGAAGAGTATTCAACTGACATGTAGAAGGCCCTGAGTCTGATTCCCAGTACCAAGACTTTAAAAACTGTTCTTTCACTGAGTGCAGGATGGCTGGGACATAAGGGTCTAATAGATGACACAGGTAGGCTGAGATATATGGGTCTAATAGATACCACAGACAGGCTGAGACATCAGGGTCTAATAGATGATACAGGCAGGCTGAAATATAAGGGTCTAATAAATGACACAGGTAGGCTGAGACATAAGGGTCAAATAGGTGACACAGGCTGGCTGAGATATAAGGGTCTAATAAATGAAACAGGCAGGCTGAGAAATAAGGATCTAATAAATGACACAAACAGGCTGAGACACAAGGGTCAAATAGATGACACAGACAGGCTGAAACATAAGGGTCTAATACATGACACAGGCAGGCTGAGACATAAGGGTCTAATACATGACACAGGCAGGCTGAGACATCAAGGTATAATAAATGACACAGGCAGGCTAGATAATAAGGGTCTAATAAAAGACACAGGTAGGCTGAGACATAAGAGTCTAATAAATGGCACAGGCTGGCTGGGTCATAAGGTTCTAATAGATGACACAGGCAGGCTGAAACATAAGGGTCTGATAAATGACACAGGCAGGCTGAGACATAAGGGTCTAATAGATGATACAGGTAGGCTGAGATATAAGGGTCTAACAGATGACACAGGCAGGCTGAGACATATGGGTCAAATAGATGACACAGGCAGGCTGAGATATAAGGGTCTGATAAATGGCACAGGCTGGCTGAGACATAAGGGTCTAATAGATGATACAGGCAGGCTGAGACATAAGGGTCTAATAAATGACACAGGCAGGCTAGAAAATTAGGGTCTAATAGAAAACACAGGTAGGCTGAGACATAAGGGTCTAATAAATGGCACAGGCTGGCTGGGACATACGGGTCTAATAGATGACACAGGCTTGCTGAGACATAAGGGTCTAATAGATGATACAGGCAGGCTGAGATATAAGGGTCTAATACATGACACAGGTAGGCTGAGACATAAGGGTCTAATAGATGACACAGGCTGGCTGGGACATACGGGTCTAATAGATGACACAAGCTTGCTGAGACATAAGGGTCTAATAGATGATACAGGTAGGCTGAGATATAAGGGTCTAATAGATGATACAGGTAGGCTGAGACATAAGGGTCTAATAGATGATACAGGCAGGCTGAGATATAAGGGTCTAATACATGACACAGGTAGGCTGAGACATAAGGGTCTAATAAATGACACAGGCAGGCTGAGACATAAGGGTCTAATAGATGATACAGGTAGGCTAGAAAATTAGGGTCTAATAGAAAACACAGGTAGGCTGAGACATAAGGGTCTAATAGATGATACAGGTAGGCTAGAAAATTAGGGTCTAATAGAAAACACAGGTAGGCTGAGACATAAGGGTCTAATAAATGGCACAGGCTGGCTGGGACATATGGGTCTAATAGATGACACAGGCTTGCTGAGACATAAGGGTCTAATAGATGACACAGGTTGGCTGAGATATAAATATCTAATACATGACACAGGTAGGCTGGGAACATAAAAGAGTTGTAACTATATTGACATCTGTCCATAGCTCAGGTCAAAATTTGTGGCATTGCACCTAACTATAGTGACATCTCCATATACATGAAAAATTCTTGATGGGATGTAAAACAAAAAATAAAACAAATCAGTTCCAATCTGACTTTGGAATTATGACAAAATATATGAAGAAACAAGAGGCCCAAGGGGCCTTAAGTCGCTCAACTGGCAAAATTGGTCAACACTGCAGAAAACATAAAGAATGTGTGAAAGATAAAATGGCTAATAAACATGAAAAACAGTAAGCTCATTGGGCCTTAAAAATCACCTGAGAGAAATGTATTTTACTGACAATACACTGAAAATCAACCAAAAGAATGAAAAAG
Source organism: Atrina japonica (assembly GCA_030159075.1). NCBI lineage: Eukaryota > Metazoa > Mollusca > Bivalvia > Pterioida > Pinnidae > Atrina > Atrina japonica. Next base: position 504,682 of record BROG01000245.1, read on the forward strand.
TCATTGAAAAGGAGAATTAACTTTCATAAGGGTAGACTTGCCTTGCCAACCTATTTTTATAGATCTTTCAACATACATGTAATGTGCAACAACAGTCAAAAACATGAAAATCCATTTAAAAGGGGAAATAATTTTCACAAGGATCAACCTCACAATCTGTCAATTTAATTCCTGTTGACTTTTTCGAAGATCTTTGCGTACTTAAAGCGATATGAGCTGTCGTAGGTGAAAATTTTTACATGCCCATTTTATGTGATATTCTATCTCATATATATTCCTAAGAGACCATCTGGTGGTTAGAATTACAAGTGCATTTGTAAAATTGCAACAATATTGCCAAACGAAACCCGTAATATCAGTTATTTTTTGTCTGCCATACTTTGAGTATTGCAAATTTACGAAGATTACCGAGTGACCAATAAACACATGCTATTTGCAGTTGATATACATTCTATTCTTATTACCCTTTGCGTTTATTTTCTTACATTATCATTTCATACCTAAATCAGGCAAAGTTTGTCGTTTTCATCGTTTCAAAACATTTGTTTCTGAAATTGTTCACGTGCCAGGTATATCGGTTGATCTTGACCCATTTTTAATTCGTCCCATTGCATTTTCGGCTTTAACATTCTTGACACATATGATCATGAACTGCCCAACTCCACTGGACACGGCGGCACGATTGTAAAACATGAGGTACGCATACTTTTCACAGTTATATTGTTTTGATTTTGTCAATATCAGCATTTAGGGTAACATTAAAGATCAGGAAAATTTCTTTTAGTGACCCGATATATTTATTTATATATTCATCTGATTTTCTTAAGGTATTTAAAATAGCGTTGAAAAGCATATATTTTACCTAATACATGCACTTTCTAATAACATTCACGTTCTGTATTTTAGAAATAATCATAAAACACATAAAATTCGGCCCACTTTAACATAGTCCGAGCGCGTAATGGACCGAGATCCCCTGACCGAATTACGAAGTACATTTGATATGGCGAAAGAGTTTATCTGAAAGGTCATTGCATATGGAAATACAGCTGGATTTTTTAAGGTACGGGAAAACTTAAATTCTAATAAAACAAATAACTTCAAAAAGATCTTTTACAACGTTTTACGTGTTTGATAATGTATTTGAACACACACTTTATCATATTCTCGACTATATGTCAGGGGTAAAAAAAAATCATTGTGACAGCTTATATCACTTTAACATTTTTGCTTATTTCTCTTTCTCTCATCTTTTATACTTTTTCAAGATAATACATGTAGGACAAAACTGTCAAAAACATGAGAAATCCACTAAAAGGGGAAATAATTCCCATAAGGGTCAACTTGACAATTACAGCCCTATTGAATTTTTTGTAGATCTTTGTGTGAACATTTTTACTTCTTTCAACTTCTCTCTACCTATCACACTTTTCAAGATAATAGAACAAATCTGTCAAAAACATGAAAAATCCACTAAAAGGGGAAATAACTCCCAAAAAGGGGCAACCTGACAATTTCGTCTCTCTTGACTTTTTTGTAGATCTTTGCATGCTGAACATTTTTGCTTCTTTCACTTTTACTCTACCTATTATTCTTTTCAAGGTAATGTCAAAAAACATCCAAAAACATGAATAATTCACAAAAAAGATGAAATAACTCACATAAGGGTTGACCCGACAATTTCCACCAAAATGAAATATTTGTAGATCTTTGCAAGCCACTCATTTTAAGGCAAGATTGAATTTTAGAGATACATGTATTAAATAAAAAATATCTGCTGACTCATTCATTCTATATTTAGCCATGGCAGCCCCTTTTCATTTACGCAGCTTTACATGGTTATACTTCCTGTAAAGTTTGGCTCAAACTGGTCCAATGGTTCTAGAGAAGTAGTCAAAAATGTTGAAAATTTACAACAACAAAAACGTATATTTTCATTTTAGTTAGGTGCCTGTGCCCTTGACCTTTGACCCCATGACCTTGAAATTTTGTCAATTTTGTCAGATAATTCCTAACAACTTTCTCACTATCTTTGTATACAAAAAGGTTGATCAATTTTGAGTTATTAAACAATTTATAATACAAATATACCCTATGTAAAACTGTAGTTGAAAATTTACAACAACAAAAACGTATATTTTCATTTTAGTGCATCCCCATAGTGGTCAGATAATTCCTATTGACTTTACAATCATGCATATAAAATTTGAAACTCATCTGATCATTGGTTCATGAGAAGAAGGTTTTTAAAGATGTACCAAGTTTTGGTCCTTTTTGGCCCCTTTTGAGGCCTTAATGGTCCTATCCCTTTTTCATTCGCAAACTTTCTGCAGCTATATGCCAAGTTTAGTTAAAATTGGCCCACTGGTTCTTGAGAAGAAGTTTTTAAATGAAAAAGTTAACAGACAGAAAGTAAGTAAAACTTCTGATATAGCATTAAACTGTAATTTGTCTGAAAAATTCTGATTTCTGAAATGTACATACCACCAATGGCTACAAACAACAACAGAGCCGTCACATTGGCAGATTTGGGATTAAACCTCTGGGATCTGTACTTAATACCACCAGTGATCATGCAAATACCCTGAAATAAACATCATACCTTTGTACAATGAAATAGTTATTTTTTATTTGGTTTTCAATACATATCATCGACGTTAACTCAGTCACCCCTAAAGACACATATGGACTGGCCGAAATCATTGATTTATAGAAATGTCCATTGTTTTTCAGGGGTTGATGAGTAAATATTTACATGTCAGAGTGTGCAGTATAGTGCATATCTTGTTTCTGCCTGAATTTATTCCCTTAACCCAAAACAAGTGACACAATGTAGGTCTCCCCACCTGATGTGTCGATCAGTAGACAAGTGTTTACTTTTTGATCTGAATTACATTAAAACAAACAATAAACAACATGAAATAAACAAAACATACAAAAAAAGAAAAGAAAAAAATTCAGGCCCCAGGATTTTCTTAATCCTTCCAAACCCTACAGACTGCAATAGACTAGTCTTAAACAACAGAAAAGTACATACCACTTAGATATTCAGGGGTGAAACTATCCTGGATGTCATTTGCCTTCTATCTAAGACATTGTACCAGTGCATATCCCTAATGTGCTATTGACTACAAAATTTGAATATGAAATATTGGTGATTAACCCATTCACCCTCCAGTTTAATAATGGTATGCACTTTTCTGCATATCAGACCAGTCTATTATGGTCTGTGGGGTGGCAAATATGACTTAAAGTCTGATCCACGATTTTGGACTGAGGAGTTATGAGTTGCAGAGATTTCTTCAGTATCCATCAGGTTGTTGATTTTAAAGACAAACTTGTGACCTATTCCAGATATTTTGATCAATTCATTAATGATAAGAATCCCAAGGTTGCCATAGAAATACATGTACAAGAATTTACAATCATGTTAATCAAAAGCAATGAAATAAGGGTCATTTAGTATGTCAAAACTCCCTATTGGCACCAAATATTGTAAGCCTAAGGTATGAAATGATGACAAAATGTCTAAGCAAAATATTAACAACCTATACCCACGTTCCTTGGAATCCAGTGGGGGGGGGGGGCTAATAAATATCAGAATTATTCCTTTTAACAAACTGTTGAACAAATGATTGCTTGTAAGAGTACGGTACATTTATTGTCAATATGGATGCCGTTTGGGTGAAAAACAAATAGAATTATAATAGAATGGGTCGCGCTGGGGCACCATGAATATTTATCTGTCACCTAAATGGCATCCATCTTGACAATAAATGCATCCTGACAACCATTCATTCATTATATTTAAATATCGTAGTTTTCAAATTGAAAAACAAAAATCTCATTATGATGGAACTATGAAGTTAAAGGTAGAACAGTAAAGTACTGAATGAAATATCTTGATGTGACGTCAAGTTATGAATGTTATGAATGAAGTTACATCATTTATGTGACGTAATATGAAGAACTTCATTTATAGCTGATATGATCGCCATCTAGATTAACAATGAGTCTATGGGAAACTGCTGCGGTAAAAATAAATATATAATAATGTATCCGACAGTACTTACAGGAATAAACAGAATAATGGATGTGACGGTACTTACAGGATTAAACAGAATAATGTATTTGACAGTACTTACAGGAATAATCAGAATAATGTATCTGAGGGTACTTACAGGAATTAACAGAATAATGTACCTGACAGTACTTACAGAAATAAACAGAATATTGTATCTGACAGTACTTACAGGAATAAACAGAACATTGTATCTGACGGTACTTACAGGAATAAACAGAATATTGTATCTGACAGTACTTACAGGAATAAACAGAATAATGTATCTGACAGTACTTACAGGAATAAACAGAATATTGTATCTGACAGTACTTACAGGAATAAACAGAATAATGTACCTGACAGTACTTACAGGAATAAACAGAATAATAGATGTGACAGTACTTACAGGAATAAACAGAATATTGTACCTGACAGTACATACAGGAATAAACAGAATATTGTATCTGACAGTACTTACAGGAATAAACAGAATATTGTATCTGACAGTACTTACAGGAATAAACAGAATAATGTACCTGACAGTACTTACAGAAATAAACAGAAAAATAGATGTGACAGTACTTACAGGAATAAACAGAATATTGTATCTGACAGTACTTACAGGAATAAACAGAATAATGTATCCGACAGTACTTACAGGAATAAACAGAATAATGTATCTGACAGAACTTACAGAAATAAACAGAATAATAGATGTGACAGTACTTACAGGAATAAACAGAATAATGTATCCAACAGTACTTACAGGAATAAACAGAATAATGTATCCGACTGTACTTACAGGAATAAACAGAATATTGTATCTGACAGTACATACAGGAATAAACAGAATAATGTACCTGACAGTACTTACAGGAATAAACAGAATAATGTATCTGACAGAACTTACAGAAATAAACAGAAAAATAGATGTGACAGTACTTACAGGAATAAACAGAATATTGTATCTGACAGTACTTACAGGAATAAACAGAATAATGTATACGACAGTACTTACAGGAATAAACAGAATAATGTATCTGACAGAACTTACAGAAATAAACAGAATAATAGATGTGACAGTACTTACAGGAATAAACAGAATAATGTATTTGACAGTACTTACAGGAATAAACAGAATAATAGATGTGACAGTACTTACAGGAATAAACAGAATAATGTATCCAACAGTACTTACAGGAATAAACAGAATAATGTATCCGACAGTACTTACAGGAATAAACAGAATAATGTATCTGACAGTACTTACAGAAATAAACAGAATAATAGATGTGACAGTACTTACGGGAAAAAACAGAATATTGTATCTGACAGTACTTACAGAAATAAACAGAATAATAGATGTGACAGTACTTACGGGAATAAACAGAATATTGTATCTGACAGTACTTACAGGAATAAACAGAATAATAGATGTGACAGTACTTACGGGAATAAACAGAATACTTCCAATAATTGCACCTGAAACAGATTAGAAAAAAGTTTATCTTATTGGTGATAACAGATCAGATTGGTGATATCAGATCAGATTGGTGATAACAGATCAGATTGGTGATAACAGATCAGATTGGTGATAACAGATCAGATTGGTGATAACAGATCAGATTGGTGATAACAGATCAGATTGGTGATAACAGATCAGATTGGTGATAACAGATCAGATTGGTGATAACAGATCAGATTGGTGATAACAGATCAGATTGGTGATAACAGATCAGATTGGTGATAACAGATATCAGATTGGTGATAACAGATCAGATTGGTGATATCAGATCAGATTGGTGATATCAGATCAGATTGGTGATATCAGATCAGATTGGTGATAACAGATATCAGATTGGTGATATCAGATCAGTTTGGTGATAACAGATATCAGTTTAAACAGTGGTACCTGTGCTGAGACACTATTATTATGAGTGACCACCTGTCTTGTGTGACCACATTCTGAGCCACTCAATTAAATAATACTTTAAATAAAACCTTTTTTTAGAGAACCACATCTCTTTAAGACCACATTTAAGTGGCAGTCAGGGTGGTTTTGCAGTATCATAAATTATCCATCTGCAATTAAACATGGTAAACACATTAAATTTTCTTTAATTCAGTTTTTAATTTTGTAATAAGTAAAAACAAAGCAATGACCACATCACATCAACATCAACAGCTTAAATTGACAAAAACCTAAATTTTGAAAGCCAATAATTGGACCAACTGACAAACAGACAGACCAGCTAGTCCCCGCCTCTGTTGATAATCGATCTCAGTGCATGAAATTAATAACAAAAATGACAAAAACCACAAACCTGTTAATGACGATTTGACTAACTCCACATAGCACTGTGAACCCTGTGATTTTCCCTTCTGTAGCGCGATAATGAATATGATTATTTCTACTACAGATCCAAACGTAGCATTCAAAACAGCGCCTACGGCAAAGTTGCTTTGTGCTGAAATACTGTAAGAAAAACAGAGGTACAATATCAACCTTCACTTACAACATGTAACAGATGCTCAACTTTTTTACATCATATTTTCCTATGGTATACAGCTGTGTGCAAAATCTCTGGACCCAGTTGCACAAAACTTAAGTTGAACTATTTTACTGAAAGTCAATTTGTACTTAATAACTTGTAATAAAAATGGGGACTAACGGGGTTTTATTTGTTTGTTGAATTTAACCAGCTTTCGTGCAATTTCACTGGATATACAATGTACTGTTAATTAAAAAAAAACTTTTATTTTTCATTTATTCTCATAAATATTGTGAGTGAACGTTATGAATTTTGCATAAAGGGATCATTTCACCGAGAAATCTTCCCGGAAGACGGAGCTGTAATCTCAGAGTGTGGCTTGGTCGCCGCAGATCGTATGCAGTCGACTGTTGACCGAGGGTTGGTCTAGCCTTGGTTTTCCACGATTGCACATTGCACATGGTTGGTCATTGAATGGTCTCCCCGACAAAAAGATCGTAGTTCGATTTTTTGATATGTCAAAAAACTGGGTCTCGATCTAAAGGTCGCACAGACAGTGTGGAAGAATGAACAATCAAGGCAATATTTCTTCTTGGTATACTTCTTTCTCTTCATCTTCATCATGGTTGGCATAACCAGAGAGTTTTGATGCATATGCAGCATGTGGTGCTGTAATAACATAGTATGGAATCAGAGTGTTTGGGTCCATGTTGTCCTTTTGGACAAAAACTGACGTCGTCCATCAACTGCACGGACCATTTTATATGATCGCAATGGCTCACACACAAATCCAGGCAACTGTGACAAATTTGCACGTAGCTCAGGCAAGAATCTGTTTAGAAAAGATCGAGGATTGAGCGTACAGAGTGAGGCTAGAACGTTTATATCGCAGGCAAAATTGCATTGATCGAGGGTACGTAGCAACTTGTACTTAGCTAGATCGACCAAGATTGAGCCTTGATCTGCCAAGGTCGCGCACTTGCGAGGATAGATTGCCTAGAAATCGACGATATGTCGCAATTTAGTCGAACAGAACAAGCCTTGGTCGTGTTAAGATTGCATCAGATAGAGTGAATAGATGCAAGTAGATTGTATGTAGAGCGTATGTAGAGCGTCTACAGAGCGTATAGAATGCAGGTAGAAATTATACATCAAATGTCGAACGCGATAACATTGAACATAGAGTGCACACAGAAACTAATGGGTTTAGGTTGCACAGATTTCGTGCGCTACTATGAGAAAATAAAAGTGTGGTCATAGTTTCCCTGGTCATGTGCGATTTTTCCAGATTGTACTCGGTGAAATGATACCTTTAGGAATGAAAAAAATATCTCCAGTATATACTAAAATTATTTTTGGATATTTTTTACTTTCTCTTCAGATGAGCAATAATTTCCATCTTTATTTATAGTTATCATGGTTACATGCCATAAATATTATACAAACATGTCAAACTGAAACAAAACTTTACTTAATCAAAAAATTAAGGAGTTCCAGGCCCAAATCAAAGGACTATAGACAGATTTTACACACAATGGTATCCATAGAAAATTCTTCCACTCAGTCTGCATGCCAATCTGTGACAGAATTCTGGCCTGTCAATTGATTGTACATATGGTACACAATTGATACATACCTGATAATAGCCATGCCTACGTAATATGTTAATGGAACTATTGCAAATACACCCAGTACACATTTCTGAAACAAAATAAAAAAAAAATCAAAATTAAGAAAGAGTGTAGTTCCTCTGTTAGATTTGTTGAAATTCTACAAATTAAATCATCTGTGAAATTAAACTGTAATAAACCTTTACACACTACTGTATGGCTAAATAGGATGACGAGAAATCGTTTCTCAACTAATTATCTTAAAAAAGACATTTATTTGTATATTTTATTTTTTAAATGGCTTTATGTTGTTTTATGCCACACTTAACAAATTTACAGTTATATGGTGGCAGCCATTTTTATAGTGGAGGAGAGAACTCAGATGACAACGTGCAGCCTTCTGCTGGTAAATTAAACAATCTTTCTTACAAAATAAACTTTGGTTCCTGTGTGGCTCAAACCTGCAAACAAAAGGTAGAAAACTCCATGGTGTAAAATGTGATTCTTTAACTACTGGGCCACGGTTCTCAAGGCAAAAGACAGAAAAAGATACTCACCAACACACCAGAATAGTATTTGTTTTCCGGGTCAGAATATCCCAGCCCCACAGACAGAACAACAAATACCAGGAGATCTTACCAAGAGTTAAGGTTCTTGAATCAGTGGCTATTTCTTAACATCATATTAGTGTAATAGAGACATATACTGCCTCTGATGGGACTCAAAACTGGGACTCATGGGATACAAGTCTGGTGCTCTACAGATCAAGCTAAAAGGAAAATCTCACTAGCTAAAGCTAGTAAGAACACCATATAACCTAACCCTGACACATTAGGAGTATATTTACTGAAAAATTGTGCAAGCTCGAACATGCTGAAGTATTTGAAATTCTTATTCAAATTAACACAGGAGTTAACATAGATCATGTTTATGTGTTATAAAACCTTGGATTTATGAGATCTTATTTCATGCAAACGTGATAATTAGAAATAGCAGACATTTTTTCTGATAATTTGGGGAAAATGCCATTGACAACTGAACTGGAAATAATACATATGAATTGGTGTCAAAATGGGGAAAATAGTTTACACAAATGTTAAATCTAATCTCTTTTTCAAATGGCTTTCCCCCTGAACAAATTTATTTTTCATTACGGTTGCAGTCTGTACATCAATTTGGGAAAATAAACCACATGTATTCTGCATTGGGAATGGGTTACATACTGGCCACATGAAAACTATAGAAAAAGGCCTCAAAAGTCCACATGACATAATGTTTGGAAAAATTGATTGTTAAATTGATGACTAAAGTTTAATTCTTTATTCATTTCACACTTTTTTCAATGTTTTTGGTTGATCATTAAGATTAATGTCTAAGGGCAATTTTTGTGTATCAAATCAGCAAAGCATAAGTTATGGCTGTATCATGCCCGGGCAAAAAAGATCCATTTTGGCAGGGCATTAAAATGAATTGGACACTAAGTATTTTAGGTCCCACTATGGCAGTGCATTCAGATGTTTGGACAAATAATTTAGGATCTCTAACGATTCATTATGACAGGAAGTAGGTATAACAATACAGTGAAACCAGTCTTGAGAGACCACCATTTCTGACACTGCAATGCGGTCTCAAAAGAGGGTTTATTTAACTGAATGGTTTTAAAATGTGGTCTCATGGTCTCTCAAGACAGGTTGTACTGTCATAAAACACGGTTCTACTTCAGTTCAGTATTATTATTGTCCATAACCTGGCAATCCAATCAATATTGGCCAAGTATAATGCCAACTTTTAGAAAATAAGATATTTAATTTCGCAGGGTAATAGGATTTTTGATGCAGCAATGGTCTGATATCTATTTTGTAAAACCCAACAGACACAGAGCCTCATACCATTTTACTTGTCAGTCTCCGAGGATGCTGTTAACTTGGCATCCAGCCAAACTTTCTTGTTTATAAAGGATACTGACTAAGATGATGTTCATTCCGTCCACAGTATACTTGTAATAATACCCGTTGATAGCTCGATGTATGTACATTATTATTTCACAATTCGATTTGAACTTCCTCTGTAACAAGAAAAAATTATACAAGGACAATGAATAATGAAATTACTGTACAATTAATTTTGTCGTTTTCATTTATTGATGAAGTTTAAACCATGATAAAATACATATAATACACATATATTTTTTATAGTAATAGTAATACAAATGCCTGACATTTCTGTAGTTAATTTGAACTGTACCATGGTAACCAACTGAGGATAAATCTATTGGTCTTGACAAATCAGGGTTGTATTATAGAAATGGGGTAGATAAACAATAGAATGGTTGAAAAAGTGAACACCTTAATTACTTCAACAAAATCTAATGTCAACAAATCTCTTTTACTTTTAAAACATCAAAATTTCACACACCCCTCACCCCCCCAAAAAAAATCATTTTCTGGTCAAACAGTTTCTTAATCATTACAATCTTACGTAAAATGCAAAACAAATTTAGTTAAATGTCTATTTTTGTCCAGAGAAATTTAAATACAAAATACTTCTGCCTAAATCAGTATATATAGGATAACAGTCTTTGTCATCTGACTGTATAAGACCTTTATCACATCAGTTAAATAGATATGTACTGGAACATGTGGAATGTGACTTTTCTCATTTGAATTAGAAAATACTTGTTTTTTAGCTAGTAAAAATCAACTTAGACACATCTTATAATTCTTACATAAGATTTTTATCAGATTCACTTTGGAGACTGATTTATAGACAGAATGAGTATATAATTACTGTTTGCTTGAGTGAAGATTCTCCAACTTTGACCTGTTCAGGAGGTAGAAACAGTATTTCCCGAAAAGCTCGCCAGTTCATCTGTAGTAAAAATTAGAAAACTTTCATCTTATTTACCTGATGAACAGGTAAGTACAGGTATAACATTTTGCAAAACACCAATATGCACAAAGGACAATTTATTCTACCAGTTGAGAACAAGATTTTATCTTCATATCTAAAAATATAAATATCTCAGCTATAAACTTTTGTTCAAAGACGGAAAATTCCAAATGAGGAAAACTGTTTCAAAACAATTCAAGGTTACCTTGGCAACTGGTACGGTCACTACTAGTAACCAGGCAACAAACATGACAACGAAATGTGATAGCAACAAAATCGGCAACCCTAGCGGAATCCATAAATATGACTGGAAACGACACTGAAATTATAAATAATTTGGTAATTAATATATAATTATATATAATCTTGAAATTATATAATAATAGATTAATAGAATCTACCCTTACCTTGAGGGTATGACAAAGGAATCTCAATCCGAGGGTAAGATTCTTGAATGACAAACCTGAGGTTTGCCAAAATCCTGAGGAACGAGATTCCTTTGTCATACCCTCAAGGTAGGTGTTGATTATTTTTCTCCCATGTATATATATCTATGTAAATTTATGCATGATCTACATTTCTATATAGATCTACACATATCTGAGTTATGTCTGACGTAAATATGTACTGCATTCTGGAAGCCACAGAAGTTCTACGTCATAAATTGTATTGTGACGTCATAACGTGTGTAGCTTGTCATCCACCCCCTCCCCCCCCCACCCCTGTGGATGACAGACTGATAATTTTGCACAAGTTATTAAGATAACTCTGTGAATATGGGAGAAAATCTAGTAATTAAAATATAAATGACACTTGCATTATAACAATTTACAAGATGCTAAATTTAACCTGACACTAGAATACAAATACATGGACTGGCCTATTACTTTGAGATATCAGGAATTTTAGATAATTGAAATTTAAATTAAATTTTTTTTCAATCCACAAGATTCCAGACCAGCCTTTCATCTTTGACATAACTGGAATTTTGGCTCATCCGATTCTGACATAACAAAATTCCACTGTATAAATATAAAATTACATAACACTAACACACAAAGTTGACATCAGCACCAAAATACACGTATGTATAATTGACACTAACACTAAAATAGGTGTACTTAACACTAACACACAAAGTTGACATCAGCACTTAATACATGTATGTAATTGACACTAAAACTAAAATAGGTGTACTTAACACTTACACACATAGCTTACAACAGCACTAAAATACATGTATGTATAATTGACACAAACACTAAAATAGGTGTACTTAACACTAACACACAAAGTTGACATCAGCACTAAAATTTATGTATGCACAATTGATACTAACACTAAAATAGGTGTACTTAGCACTAACACACATAGCTTACATCAGCACTAAAATACATGTATGTATAATTGACACTAACACTTAAATAGGTGTACTTAACACTAACACACAAAGTTGAAATCAGCACTAAAATTCATGTATGTATAATTGACACTAACACTAAAATAGGTGTACTTAGCACTAACACACATAGCTTACATCAGCACTAAAATACATGCATGTATAATTGACACTAACACTAAAATAGGTGTACTTAACACTAACACACAGAGCTTACAACAGCACTAAAATACATGTATGTATAATTGACACTAACACTAAAATAGGTGTACTTAACACTAACACACATAGCTTACATCAGCACTAAAATACATGTATGTATAATTGACACTAACACTAAAATAGATGTACTTTAAACCATATTAACACTAACACTACAACATAAAAATCCACTAATAAAATGATTAAAAACACACCTGTCCACAAAGAAAGTCTGTCCATCAATTAAAACAGTAACAATATTATTAAAAGATCAAGTATTATTTGTATGAAAAATATTTCATGTACTTACTCATGTACTTACCCAGAATCCTTTACAAATGGTTGTCATGGTAGTTTCCCTCTTATCCAGTAGTAATCTTGTTTCCTCTGAATTAGAGCTATTTTCTGACCCACTAGTGTTGGACCGAGATCCACTCTCTGTGCCAGAGTAGTTGTATGTAAAATTAGCGGTCATGTTACTGTCTACCTGTAACACAGAGTAAACAAATTCACTCCATCTTGAATTTGTCTTATTTCCTAATCTAATTAAAACTGATCTCTAATCACTCCCATTTTCTACTGGGTCACATGTGAATGACAGGTGTGTCCTTTTCAATCAATCAAAAAGCAACTTACACAATCTTGTAAACTATCAAATGGCAAAGAGATGTTAATTTTTTTTACCATTATAAACAACCTAGAACACACTAAATTTGGAAGTACAGAATTATTATTTTCATAACCCTGGATAAGTTCAAATCACCAAAAATATTCTAATGGAATTTTGAAGACTGATGGTTTCCTTTTTATAAAATAAATTACATTGTTTTGCCATTAATTTTGTAAGTCACATTTTCATTGGTTGATCATAACACACCTACAAAAGGTCATTTGCACATGACCCCATAGCAGACTGTGTTAGAGCCTCTACACATCATGTCTTTGCTTCAGTCATTGAGCTTGGAAATTTCACTTTTACATGTAATTTAAATTTGCCTTTTCATTTAAGGACTAAAAATGGTAAAAATTTAAATGGGAGCAAAACTTTTCAAGTATACATTATATCAAACTTAATATTTACTATCCATGCTATCATAGTGAATTTGTTTTATTGTCGTTTTACATCCCTGGACGTTATCACATATATCAATATACATCCCTGGACGTTATCACATACATCAATATACATCCCTGGACGTTATCACATATATCAATGTACATCCCTGGACGTTATCACATATATCAATATACATCCCTGGACGTTATCACATATATCAATATACATCCCTGGACGTTATCACATATATCAATATACATCCCTGGACGTTATCACATATATCAATGTACATCCCTGGACGTTATCACATATATCAATATACATCCCTGGACGTTATCACATACATCAATATACATCCCTGGACGTTATCACATATATCAATATATATACATCCCTGGACGTTATCACATATATCAATATACATCCTTGGACGTTATCACATATATCATTATACATCCCTGGACATTATCACATATATCAATATACATCCCTGGACGTTATCACATATATCAATATACATCATGCTGTATATCCTGTTTTATTTGTGAGAATTTTATTTATGTATAATTTCGCAAGTGTTCTTGCTCATGGAAATAAAATTATCACATAATGAAGTATGATAATAATGTGATGAAATAGACATTGCAAATAGCAAAAATATCATCTTGCAAATAAAATTAGAGCTTCTGTATCACGAAAACAAAGTTCATAAAATTTTTTTTGGATTTACAGTAGGTGAACAACAACAGATTTAGATCTGTACTATGGAAAGATGTTCATGCTATTTTTTTCTTTTTGGTGTGTCATGTGGTACAGGCTTTGATACTCATTTAAGGAAGAATTAAACATTATCTGACAAACGCTGGATGTACGGAATGCATTTGTTAACAAGAGGCCCAATGGGCCTTAATTAACGGTCACCTGAGAAAAATTTCGAGTCAAGTTTGGTTCAAATTAATACACTGGTTCTTGAAAAGAAGTCAAAAATGTCTCAAATTTGACAAAAAATTATACTATCTGTCAAAAACATGAAAAATCTATTTATTAGGGGAAATAACACCCATAGGGGGCAAACTGAAAATTTTGGCCAATTGATTTTCTTGTAGATCTTTGCAAGCTGAACATTCTTACTTTTTTCACTTTTTCTCTACCTATTATACTTTTCAAGATAATGTCAAAAAACATCTAAAAACCTAAAAAATTCACAAAAAGGGGAAATAACTCCCATAAGGTCAACCAGATTATTTCCACCAAAATGAAATATTTGTAGATTTATGCAAGCCGCTCATTTCAAGGTAACAGTTTTTTCACTAGCTTTAATAATTAAGATACATGTATTAAATCATAAATATCTGCTGACTCATTCGTTCTATATTTAGCCATGGCAGCAATGTTTGGTCCTGCCCCCTTTTCATCCGCAAACTTCATGCAAAGTTACATGGTTATACTTCCTGTCAAGTTTGGTTCAAATTGATCCAATGGTTTTGGAGAAGCAGTCAAAAATGTCCAAAATTTTACTAAAAAAAAATTCTATTTTTCATTTACTTAGGTGCCTGTGATCTTGACCTTTGATCCCATGACCTTGAAATTTTGTCAAAATGATTAACAACTTTCTCAAATATCTTTGTATACAAAAAGTTAATCAGTTTTGAGTTATTAAACAATTTGTAATACAAATATACGCTGTGTTATTGAAGCACCCTAGTGGCTTGTTTATAGACAGATTTCATTTTCGTTCGCAAACTTTGTAGATATTGACTTTACAATCATGCAAACAAAATTTGACTCGTCTGATCATTGGTTCAATTGAGAAGAAGATTTTACAGATGTACAAAGTTTTGGTCCTTTTTGGCCCCGTTTGAGGTCCCTATGGGTCCTATCCCTTTTTCATTTGCAAACTTTATGCTATATGCCAAGTTTGGTTAAGATTGGCCCACTGGTTCTTGAGAAGAAGTTGAAAATGTGAAAAGTTTATGCCTGATGCTCAGCACATGATGTACGTCAGGCAAAAAGTGATCTCAATACTTGAATCAACCCTTGCGACGTAAGCAGCCCCAGTCAAAGTTCAATCGGTGAATAATGTGTAATGACAGCCAAACGTGTAAACTATGTCTTAGTAAAATTGTATTAAATAGCAATGTCCCTTTTTTAACATACTGGTACAGTGCATCAACCCGTCCACATACTTTTGACATGTTATAAAATGAGGGCCTTTTCAATCCAATTCCCTTTCGAACTACATTTTTATTCCTTTTTTTAATGAGGGCCTTTTCAATCCAATTCCCTTTCGAACTACATTTTTATTCCTTTTTTTAATGTAGGGCCTATATATTACATATACATGCATTCCATATTTGGTTGTATATAAATGATTCTGCAATTTGTTTTTATCGCTATTGATCCCTGCTGGGGTCAATAGCGATATTTTATATTAAAGAAAAACCCTATTCAATCTAATGATTGTTATATTTAAGTCAATTCTATGGTATTAAGGCACACCACAAAACATCCCCATATATCATGTTCCCACTCAGTTTTTATTTAGGCCTCGGCCTACCAGTGGTTTTACTAAAAAGTGAGAACATACTGCCAAAAAACCCTGGAAAATTAAAAAGTTAGAGCATAAAAATGGCACAAGTTATTTTGGCATTGAGTAATTAATATCGGTTGGTTGAATCAATATGTCACGATAAATATCAATTTCTAAACATTAAGATTTGACGTGTGTTTTTACAGTTTGATATTTTAAGCAAACTTGGTTTATGCCAAACAGAAAGTTGACTCAAAAAATGACAGTTAAAGTCACAAGAAACATACATGTATATGTATTTTCTTAATATGAATTATTTGAACAACGATTTTACTAACTATGACTATTGAGTGCCGAAAATACCTTGTACGGATGCCGAAATTAATTGCAATCAAGAGCTGAAATTACCCGAGACTGACACCCGCTCCCCATTTATAACTCAAGACATAAGGCCCTACATAAGACAATTTTATTATAGATCTACAGTGATTTTATTCCTTCAAATTGAATGATGGTATAAAATATAAATATTATTGAACATTTTATACAGTAATGCAAATCAGCGAAAGGTTGAAAACAAATTTTAAATCTCTGGATGCCCAGCTTTTCATATCACCACTGTGAAATCTTTAATAGCGTTCACTGTGTTTTCACCGAATGCCCTTTAACCCTGTGGGCCACTTATATCAATCCAACATGACAGCACTGTAATATTGATAGGTCTATATTCAGCTCAGATGACCTAAAAATGACGTAAGTTTATTGTGCTTTCTGATGTCATTAGATTGTGACGTTCTAACCACACACGTTTAGCGGGCTATATAATTGTGACGTCATGATGGAAAAGTTTGCCTAAAGGTGCCGTGTCGGGTATTTGACAAATGGTAAATTACAATGATGACACATATTTATTGGAATGACGGGTGTAATCATCGTAATGACGCCCCTATCTATATCAAAGGACTGAAAGTCCTGAAAGGCAAGTCCTTTGTCAATTCTGAATTGGTGAATTTATAAAAGAATATATATCTGTACGTACATACAGTTACTGTTTAACCTGGGAATATACATCCTTGATCTACTAAAATCAGAAATTAGTATAGGCTGTTGTATACCATGGTACATCTTTAAACTAAAACATTTATTTGAAATATAAGAAATCAGTGGATGCTTATTTTTTTTTTTTTTTTTTTAACAGAAAAACGTTCGTTCAACAACCTTAAAATTACATTGTTATTTGGTATGTAAAACGGAGTAATAAATGTAGATTAATGTCTCAAATACGAATTGGGTTAAAAAAATTAAACATCGGATCGAACTGATTTGAAGTCGAATCACCCGTGGTAACGATGACCAATGTAAATACATCAACTAAAACCACCTGGCTAGATTTTAAAACTCTATTACGGGCAGGAATCATGCAATCGCTAGCTGCATTGATGTTTGTGCTATCTGACCAGAACCACGATCAAGCAAACTGGTCTTTTATTCTCTCATGAATGAACAGAATTTACAACACACCAAGAAAGCATCTTACTCGATGTCAGACATTAACAGTTTAATCATGAGTTTGTCTATCATTACTTCTGCGAGTAAGCTTGAAAACTTAAATAATCTATCAGTTAGGTAAAAATTCATGTTGTATGAATAAAAAGGAAACAATGATCGATTCCAGTTTCTAAATAATGTGAATTAAAATGGGTATTAATGTCAAAATTGCCAAAGTTGAACTGAGGGAATTCCCCATGTCACATGACTATAATAATTCATCACAGCATTTTCGACTGTCTTTGTTGTTGAATTTTAGTTTTAATGAGTTTTCAAATTAAAAGAAAAAGTGTCCTAGTTCAGGAATTATAAGGAGAGAGTATGCAAATGAAACAAGATTCAAGTTAGACACAAAGAAATATTTTAATGGTTGAATCTCAGGTAACTACTTTCTACAGCGCAAGTAGTAGTTCGGCAAATCCTATGGCACATTGATTTTGGAACAAGGAAGCTGACGATGATTAATTGAGTACACAGAAAAACCCAAGGAGTTCTGAGCCTGTCATAGCAATAAGGCCTCGCCTTAATAATGACACTTCAAAGGAAATTGTTTTTCATTTAATATGTCATATAAAGACTAATTTTAACTTTAATCAATTGATTCATTTGTAAATTTTCAATTTTTAGGAGAAAATTGTGAATTATTATATTATTTTCCCTTGGTAATTTTATCAGGAAAATATTTCTTTTCTTGTATTGATTTATGTTTTTGATATATATTTATATTTGGAACAGTTAACATATATTAAATTGGCCTGTTTACACTGTTCAAGATAATCTTAGATATGCCTCAGTGGGGGATATTCAAAGTAATTTTTCTAAAAATTGTGCAGATAAATATTTTTTACAATTTGCATTTCAACAGAGATAAAAATGAAGTATTAATAGAAAAAAAATGAAAAAATTGAATTTATGAGTCAGTTATTTAATACTCTCTTAAAAGAATCTATTTGTTAATTAAAGAGGAATTAGCCAAGTTTTCCAAAGGAAGTTTTTTTTAACTCCTTTCCGTAGATTGATGTACAATAATGAATAAGATATATACACAGGCATAAATATTCTTATATTTCTATATATTTTGTGAGCATAAAGTTAGGTTCGGTGTTGTTTGCATATACAAATAGTAAGGTTGAATTAATCACTGCAAGTGAATAATTGCAAATCTAGGTTTCTCAAGCAATTTTCAGAAAATATATAGGAATCTTATTACAAACTGGATTAATTTCACATCACCAGTCACAAGAAGTAATAGGAGATTAAAGTATAAATATCCATTTCTACAAACAGACTTTTATAAATGATAAAAATACATGTACATATACCATAACAACTTGCATTTTAAAACTAGCTACAAATGTAAACAAATATATCTTATATTTTTATCAAATACTTGTTACCGTACATGTTTATCAAATATCTGTTATATTTTTATCAAACCATACTTACCAAGTACACAAATTTTCCAAATGGCCAGATAAAATACCCAGCCATTCTAAAACAGAAAAAACCTGAAAAAAAGATAGGAAATCAAACTGTAGGTATCATCAGCATTGTGGATGGTATTGATGTACATAATTTTACAGGAGACATACTCAAGGGGAGATAATCCTTTGTATTGCATATTGTGTTTGAATCTCCATTCCAAAAACAATGCTTAGATCAGTTCCACTTGATTAACCTAGATGGAGGCAAATGACATCCAGAGCTGTTTACCCGCATGCCAACATCAGAGCCAACGACAGACATAAAGGGGCATTAGCTGTTTTTACCAAAACAAATTATTTAAATTTTTACTACCTTGTGTATGCATGTATATCCAGAAATTGACAGTTTAACTGGAAATCTAAAGAGGAATTTTCAATTTCAAACTCTTCTTAAAAGATATGAATATTTTTAGATCTTTAGATAATGACATTAATCTAAAATTTGCAATTTGTCAAAATGAAATATGATTATGTCTTACCATATTCCCTACCAATGACTGTGAGAAACATCAAACCTCCAATGATAAGGTAGAGCAGAGCCTGCCACCAACCAAATATGATCACATAGAAGATATTGGATGGGTGAAGTGTTGAGACTGAAAAAAAAAAGTTGTCATAAATTTGATATGTCCAAACTCAAGACATACACATGTATTTATTATACATGTTGTTTACCAACAGGTTTGGGATTATTTGTTGTTATTGGAGGTTTTTGTTGTTGTTGTTGTTTTTTTTTTTTGGTGGTGTGTTCTTGGATGGGTGTTTGTATGTGCCACCAACCAAATATGATTACGTAGAAGATAATGGATGGGTAAGGTGGAGACTGAAAAAAGAAGTCATCAGAAATTTGATATGTCCATACTCAAGACATACACGTGTATTTAAATGTACTATGAAATTATTTCTTTACTTGGGTTTGTTTTTTTTTACTTTTATTGTCTTTTATTATTGTTATTATTATTACTATTTTTTTTTTGGGGGGTGTACATGTATGTGTGTGTGTTTTGTTTAGTGGAATGTTTTTGTTTGTGTTCACTTTGAGATTTTGTTCATTTGCTTCTCTCTCACTTCAGTTTTTAATATTACCACTTTATTTGGTTTTATTCTTCCTTCACTTATATCTTATTCATAATTCTGTATGTTGATTAGTACACCTACTATGACTAGGTAACTATGAAATACAGGTAGCACAGTGTTTAGCACACCCACTGATGTGACCCGAGTTCGATCCTCGGGTTGGACAGGGGAGTATGTGAGATGTTATGGTGGGCACTAGGTTGGACACATGGGTTTTCTTCCGGTACTCTGGTTTCCCCTCACAGCAAGCACCCTTAATTTCAACATCAGAGTCAACGAGAGACATTTATATAAGTTGTTTAAACTTGTTCGTTAATCACTGTAAAATAGACAAGCTAATTTGTAGAATTTATATCCCCCCCACTTTCCCCCTTTTGTAAACAAGTAATTATATTGTAGGTAAACTCTTTTGAATTTAGGTTGAAACATGTAATGTTTTGCTTGGAAATCGAACAAAGACTAATTAGATTTATACACAGGTTAGATGTGTTATTGAACATGTATTACGGAATAAAGTGAACTGGTTGATCTAGGCATACTGGACTGTATATTATATACATGTAATGATGCTAAGCAGATCCGTGATAAAATGACATTTTTTGTTAATCAAGTTTGAAGAAAATTGGATGATATTTGTTGCCGAGATTGCACTGAAACAGAATAAAAGGACATTTTTTGTTAATCAAGGGGCCATAACTCCACCAAATAACGTGCACCAAAAGTGTCAATCAAACTTGGCCTAGCCCTTTAGGCATTTAACCTTGTTACTAAGTTTGAAGAAAATCAGTTAATATCTGTTGTCGTTATTGCATGGAAAGGAAGCATGACAGACAGACAAACCAAAATTAATATCCCCCATTTTGGTAAAGTTTAAACTAACTATGAAATAAAGAAAAGATAACTCCATGAACAAATGAAAAAAAGCCTACTTACCTGTCACTGGCTTAACCTTGCTAATGTCAGCATATAAATCCTGGACGATTTCGGATCTGTTCGTTAATGGACGTGATGTCACATGACTTTTCCATTTTTTGAATCCAAACTGAAAAAATAATGTAGATTAAGTTAAACATCACTGCAAATGAAAACTGAAGCCTTTCACTTCTAATGCAGTGCATTGATGAAGGAACAGTGATTACAACATGCATATACTGTCCATGTATCTTGAATTGAACATGGGGTATTCCCTTCTAGTAACCAAATGAGCCACTGTCACTGTGGTCTGTCCATTTGGCAAAGGAAGATGATGACTTACATCAAAATGTATGTATGCTATGGTGCATCTGTGATTAGGGCATCACGCTTTGAAGTCTCTTACCTCTAGTTTGAGTGAGTTCAAGTCTGGCTCATCCCTAAAACTGATTTTGTTAAAAGTTTGTCAGTCATCTCTTCCTCGGTACATTGTAACTGGGTTCTCTCCTCCGCCATTAAAAACTGGCTGCCATCATGTGACTTTTTTTTTTACTATGGCATCAAACAATATTCAAATTCAAAACCTAAGCATGGTCAATAAGGGTCATGTCTAACACATCCAAGGACCAAATCCAGAAACCTCTACATGGGAAAAAACTACAGGTAACAATTCATATTTAAACATACTATTACAGCATGGTGCTGTAACAACTTGGACATTAAAACCCTAATAATACAGTTTCTTTCGTATAATCTTGTCAAAATTATAAGTTACATTTAACATATGAATATGATTATTTGTTAGCATAAAATGATAATAAAGACATCACATCATTATGTGATATTCTTTGATTTTCTATAATCCTAAAGTTACTGAATAATTATGCTAGATTATCTATAATTATTAAGTTACCAAATAATTCTGTGAGATTCTCTGATTTGCTATATTCAAAAAGTTACCAAATAATTCTGAGATTCACTGATTTTCAGAAGTCCTAAAGTTTCAAAATAATTCTGTGAGATTCTCTAATTTTTATAATCCATAATTTACCAAATAATTCTGTGAGATTCTCTGATTTTCGATGTCATTTTCCGACTGCGTTAACATATCATATGTGGATTCATCTACGCCATCAGATCTCTGGTCACCATCATCTAACCCATCATTGGATCGTTTACGGACGGGATCACCAACAGATCTGCTACGAGAATGGTCTACATCTGCCGCAGTTTGTCTTCTTCCTCGACTTCGCCCATTAACATGCAGATCATCTGCTTGTGTCACATCTGGTAAACTGTATTTCTTGTTCAATATCGTTGTGTCAGAATCTGCATCTGACATCTTCTACCTGAAACTAATCAGAGAATAATCACCATGTTATAAAGTCATTATATGATTTAACTCACTCACCCCTAAATACAAATTTGGACTGACCAAAGTCATTGGTTCACAGAAGAGTCCATTGTTTTTCAGGGGTTGATGAGTTAAAATGTACAATTGACAAAAACAGAGCCATAATTCATCTAGATTTTTAAATTCCCATAATTGCAGAAAATATTGACAAATGTAAAAATTAAACTGGTCTTAAATCTTAATGATCTATAGCATCATAGCAACTGTGGTTAAGATTGGAGGAAAGAAACTCACAATTATATGATGGCGACCAAAATGTTGCAACAAGACAAAAGGACAAATGTCTATCATTTCCAGGGCATAAAATCAATGTAACCTAACACTCACATTACAAATAAATTTGTACCTGCACATGTAACATGTGTGAATAGATCAAATTAATTCAGGATAGACACGCACCAATATATACATGTACACAGGTATATATTGTGTACTGAATGAACAATGATACAAATTAGCCATACATGAACAATCATACAGTTCAGCCATAGTAGAGCAATGTTACAAGTTAGTCACTCCTAGCTGATTTAAGCAATGATACAAGACTGCCACATATGAACAATGCTACAAGTTAGCTAGACTTGAGATCCAAGTAAGCCACACATGAACAAGGTTACAATTTCCACATTTGAACATTTGTGTAATGGTACAAGTTAGCCACATGAACAATGATACAAGTTAGCTACACTTGAACAAAGATATGACTTAGCCACATGTATATGAACAATGATGCAAGTTAGCCACAACTGAGATACAAGTTAGTCACACATGAATGAGTTTACAAGTTAGCCACATATAAACATATGAGAAAGGTTACAAGTTAGCCACAATTGAGCAAATATACAAGTTAGCCACATGAACAATGATACAAGTTAGTCACACTTGAACGAAGATACAAGTTAGCAACACTTGAAAAATGATACAAGTTAGCCACATATGAACAATGATGCAAGTATGAGAAAGATACAAGTTAGTATGAACATGATGCAAGTTAGCCACAACTGAGATACAAGTTAGTCACACATAACATAACAAGTTTAGTTGGCCACATATAAACAATGATTACAAGTTAGCCACACATGGGATCCAAGTTAGGCAACTTGAACATACAAGTTAGCTTAACTTGAAAAGATACTATTTAGCCACATTGAACATATGAAAAAGATTATAAGTTAGACACAATGGGATTTAAGTTAGCCACAGTTGAACAATTATACCAGACCACATATGATGCAAAGTTAGCCAGACTACAAAGATACAAGTTAGCCACATATGAACCATGATGCAAGTTAGCCACAACTGAGATACAAGTTAGTCACACATGAACATTTAACAAGTTTACAAGTTGGCCACATATAAACATATGAGAAAGATTACAAGTTAGCCACACATGGGATCCAAGTTAGGCACACTTGAACAATGTTACAAGTTAGCTTAACTTGAGCAAAGATACTATTTAGCCACATGTGAACATATGAAAAAGATTATAAGTTAGTCACACATGGGATTTAAGTTAGCCACACTTGAACAATTATACAACTTAGCCACATATGAACAATGATGCAAGTTAGCCAGACTTGAGCAAAGATACAAGTTAGCCACATATGAACCATGATGCAAGTTAGCCACAACTGAGATACAAGTTAGTCACACATGAACATTTAACAAGTTTACAAGTTGGCCACATATAAACATATGAGAAAGATTACAAGTTAGCCACACATGGGATCCAAGTTAGGCACACTTGAACAATGTTACAAGTTAGCTTAACTTGAGCAAAGATACTATTTAGCCACATGTGAACATATGAAAAAGATTATAAGTTAGCCACACATGGGATTTAAGTTAGCCACACTTGAACAATTATACAACTTAGCCACACTTGAACAATGATACAAGTTAGCCACACTTGAACAAAGTCACACTTAAACAGTGATACAATTAGTTGCATTACTTCAAACCATTCAAGGTTACAAGTTTGCCACTTATGAACAATGATACAAGTTAGCCTCACTTGAGCAAAGTCACACTTAAACAATGATACAATTAGTTGCATTACAGCAAGGTTACAAGTTTGTCACACATGAACAATGATACAAGTTAGCCACACTTGAGCAAAGATACAAATTGCAATAAGGCCACATATTAACAATGTTACAAGGTAGCTACATATGGACATGTTACATGTAAAAACAAACTAACCATGAAAAAGCAAATTACTGTACATATACTGGTACCTACAGGTAATAATAAACAATTTTTCATTGAAAACGTAACAATATGTATTATGTCTACAGGTAAAATAGTGTTACAGGTAAGCAAATTTACCTTAACATGTGATATAGGTAAGCAAAGACTAAATGTACCTACACATGTGATACAGATAAGCAAAGACTACCTACACATGTGATACAGGTAAGCAAAGACTACCTAAACATGTCATATAAGTAAGCAAAGACTACCTACACATGTGATACAGGTAAGCAAAGACTAAATGTACCTACACATGTGATACAGGTAAGCAAAGACTACCTACACATGTGATCGTTAAAACTTGGGGAAACACAGGATGGGTTACAATTTAAATGTATACAATTACCTTCAAGGCTTCAATATAAAGAGATATAAGATGGACAGGTGATAAAACTTTCAGCCAAAACAATGTATGCATATCTGTACAGTTACATGTACTTGAGTTATATAAATACCATAAACAAACCAGCAGCTTACATCTTGTGTGAATATTTGGATGCAAATGACTTATATACATGTTATATAAATCTTTGAGTCTAATCTAACAGTTCTGATACAAGCAACTTATATAAAATGTTAATTTCTTGGATAATATACATGTACATCCTGTCATGCACACGACTCATGAGTTGACAAAAACTACGGAAATAAATCAAAGTTCTGAAAGTACTGAAATGGGTTGTTATTTTGGCAAAATAGCCATGGCAATCAAACTACTTCTATCTAACATATATGAAATGAAAATAAATCAAATTAATGTAGATCTTAAAACCAAAATAAACTTTTATTTCCAGCCTGTAAATTAATTCAAAATTAACATTTTAAATTTTATTTGTTGTGTCTTCTGCACCAACTTTGAATATTGTCTGTCTTGCATTAACACTCACTTCAAAATAAAAGGTGAGCATTTATAGTGCCTACTTAAATTTAATTTTTCATAGCAAAAAATGGCTGTGATTTAAAGTATATTTTAGGGCTTGAAATACCAATTTTAAACAATCCTTTTTAGGGCTATTCATATACTCTGCCTTGAGTAAATAAACAACCAAACAACGTTCTCTATCTTGTATTAATTAATATAAACAACTGTACAGGGTGAAACAGACAGTTTACCCCATGTTTATTGTTAAATAAATAATTTTTCATCAACATAATTTGGGCCTAAAGTTGCGATGTAGCAAAACGATCTATTACCAACATCAACGCTTTCGGCAATGGATAAAACATTTTTTTTTTTTTTGTAATTCTTTACTAATGGCCTGAATATCTGTAACACTACAGGTAATTCTTTACTAATGACCTGAATATCTGTAACACTACAGGTAATTCTTTACTAATGGCCTGAATATCTGTAACATTACAGGTAATTCTTTACTAATGGCCTGAATATCTGTAATATTACAGGTAATTCTTTACTAATGACCTGAATATCTGTAACACTACAGGTAATTCTTTACTAATGGCCTGAATATCTGTAACACTACAGGTAATTCTTTACTAATGGCCTGAATATCTGTAACATTACAGGTAATTCTTTACTAATGGCCTGAATATCTGTAACATTACAGGTAATTCTTTACTAATGGCCTGAATATCTGTAACACTACAGGTAATTCTTTACTAATGGCCTGAATATCTGTAACGCTACAGGTAATTCTTTACTAATGGCCTGAATATCTGTAACGCTACAAGTAATTCTTTACTAATGGCCTGAACATCTATGACATGTACATGTATATCAAGTTACTATCAGTTTTCAGTTTTTTGTAAAATACAAAGACATCAAATCTTTAAGTACAAATATGTAAACACTTAAGTTGTGATAATGCATCAGAGACATTGGGATCCATTGTCTTACATTTATCTTAGATATTCAGCTGTGATAGATCCATATATTCAATATCTATTTGTTTAAAACCTGTCTCCAGGCTTTACCTAATTGTGGGAGATAGATCTATATCTTCACAAGAACTCATTCTACATGCATATGTAGTTTATGTACAACAGTGAATCACATATGAATACATTTGTCTGTCTGTTTTAGTGTTGTATGACACCACATCCAACAATGTTTCAGTTAAGGTGGTGCTTAGTTTTTAATGGTGGAAGAGAAAACCTGGTTAAAATATACACATGAAGAGACCAATGGCTCTTAGCAACTAGCAAATATCTCACAAAATCAGCAAAAGGAAAAGGGGGGCTTGAACCTGCACCTGCACACATAGACAAACACTCAATCAGTCCATCAGTCAGTCAGTTCATCAGTTAGTAACTGACTGATTGGCTGAGTGACTAATGGCCTGACTGACTGATGGGCTGAGTGATTGATTGGTGGGTTGAGTGACTGACTGAGTGAGTGAGTGACTGGTGGGCTGAGTGATTGACTGAGGGACTGAGTAACTGACTGATGGACTGAGCGACTAACTCAGTAACTGATGGGCTGACTGACTGACTGATGGGCCGAATGACTGACTGATGGGCTGAGTGATTGACTGGTGGGCTGAGTGACTGATAGGCTGACAGATTTATGGGCTGAGTGATTGACTGATAGGCAGAGAAACTGACAGATGGGCTGAATGACTGACTAATGGGCTGAGTGACTGACTGATGGGCTCAGTAACTGAACAGTCTGATGGACTGACTGACTGACAGACTAATGGAATGAGTGATTGAATGATGGGCTGAGTTACTGACTGATTGGCTGAGTGACTGATGGGCAGAATGATTGACTGGTGGACTGAGTAGCTGACTAATGGACTGAGTGATTGACTGATGGGCTGAGTGACTAGCTGAAGGGCTTAGTGACTAGCTGATGGGCTGAGTGAATGACTAATGGACTAAGTGACTGACTGATGGGCTGAGTGACTGACTGATGGGCTGAGTAACTGACTGATGAGCTGAGTGACTGACTAATGGACTGAAAGACTGACTGATGGGCTGAGTAATTGACAGGTGGGCTGAGTGATTGACTGATGGGCAGAGTGACTGATGGACTGACAGATTGATGGGCTGAGTGATTGACTGGTGGACTAAGTAACTGACTGATGGGCTGAGCAATTGACTAATGGGCTGACTGACTGACTGATGGGCTGACTGACTGACTGATGGGCTGAGTGACTGACCGATGGGCTGAGTAATTGACTGATGGGCTGAATGACTGACCAATGGGCTAAGTAACTGACTGATGGTCTGAGTGACTGACTGATGGAGTGATTGACTGGCCGATGGGCTGATGGGCTGACAGATTGATGGGCTGAGTGAATAGTGATTGACTGATGGAATGAGTAACTGATTGATGGACTGAGTAACTGAATGATTGACTGAATAACACAGTCATGGAAAACATTTCATTTACAATTTTATCTGTGCATGTATCTTGCCCACATGTTGCCTGACTGACTGACTGAAGGACTTATGTGTCTACTGACTAACTGAAGGACTTACTGACTAATGGACTGATTAACTGGAGTGACTGACAGTTGGATGGACTGACTGGAGGACTGAATGTTGGACTGACTACTTGATGGACTGACTACTTGATGGACTGACTAATTGATGGACTGATGGACTGACTAATTGATGGAGTGACTAATTGATGGACTGACTGATTTATGGACTGATGGACTGACTAATTGATGGACTGACTAATTGATGGACTGACTGATTTATGGACTGATGGACTGACTAATTGATGGACTGATGGACTGACTAATTGATGGACTGACTAATTGATGGACTGACTAATTGACGGACTGACTGACTTATGGACTGATTGACTGATAGACTATCTGACTTATGGACTGTGTGACAAATGGACTGACTGACTGATGGACTATCTGACTGATGGACTGTGTGACAAATGGACTGACTGACAGGCAGACTGACTGACTAATGGACTGACTGACTAATGGACTATCTGACTGATGGACTGTCTGACAGATGGACTGACTGACAGATGGACTGACTGACTTTACACTTTTACCACATTTTTTTACCCTTCTACATTTTATGTCCTTAAAAATCAACTATATTCTAAAATATAACCTGCCTTTGTTTTATGTCACACTTAACAATTTTTCATTTATATGGTGGTGGCTATTTTATGATGATGAAGGACAAAACCTGGTTACTATGTACATCATGTACCTAGGAAGAGACCACAGGCCTTCTGCAAGTAAACTGGGTTCCAGCAGGAGCTCAAACCTGCACTGACCAGTAGTAAGAGAATTCATGGTTCAAAATGTGATGCTCTAACCAAAATCGATTCTCCTAGTAATTGTATGTACATCGAACTCTCTGATGATTGGAAATGCTTTTCCCATCAGAAACTGGGAACCCCAATTAAAAGACCACCTGTCATATGTGACCTTTTTTGCATCTTTCCTTGAATGGTTATAAACAGGTTGGACTGTAGGTATGATTTTTCTCATTATTGTATCTTTCAGTTCTTTCTAATACCTTATAAAATCATGTAATTGACTCACTCATGTGTGACAGTGTGCAGCCTTTTTTCAGGATGAAAATCTTAAACACTCTTGCTGTCAATAGGCAGGGCATAATTATATGTCCTTTAGAAGTGGGACCTTAAACAACAATAAACAAACAAACAATATGTCCTTTAGGTCGCCATAGGACAATGAATATATTGACCTTAGTCATCATACATATGAATATGATATGTTGAAACAGGTGCTTGACTGAAAATGTGAGACAGGGTGTGACAATTTTTAGTTAGTGTTTGATTTAGATCTATTTTATTTAATTCAATTATAATTATGAGTAATATTTTATTTTTAATATATCTGTATCTACATATTAAATGTTATTGTTCCAAGACACTAAATAACCGAAAATACCATTCAGTGCGCCATGATTGTGTACTGTTATTAAAATACATAGAACCTAGTCTCTCTGAATCCACCCCCATCATGGGACCCATGTTTTCAATGTTTCGGGTTTGTCATGAAGAAGATAACATTTGTCATGGAGTGCATGCACGATCTTGAAAAGACATACTTACAAACAGAAGCAGATGGTCAGTCTTCATTTAGGGTAAAATCTGACATTTCATTCATACAATGTAAACACTGCATGTAAACAAACTCGTGATAATGTTCCAATTACTTACATTTTTACATATCGATAGAAACATACCGAGGTGTTCCGCGTGATTTGGGGTGAACTAAAGGCGCAAAAAGACTGGATATATATCACCTTTTACCAACAATCACAAATTATACATTTACAGCAATTATATACATAACTAGTTCTAATTAATACATACTGGAATATAGATACATAGTGTTCCATAGATATCTATCACATGTGTTCTACTAAATGACAAGTGAATATATAGACCACCACATATCGCTTGGGCGGATCCAAGAATTTTTCAAAATTAAGAATTTTATTTTCGAAATGAGTCTGCCGGACAGAGGCATATTCTCGCCCAAATATATCTATGTGATCCGAGGATTAACTCCAATTAAGACTTTTACAATTCATGAAAAGTCTTTTAACTTCCAGGGATGTACTAAAAAGGTGATGAGAGAATTTCTTTCAGTGCAGTCAAAATTTTATTTTCTCATAAAGATATGCTAAAATGCTCTGCTACCAGGGGCTGATCCAGGAATTTTCAAATAGGTGTTATTTTTTGTTGCAAGGGGGGGGGGGGTTACAAGGCGGCGTACGCGTGAGAATGGTGCGTTCATTCTGTTTAAAGAACTGGATGTCATCGGTGATTAAATTTTGCGATCTTCAGGGAAAATCGTATACATCAGTTTGATCCAGTTCTTGTTTTCATATAAACTTTCATCTCCATACATGCTGAGAAAACGCAATCGAAATTGACCGATATGTAGTGAAAACACTTTAGAGCGAAACTGTAATAATAAATTATTGTTTACAAATAAACTTTCGTATCCATACATGCTGAGAAAACGCAAACGAAATTGACCGATATGTAGTGAAAACACTTTAGAGCGAAACTGTAATAATGAATTATTGTTTACAAATAAACTTTCGTATCCAAACATACTGAGAAAACGCAAACGAAATTGACCGATATGTAGTGAAAACACTTTAGAGCGAAACTGTAATAATGAATTATTGTTCACAAATAAACTTTCGTAACCATACATACTGAGAAAACGCAAACGAAATTGACCGATATGTAGTGAAAACACTTTAGAGCGAAACTGTAATAATGAATTATTGTTTACAAATAAACTTTCGTATCCAAACATACTGAGAAAACGCAAACGAAATTGACCGATATGTAGTGAAAACACTTTAGAGAGAAGCTGTAATCATGAATTCTTGTTTACAAATAAACTTTCATATCCATACATGCCGAGAAAACGCAAACGAAATCTCCTTTACCAATATGTAGTGAAAACACTTTAGAGAGATGCTGTAATCATGAAGACAAAACGTAGTCAAAAGGCATTAAAATTAAAGCATAGAGAATTCGGAGATCTAAACGGAAAGAAGAATGTATAATTGTTTTCGCCAAATTTTTGTATTTATTTTTATCAATTCTCCAAATTTTTATTAAAAATAAATAGATTTCTAAACATTTTCTGTCAACTTCTGGGCTTTGAGTTATCTTTTACTATACATACGTCTACACTTTGGCGTCAAAGGGTGGGGGCGTACGCAATGACCAAATGTACCCTGCATAGTTTGATTATCCGCCTGCCTCTCTCTCTCTCTCTCTCTCTCTCTCTCTCTCTCTCTCTCTCTCTCTCTCTCTCTCTCTCTCTCTCTCTCTCTCTCTCTCTCTCGTTTAACTACTGATCTTGGTAATATGTTTTTAATTTTTGTTTGCCTTGAAAGTATTTGAGGGACTGAAATAAAACGTACATTGCAACTCCATTCAATTAAGAAAGGACAAGAATTACGCAGAATCACACGTGTCAACATAAACCACGCGCAAGGCCCCGTAAATAAAAATACAAGATCGGAATTTTAAAGTAGAAACAAACAAATCAATCAAATCCTCACCTTTCACCTTTTTAAAATGTTATATGTTGAGTGGTCCTCAAATTTCTACTTACACACCATAAACTTTCACATTCACTTGTTTTTCACGATATGATTTGTTTCATATAGTTGACTGCGATAGAGCCGCTTGGCATGATGTACGTTATTCATAAAATAAACATAAACTTATTTGATGTAGCGTGATATCAACAGCCATCAGAGTGATGGACTTTGGCTCACCTTAACTGCGATCTGATCGAGGTTCCCTACAAAACAAATCAATGACGTTAAACCACTAGGCGTAACCTTCCCGGCTCCCGACACTCGGATGTTGCACTAGTATGTAAAATCCCCTCCTATAACATGTGTGAATTCAAAGACGTACTTTAGTGCGACCCGTTCTAGTGGTATGCATAAGCATTTTTTCGTTAAATTGTTATATAAATGACATATGTATATTCAAATAACGTTGTTAGATAACAGAGCCAAGTCTTTATTTGGTGTAGTAATAGATATGGTTTTGTCAAAATTGCATAACCATTAATATTTTAAAATCATGTACATGTAAGCCTACACACAAACGTTATTACGTGTATGAAAATGTAATATGAAAAGAGGTGAACATTTTATTTCATTATATAAATTTCTTATGAACAATCATACACAATGGCGTAGGAAGCAAAACAAAATGGAGGATATTTTTTTATGGAAATGTTTTTGCCGGTAAAATGTTTTCATGTGCCTTTTGATTATGATTATATACAACAGTGGTGGATCTAGAACAATTTTAAAAGGTGGATGAACTTTAGGGACACCCTATCCCTGCTCACTGACCCTGCTCACTAGGTAAAATTTCATGTGTTGGATTTATTGTGAGGCATTATTCAGGAGTCGTGTTTTACGCATCTAACAGAAAAAAAAAACATTAAGTTTTAAATCTGGAAGCCCGTAGCAGCTTTTTTCTGCATCCAGACTTGAAAATACACCTAGTAGGCCTGATCCGCTAGTGCATCACATTGATTATCATTATCAAAAGAAGGTTGGGTCAGATAAAAAGTTACTTAAAATCGGAGAAGATTTTCGTTCTAGTAGCCTCCAGACATTTATTCTTACCACTTTATGGGATGTGTTTCCCCAAAATGTTCAATTTTAAAAGTCCAGAGAGTCAATTAACACATTGCAACTCATTTTTCCCGACCAAATATTTCATTAAATTGACAGACTTATCAGGGGGCTGCACAAAGTTTTTATTTTTTAGGTAGGATGGGTTAGACAAAACGCCATACACGTGCAAATAGTGCATTCATTATGTGTAAAAAAAATGGATATCACTAATGATTGAAATTTTCAGATCTTTAGCTGATAATAACTCAAGTCGGAAAATCGTATACATTTTGATCCAATGCAAATTTTGATTACAAATTACGAAAACCTATTGAGGTCAACTAAGATCGTCGTTATAAAAAAGTCGTTATAACGAGATTTTAAAAAGTCGTTATCACGAGATAAAAAAGTCGTTATTACGAGATAAAAAGTCGTTATAACGAGATAAAAAGTCGTTATTACGAGATTTCAAAAAAGTGATGCATGTGTGAAGAAAAAATTATATCAAATAAATAAGTTGAATAATAATAATTTAAAAAAAAACATCCGAAACAATTACAAAGTCAAGAAAATATTACAACACGACCTAAAAACAAGAACTCGCAATCAAGTAACCGTTCGAGACAAAATGATAACTTTTTGCTTTCAAGCTGCAGACGTTGCGGCTCGTTATAATCAAACCAGATCAACATACGTTTTTGTTCAAATTGTCACAGGTAAAACTAGTCTCTTTATCATCAAACTGATGTATCATTTTTCTCTAAAAATTATCATGACCCCAACACTTTATCACTCATATTTATTCATAAATGATCTTGGGTCCTGTCTTTTATTGATATAATGCCAAGAAACTCGACATTTCGACTTTTTATCTCGTAATAACGACTTTTAAAACTCATAATAACGACTTTTTATCTCGTAATAACGTCTTTTTCTCGAAATAACGACTTTTCAATCTCGTAATTACGACTTTTTAAAATCTCGTAATAATGACGTTTTGAAATCTCGTAATACCGACTTTTTATTTCGTAATAACGACTTTTTTAAAAAAAAAAAAATCTTAGTTGACCTCAATAGGCTTTCGTAACAAATAGATTCATACATACCAAGAAAATATCTTTATAGATATGTAGGGCAAACCAAATTCATAAAATCCTAAATCTACAGACAAAGCCAGTGTGGATCCAGGATTTCAAATTAGAGGGAAGGAAGAGTATATAAATGTTTTCGCCGAGCGTAGCGAGCATGAACATTTTGGTAGTCCCTAATTTTTCTGGATTCCAGACGTGATGATAATGCAATGTGTATGAAAAATACATATACATTGTGTATTGAAAATTAAAATTTCTGCTTGAAATTATTGTGTTGTATATATCGTTTAGGGAATTACTTTTTACATAGATAATTCACCAACTGTAGCTATATAGGGACCATCCAGAGGGTTATACCTGATGGACATATAAAGTATATATGTTGGGTTGCATTCTGTATGTACCTGTATACTTTATTGACGACTGTATGAGGTTACACGATCCAGATTCTATATTTGAAGATATTATAACTATTAAAACCTCGGGAAATATAGTCCTTCTCATCTTGAATTATTTGATCACAATTCAGGTTTTTATTACAACCCAGGTTGGTTACCCAGCTGTAAAATCTTTTCTTGCATCTCAACCGGTTTTGTAACAAATTTATTACAATTCGTGTTTTTATTACAATTCAGGTTGACTACCCAAGTGTAATAACTTTGATGCATTTCAACCAGAATTGTAATAAACTTATTACAATTCATGTTTTTTATTATAATTCAGGTTGACTACCCAAGTGTAATAACTTTGATGCATTTCAACCAGAATTGTAATAAACTTATTACAATTCATGTTTTTTATTATAATTCAGGTTGACTACCCAAGTGTAATAACTTTGATGCATTTCAACCAGAATTGTAATAAATTTATTACAATTCTGGTTCTTATTACAATTCAGGTTGTAACACAGTGTTCTTCTGGCCATTGAGAGACCTCCAGTTGGGTTTTCTTGCAGATGGATATCAGACAATATCCATGACAACAAACCCCTTAGTCTTTGTTTGATAACTTTTCCCACTGTCAATTTACATTCGCATCAGGACTGGAGTATTTTCTTCTACTTAAAGGGGATGGGGCTAGAGTATTAACCTCTAAAATAGCAGAAAATTAAGAATCGATAGTAATACACGCAACTGTGCATGCAATCCGGAACAACGGAATTTTTTAGGTTGGTGAAATTATATTTATTGTGATACAATGCATACATCATCAAAAGGCAACTGAGGATTTATAGCTTGAGCGGGTGTTAACTCACGAATTATTCGCTGAGTGGAGCGAGGCGCGAAATTTTTGGAAACTTTATTTTTAATTGTTCGACCTTTTATAGAAAAATTAAAGGTTTCAAACCTCTTTTATCAACGTTTAGGGCATGTTTTACGCATCTAATTAAAATAGTAAAGTTTGGATCTGCAAAACGTTAACTAAAATCTGGGCCGAACTTCGGCCTAGTATCCCCCAGACATTGAAATTATGACCTCTTTATCGTTAGAAATATTTTGTTGATATATCAATTCGGAAACCCAGTAACGTATTCTCTAGCTTCCAGACGCAAAATCAGCGTTTCCCCATGGTCCGTCTGGTATGCTTCCCAGGAATGTTCAATCTTAAAAGTCTACATTCATTGCGACTCGTTTTTATTCCGGCCAAATATTTCACTATAATGACAGACTTATCAGGGGCAGATCCAGGAATTTTCAAAGAGGGTTTTTTTTTTTTTTGGTTTTTTTTTTTTGTGGGGGGACTGTGGTGACAAAATATCTTACACGTGAAAATGGTGCGTTCATTCTGTGTATTGAATTGGATAACACAGATGATTAAATTTTCAGATCTTTAGCTGATAATAACACAGAGTAATATCGTAGTATATTTGGACTTAATGCCAATTTTGTTTACTAATAAATTTTCACATCCATACTTGCTGATAAAACGCATCTTTACCGATATGTAGGGCAAATACAACGCATAATACAAAACTGATAGTCCAAATTCATAAAATTTAAATTTAAAGACAAAGCCAGGGTGGATCCATGATTTCTATTTTAGAGGGAAGAGAATAATTTATAATTGTTTTCGCCGAGCGTAGTGGAGCGCGAAAATTCCGGTAGACCTAATTTAAAAGCTTTAGGTAGCTTTTTTTCTGGATTCCAGATGTGATGATAATAAAAACAAAATCCAGATTTTAAAAGGAAGGGTGCACACCATTGAATTCGCCAATGCAGGTACATAGATAAGCAGATGACAGTTAAGAAATAGATAAAATTCTTAGAAAAGCTTTTAGCTAAAATTGTATCGTCGAATCAGATCTCGACACTGCAATTTGCAAATTTCTTTATCAATTGAAGATCAACGTGGGTAGTGATATGAGTCGGTGGTTTTATGGAGTGTCACGGTACGTTACAAATCCAGTATAGTGAACTACAATGGACACAAGAAATTTGATTTAGAGTTCTATTATAATGCAAATGCCAATACATTTCACTGTATCCGTTCATCTTTCTTTTCGTCAGCACTTAACTATAGACATAAACGGGAAATTAACAACCAGGCTGTACGATAAACACCACGATGTCGGCTTCCCAGTCGTCAAGTTTCCAAATTTAAGTAGGAATATCCCGTTATCCTCTGCTTATGGTGTGTTCAGTGTATATATCACAAAAGATACGATATGCCGGTGCGTGTTCAACATATGAACATTTCATATGTAGAGACAAACTACTAATTGATTAGATGTTGGGGATATCGGGAATCGCGTTTGAAGTCAACGTGCCGCAAACTTTACAGCCGGTATAATGACATTGTTAACATTTAGTATGTTTCGCTGAATGAATTGTAGAGTTACCTGTTCGGTAGCGGTTGTTGAGTCTTCTGTACCTGTTGTGGCTAGGATCTATTTCATTTCAATATGACTGTAGACTCACGGTAGAGTGACCGGTCAACAAGGGATGCTTACTCATCCATGACACCTGATCCCATCTCTAAATTTCCAGAGGTCTGTGTTTGTCCAATATTCACAAGATTTGCATATATGTATCCTGGATATTATTAATATCTTTACTTTGTATCTGCGATTGTATACCAAAATACTAGGGTCATTACTTTCCGACCATAGGGGTTAGAGGGTTCATATTTGAGGTGCATACTCTACCAATGAATTCCTTTTGAATAAATTAAGGTCAATGACCCTGTGACATATTGAAATAGCTTTTTGTATTTCTGTCCTTTAACCCGCCAACATATTAACACGAGAAGTTCTCAGTATATAGCTT
Source organism: Atrina japonica (assembly GCA_030159075.1). Lineage (NCBI taxonomy): Eukaryota > Metazoa > Mollusca > Bivalvia > Pterioida > Pinnidae > Atrina > Atrina japonica. The sequence continues at coordinate 542,056 of BROG01000245.1, forward strand.
TCATATTTTAGACGTGTCCACACACACACACACACACACACACACACACACACACACACACACACACACACACATATATATATATATATATATATATATATATATATATATATATATATATATATATATAAAAGGTAAAAGGTAACATATTTCAATTTACATGTAATTTAAAGTTAACCTCGGTCATAACTTTTTGACATGGGGATAGAAGAAGTTATGTGTTTGACATGCATACACCACTAATGAAACTTTTTAGTGACACAAAGTTCAGTGACCTCGCGTCCTTGACTGTGACCTTTATACTAAAAAAGGGGTTTTAAAACTTCGGAGAAAGAGGTTTCGTATTTGGCTTGCATGGTCTGCTAATGTAACCCTTACGAATGACACAAAGGTCAATGGCCACGTGACCTTGACCATGAATCTAAACACAAACATACTTTTTTATCATATTATTGATTATTGAATCACAAGAGATTATAGAAGTTTGGTACTCGATATGCATACTACCCAAATACAGTCCTTGCAAACGACATCATTGTGACTTGTGTCACCTTGTGACCTTGTGAGTTTGACCTTGACCTTTATACCCAAAATAGCTAATAGTATTTGTCGCCATAACGTTTGAACCATAAGAGATAAAGACTTGCATATTTAGCCTACATACTTAAAAAAAATAGGTCCACTGAAAATTGATATATTGAAAATGTTTTGGCCCCCTTCTCATTAACAAATAGGCTACAGCGATGCCATTCATGACTTAACCTTTTTTTCTCTAAAAGTGAGATACGCTGATCTTGCTCTGACCAAAATATTGGTCAACCTTATTACCGAAGACTCCAAATCCAACAGACTAAATACACATGTATACAGTCACGTAAACCAACATACAGACTAAAATATACAGTAACATATACCAACATGCAATCTAAATATACAATCACTTAAACCAACATAGAGACCAAATATAGTCATATTAACCAACATACAGACAAAATATACACTTAAACCAACATACAGACTAAATAGACAGTCACGTAAACCAACATACAGACTATATAGACAGTCACATAAACCAATATGCATACTAATATACAGCCACGTAAACCAACATACAAACTAAATACACGGTAACGTAAACCAACATACAGACTAAATAAACATTCACATAAACCAACATAGAGACTAAATAAAAAGTAATGCAAACCAACATACAGATTAATAGACAGTCACATAAACTAACATAAAGACTAAATAAAAAGTAATGTAAACCAACATACAGATTAATAGACAGTCACATAAACCAACATAGAGACTAAATAAAAAGTAACGTAAACCAACATACAGATTAATAGACAGTCACATAAACCAACATAGAGACTAAATAAAAAGTAACGTAAACCAACATACAGATTAATAGACAGTCACATAAACCAACATAGAAACTAAATAAAAAGTAACGTAAACCAACATACAGATTAATAGACAGTCACATAAACCAACATAGAGACTAAATAAAAAGTAACGTAAACCAACATACAGATTAATAGACAGTCACATAAACCAACATAAAGACTAAATAAAAAGTAACGTTAATCAACATACAGATTAATAGACAGTCACATAAACCAACATAAAGACTAAATAAAAAGTAACGTAAATCAACATACAGATTAATAGACAGTCACATAAACCAACATAAACACTAAACAAAAAGTAACGTAAATCAACATACAGATTAATAGACAGTCACATAAACCAACATAAAGACTAAATAAAAAGTAACGTAAATCAACATACAGATTAATAGACAGTCACATAAACCAACATAAAGACTAAATAAAAAGTAACGTAAATCAACATACAGATTAATAGACAGTCACATAAACCAACATAAAGACTAAATAAAAAGTAACGTAAACCAACATAGACTAAATGGACAGTCATGTAAGCCAACATACAGACTAAATAGACAGTCATGTAAGCCAACATACATATTAAATATACAGTAACGTAAACCAACATACAGATTAATATAGTCACGTAAACCAACATACAGACTAAATATAAAGTAAAGTAAACCAATATACAGACTAAATAGACAGTCACGATAAACAATTCATTACATGCATACGTAATTATACATATTATAGAGAGAGAGAGAGAGAGAGAGAGAGAGAGAGAGAGAGAGAGAGAGAGAGAGAGAGAGAGAGAGAGAGAGAGAGAGAGAGAGAGAGAGAGAGAGAGAGAGAGAGAGAGAGTTATCTGACTTTATTGGTTTTATTTTGGGGTCAAATCTGAGTCATTATTCACATTGGCTTTCCATATAAAATGATGGTTTAAAACGTTTAGTATTCTGGCACTAGGAGTTATTCCCCTTTGCTGAATTTATCGTAAACGGGTAATCATATTGTTGTTAAATACTTTTGAGGTTAGGTAATTTTCATGCTGTTCAAACAAGATATTTTACTTGGAATCGAGCAAAGACTAATCAGATTTATACACAGGTTAGATGTGTTATTGAACATGTACTACGGGAAAACATGAACTAGTTGATCTAGGCATACTGGACTGTATAATAATATACATGTAACGATGCTGAGCAGATCCGTGCTAAAATGACATTTTTGTTTAAACAAGGGGCCATAACTTCGCCAAATAATGTGCGCCAAAAGAGGCGATCAAACTTGACTGAGCCCTTTAGGCATTTAACCTTGTTACCACGTTTGAAGAAAATTGGATATTTGTTGCTGTTATTGCACGGAAACGAAGCCTGAAAGAGGGACAGACGGACAAACCAAAGTTAATATCCCCCGTTCCGGTGAAAGCGGGGAATAAAAGATAACGGTAGGGCCTGTAGAAGAAATCGCTGAACAAGATCAGTATACAAATCGAAGGAGAAAGAAGGTAAATGTTTATTGGTAACATTGTCAGGAAGACAAATGACAACATATGTATTCACTATTGTGGCTATGCCCTGGCATCCAGAGGGGAAATCTGAACTAATAAAAAAAAAACCACAGGAGCCTAAAATATGTCCGTATTTCAATAAAAAAGCCTCAATACAGAGGATTGGCAAATAAATGTCTGTGAAAAAAATGTGCAAAATAGAAATAAAACACAAGAAAGTTGCTCGAAGCCAGGAGTTTGGCAAAGAAAAGGGCTATATAGGTAACTTCAGAGACTTAGGTGCCTCATTGCACAGAGAGGTAGTAGTAAATAGATAACTGATCAGTTTCTCTAGGAAATGTTATCAAATATTTGCACACGTGTAATTCTTGTGTGTTTTTACACAGAAATACAAACGATCAGTACTTGGATCATGCTTAAAATAAAATCTGTAAACAATGCAAGTACATGTAAATACTTTATTAATGAACATTTCCTTAAAGCTCTCTCTCTCTCTCTCTCTCTCTCTCTCTCTCTCTCTCTCTCTCTCTCTCTCTCTGCATGGTCTTACATATGACACTTTAGGATTGCTAGCGTATATATCCAGGTTTCACATTAATGTACAATATATTTGAATTGTGTCAACTTTTCGTAGTATGCGGTATCAAAGCTGGATCGACCATCATACTCGTCTTTTGTTCTATTAAAGTGAAGTTCTTCCATTCACAGAAGAGCAAACTTTTCAAAACTGTTGTAGAATTTGTTGACAAAGAATTCAGGTCGCCTCCATAAAATTTGTAAGTCTTCAATTCCAAGTACACAGATCGAGCGAACCTTCTTTCCGTGAAATTTCCACATTTCGTCAATCCATTGCTTAAATCTAATTAAAAATGGACGGAGTTTCCGTGGTGTAAATGGGTCAGCTGAAAATAGAAAAATATTTCATATCGACAATCTCATTGTTTTATTTACAGTCGATTCCACGTATTTGCACATCTGATAATTGCACATTCCTGTTAATTGCGTAAGAACTAAAAACACAAAACCATTTGCTGTTTCTTATATATTAAATATTCCTTTTAACTGCATAGGTTAAACAAAGAATCCCTGTTAAGTGCACAACATATTCCACAAAATGGGGGGAAATGTACTGCTTACAGTAAACAGTTATGTGTATTTAAATAGAAATAAGAACATACCAAACTATGTTTTATGAATATTTCGCTTTTATGACATTACTTTACCCAATTGCTTAATGACAATACATTACTATTGTACCTAGGATGTTTATAATTGTATTATATATACCAATGGAAGGACAAGATGAACGGGAATCATCATTATTCTGTAGAAAACACGATTCCTGTTAATTGCATATTCCTGTTATTTGCACAATTTTCTCTGACATTTTGGCTGTCCAATTAAAAGGAATCCGCTGTATCTAATAATAGTAATAGATTCATTTACAAACAGGTTTCTTATTTCAACCGGAAATATAATGTCAACGAATTTGTTTTATTCTTAAAATAACAAAATTTTCAATCCAATAAATTTTCTGATTCTACAGTAAAAATATATAAAGATGAGAATTATTTTTTTTTGGGGGGGGGGCAGTAAAAACAACTGCTACATAACATATAGTCCAATAAATGTGTGGCGCATTTACATAACAGAAAAGTCCATGCAAATGTCATTTTATAAATTTTGATTGTACTAGGTAGGCATACATACTTAAACCCACCTAGTAGGCTAAATTTCCAATATGACACAAAAATCAATGTAACATTATCCACTTATGTAGATACTTTCAGCACAATCGCTGCCATGTCCGGAAAAGAATTTTATTTTTCGTTTTTGCGTTTGTTTAACCAAGGTCCTGTGATGAAATAGATACACATACCGCTGATATACTGGTGGAACTAAATGTACCAACACAAACAGTCGACCAAACCACACACACTTGTATGAAAGGCCGTTTGGGTCACAAACGGGATGAGCTTATGTGATGACCACTTTTACGTTAAAGGTCACCATTTCCATCCAATAATTCACTTTTAACGCGTTCAAGCGTACTTTTTGCAAGCAGGTGGTTATTTTCAATGTGAAAGAGGCCTCATTCCCTTTAATTAGTGATGAAATGGCGCCCAATATCATAACGCATTTTCATCACAACAAAAGTTTGTGTACTAAATACGAACATAGTCTATTAATTCCCATATTTTTTAACATTTTACATATGTATATTTTACTCCCATAATCGCTCAATTAAAATATTGATTCGTTTGGTAAATATCATTGGACATACCATATATTTCAATTCAGGAAGTGACATCTCCGAGATCGAAACACACGGTGATTTGGTCACGTATTTAGGTACAAAACATTGTTGACATTTTACATCGTCCATGTACAGATATTCCCAGCATATGTATTTAGATTATCAGATAAAATCTAAAGATATTTTTTTTTTCGTTAAGTAAATATCGTTAATACAAATATAACTTCTCATCCTCTTCAGGACGTTTCTGATTGTTTTCTTTTCGATAAGAGTTCTGATTAGCTGTTTCTTCGATACCACAATACAAACATACATTCAAGTGTTGGATAATGACTTCCTTGCAAGCAAAACTTACGCAATGAAATGGGTTTTGCATGCAAAAACGTCTTTCACTTAAAAGTCACAACTTGTATACAAAAAGTATCATATTTTATCGCGGTAAATGTAACTATTAACGTGGAAGTGGTCCCGTTTGTGTCCTAGACAGCCTTTTCATACACTTGTAGCTGCTACAAACAAACAACTGCAATTTCTAAGACTGTCTGTTTCAGATTTCTATTTTATCAAACTTTGAATGATCCGGCGGCCCCAAGTTCCGGGTTGTGGTGAAGTGTCGGAAAAAAGTTTTCGTCTGGAATGTCCGTGCTTTTGTACCTATGAAGGATATCGATGGCAATTTGGTTGTAAATCGCATACGCAACATAGCCCTTGCAAGCTGTGATATGGACAGAACCTTTCAGCGGGCGGATTCCATTTGGTGGATCACCCGCATATTTCCATCATTTTTCGTCTGTCCTGAATCAAGATATATTTCATACGATATATTTATATTGTAACAAAGATATACTGTATACCTTGAATTTTTTCCCTGGGTTACTTTCGTCCTTTTCACGTATTCATATTCACCAGGTCTTAAATTCGCCCTAAACCACCATGGTTTCATGTATGACGTGTACATGACATTGTATGTCTGTAATTCAATTGTTTACTTTGACAACTTCGCTTTCATTTTAAATTCAACCTCTTATCTAAGGGCGAAAATAACGAAAATTAAACGGCAGTCAAAATTTCCAGGTATACAGTAGATATGATTATGATATAATTTTTTGGTTTTAGTTACCAAGGCAACTTTATAAGATTGAGAACTGTGTTGATACGGTAGTGGCTGTTAGTATCATAACCAATGGCATATTTCACTACACAGATCTTAAGAAAATGGCGATCAAACTTGACTGAGCCTTTTATACATTTAACGAATAATATTTGTTGCCGAGATTGCGTGGAAACAGCAGAAAATGACATTTGTTGTTTATCAAGGGGCATAACTCCGCAAAATTACGTGCGCCAAAAGTGGCGATCGAACTTGATCAAGCCCTTTAGGCATTTAACATTGTTACCAAGTTTGAAGTAAATCGGAAAATATTTGTTGCCGAGATTGCACATGTACATGTAAATAAATTATTAAAGAACATTTCCTAGGATTGCTAGCGTATATATCCAGGTTTCACATCAATGAACAATATTTTTGAATTGTGTCAACTTTTCGTAGTATGCGGTATTAAAGCTGGATCGACCATCATACTCGTCTCTAGTTCTATTAAAGTAAAGTTCTTCCATGCACAGAAGAGCAAACTTTTCAAAACTGTTGTAGAATTTGTTGACAAAGAATTCAGGTCGCCTCCATAAAATTTGTAAGTCTTCAATTCCAAGTACACAGATCGAGCGAACCTTCTTTCCGTGACATTTCCATCTGTACATTTCGTCAGTCCATTGCTTAAATCTGGTTAAAAACGGACGAAGTTTTCGTGGTGTAAATGGGTCACCTGAAAAATATTCCATATCAATATTTTGAGAAAAATATTATCGGTAGATATAGACTGACAAACAAAAAAACGGAGAGACAGATACATGAAAGAAATATTGAATCATTACGAGTTGATGGGACATCAACGCAGTTATGTTATGCCAAGTTGTTTATTGGGAACAAGTCAAAGCACAGTTTGCATTATGGGGTTAATTACACATTATACTGACACAAAATTACACATGTATGTGCATTTCAGCAACATAAACTCAACTTCAAGATTGAAATGTCTAAATTACATTTTTATTCGTATATTTTTGCTTTTTGAAATTATGAAAATATAGTAACAATTCGCTGAAAAATATAGGTCTACCAAACTTGTTGAAATGTATGCTATTAAAGGTCGGTTCGGAGTCCTTTACGAATTTTAAGACATTATAAATTTGCTTCAGAATGTTACTTTTTAATTATTTTTTACCATTATACTCTTGTGATAGAATAAACATTTAAAGCGATAGACTGGACTGTCAACAATACTTGCGCACGATTAATATGCAAATGAGTTTTGGTCGGTTCCCTTACTGTGTAATGGCAAGATCTGTCTACGAGGTTTGGTCAATTGTGCCTTAATGTGTACTGGTAAGATCTGTCTGTGTTCCTCATTCACGTGATCTTAACTGATGATAAACTCGCAGCAGTCTTTGAAGTCGGGAAAATGTTCTACGTGTACGGATATGCCCGGCTAAAACCGAAAAAAATCTTTTCCGGTGATGGCTGCGATAGTGTTGAAAGTATCTACAGAAGTAGAGGATGTTACATTGATTTTTGTGTCATATTGGAAATTTAGCCTACTAGGTGGATGTAAATATTTATGCCTACCTAGTACAATCAAAATTTATAAAATGAAATTTGCATGGACTTTTCTGTTATGTAAATGCGCCACACATTTATTGGACTATTTGTTATGTAGCAGTTGTTTTCACTACCCCCCCCAAAAAAAAAATTCTCATCTGTATATAGTTTTACTGTAGAATCAGAAAATTTCGTGGATTGAAAATTTTGTTATTTTAAAATAAAACAAAATCGTTAAATTTCCGGTTGAAATGAGAATCCTGTTCTATTACTATTACTAGATACAGTGGATTCCTTTTAATTGGATAGCCAAAATGTCAGAGAAAATTATAAAAAATGGTAATGTGCTATTAACAAGAATCGTGTATTTTAGTGAACAATGATGATTCATGTTCATCTAGTCCTTCCATTGCTATATATAATACAATTATAAACATCCTAGGTACACTAGTAATGTATTGCCATTAAGCAGTTGGGTAAAGTAATGTCATAAAAAGCAAAATATTCATAAAACAGTTTGATATGCTCTTATTTCTGTCAAAATAGTATTTCCACACCTAACTTTTTACTGTAATCAGTACATTTCCCCCATATTGGGGAATATTTTATGCAATTAACAGGAATCCTTTGTTTAACCTATGCAATTAAAGGGAATATTTAACATATAAGATACAGGAAATGGTTTTTATCGAAAGTGCAAAGCAGAACGCGATAAAGTCATGCGGAAAAAGGTAACATGTAGGCTAAAATATTGTGAATAAGAATATAAAACAGGCAAAATGTGCTCGATATGTTGATATTCGATATATTAATACAACAATTATGTTTTAACCTGTCATTTGGTGAGTTTTAATATACTAAAAAAGAAATAATAGGCGAGTAAAACATGTATTCAGTACGACTGAAATGTATCTTTCTTGTAGCTTATTTAACATGAAAACGGACCAATACTTGGCCTATTTTGAAGTAGTAAGGATTTATTGTTCACCTAGTGTAACTCTCAAATGGTATTAAAGTTTTTTATTTGATAAAGGACACGTTTTAACAACACTGTTTATAACGTATTCTTAAAAGTTGTAGGCGTCAAAACGAGACTTTACCGGAAAGAGCAATAATACATGTTTATGATTTCATAAACCGCTAATTCGAACAACAGTCAAGAAGAAATCTTACATGTGATTTTTGAACTATTAATTAAACTATAATCAAGGTATATCTTGTAGTATAAAGAACACGACAACACTGTTTATAACGTGTTGTTAAACGTTGTAGGCGTCAAAACGAGACTTTACCGGAAAAAGCAATTATACATGTATATGATTTCATATACCGCTAATTCGAACAACAGTCAAGAAGAAATCTTACATGTGATTTTTGAACTATTAATTAAACTATAATCAAGGTATATCTTGTAGTATAAAGAACACGACAACACTGTTTATAACGTGTTGTTAAACGTTGTAGGCGTCAAAACGAGACTTTACCGGAAAAAGCAATTATACATGTATATGATTTCATATACCGCTAACTCGAACGACAGTCAAGAAGAAATCTTAAATGTGATTTTTGAACTATTAATTAGACAATAATCAAGAGTATATCTTGGCAGAATGCCAAAACTGTACGGTCATTAAAGCTCACATTAAAGGGACACATTGGGTGAAATGTTTTATACCTTAATTGTTAACTCTTAATGAGAGTCCGTGTCGATATGAAGTGGTAAATAAGTCATTTTTTAATACGGAGACATTGTAAATATTGCTCTCAAGCTATGAGTCGATAGAATAAAATGAGAAGAGGTAACTGTTGAAAGAACTGTGTTTAGTGCACTCAGTAATAAGAACTAAATGCACTGATATATTTTGTGAAACAGTCATAAATAAACTGATTATTATTAAATAATAATAAATAAATTGATAGTCAAATTATTAAATAAATAAATATACAAAATAATGAATACATTGATAAACAAATAAATAGATATATAAATACATAAATAGAAAGATAGCAAACAATTATACAGGCTACATGTATAAATGAATAAATAAATGTATGAATGAAATTTTTAGATATAAGCCTATGTATGAATAAAGAAATAAAACACGTTTTGAGAGTATTGATGAATCAATACCACCTACAGAATGAAAATCGGCAATATTAATACTTGGGTATTTGTAAGCCCGGATTTCAGTACTTTCAGTACGTTTGACCAAGGTCCTATAGTGATATACATGTATATACACGTACCGTTGATATATAATATTAGTGGAACTAAATGTGCCAACACAAACAGTCGACCAACCTCACTTGTATGAAAGGTCGTTTGGATCACAAATGGGATGAGCTTATGCGATGACCACTTTTACGTTAAAAGTCACCATTTCCATGCAAAAACTCACCTTTAAAGCGATGAGCTGTCGTAAATGGAAAAAAAAATCACATGCCCATTCTCTGTAATATTTTATCTCTTATATATCCCAAAGAGACCATCTGGTGGTTAGAATAACAAATGCATGCGTATAATTGCCCAAAACTTGCCAAACGTAACCCGTAATATTAGTTTGATATCACTCTGGCCATTACACATTAACGTTCGGTAATTCTTGCAAAGATTACCGAATGTTCAATAGTGACATGCTATTTAAAGTTAATATATATTCTTTTCTTATTACCCTTTGCGTTTTTTCTCGTACCTTGTTATTTCATACCTAAATGAGGCAAAGTTGGTCTTTTCCGTCGTTACGAAACACTCAATCGCGTTTAATGTCAATGTTCCGCAAATTTTACGGTCGGTATAATAGTCTTGTTTGCGTTTACTCTGTTTCACTGGGTGAAATTTTGAGTTGCCTTTTCGTTGCCGGTTGTTGAGACGTCTGTACCAATTGTGATGAGGATTCGTTCCTCACGTATTTCATTTGGATTTGACTGTGGACTCACGGCTTGTGTGTCCGGTCGACAGGGGGTGCTTACTCCTTCATGGCACCTGATCCCACTTCTTGGTTTTTGCATGCAAAAACGTCTCACGTTAAATACCACTACTTGTATACAAAAAGTATGTTTTATCGCGGTAAATGTGACCATTAACGCATTAAATGTGACTTTGAAAGTGGAAGTAGTCATCGCGTAAGCCCATCCCGTTTGTGGCCCAGACAGCCTTTTCATACACTTGTAGCTGCTACAAACAAACAACTGCAATTTCTGAGATTGTCTGTTTCAGATGTCAATTTTACCCACCTTTGAATGATCCGGGGACTCCAAGTTCCGGGTTGTGGTTAAGTGTTGGAAAGAAAGTTTCGTCTGGAATGTCCGTGCTTTTGCACCATTGAAGGAAATCGATGGCAGTTTGGTTGTAAATAGCATACTCAACGAAGCCTCTGCTAGCTGTGATATGGACAGAACCTTTCAGCGGGCGGATTCCATTTGGTGGATCACCTGCATATTTCCATCGTTTCTCGTCTGTCCTGAATCAAGATATATTTCATACGATATATTTATATTGTAACAAAGATATACTGTATACCTTGAATTTTTTCCCTGGGTTCCTTTCGTCCTTTTCATGTATTCATATTCACCGGGTCTTAAATTCGCCCTAAACCACCATAGTTTCATGTATGACGTGTACATGACATTGTATGTCTGTAATTCAGTTATTTACTTTGACAACTTTCCTTTCATTTTAAATTCAACCTCTTATCTAAGGGCGAAAATAACGAAAATTAAACGACACTGAAAATGTCCAGGTATACAGTAGATATAATTATGATATAAGGTTTTGGTTTTAGTTACTAAGGCAACTTTATAAGATTGAGTATTGTGTTTATACAGTAGTGGCTTACACAACCAGTGTAAACAGATCTTAAAAAAGTGGGGGGGAAATCACGGTCAACAATAAGAACTTAAATAAGTACAATAAAAAACTGTATAGCACTTACTAAATGCTTTTACTACTATGTACTGTATTTTTATCAAAACTACCATGAACTCCAATGATATCTACTTTATTATCATACATACCATTAGAAATATACAATGTATATGTTCATTCCTCTCTCCTATAGGTTGTCAAAGTATAGTTTGATACATGACATCAGCGATATATAAAGCTAACGTTAGATTTATATATCGCTGATGACAATGTGTGTTATACATACCAATTCAGTATATATGGTGAATGTCCAAAAATATTTGAACTGGGAATTTGAAAAAAATACAAATACAATTTGCATTATAACTTATAAACGTGTTTAAGTATGGACTGATTCATTCAATTGTCTTGGGAAACGAATTTCATAATTTTTTGTGAAGGAAAAAACTATGAAGAAAATACTTATATATATAGATATGTGCACTTTTAAAAATATATATCTCATCATAAAGCGTCGTTTGGTCGCCTTTTATATCACAATTTCTACAGAACTCGAGAAACGCCATGCGGGTTAACCCGCCTGTCTGTGACGTCGCATGTGTACAATTTCTCGCAAGACACCAATGGATATTGGTAGATGTAAAGTTACAGCCGACTATCAGTGTATTTACTAGTAATCTATCTCCACAGGCGATGTGTGAAAATCGCCGAAGCGTGAAGACGGAGTCGTTCAAGTCAGTGAATGTTTAGAAGAAAACTTTCCCGTAGATTTACTAACCCTGTATATTTACATGTGATCGCATATATAGATTATAGTTGTTAAAAGAAAATAGACTAGTAGTCTATACAGGTAGCTTAATGGTATTACATTTTGGAACATCAATGCAGTTCTGTTATGTAAATTGTTTATTGGGAACAAGTCAAAGCAAATTTTGTAGTATGGGGTTAATAACACATCATACTGACGCAAAATTACACATGTATGTGCATTTCAGCAACATAAACTCAACTTCAAGACTGAATTTTTGCTTTTTAAAATGACGAAAATACAGTAACAATTCGCTGAAAAATATAGGTCTACAAGACTTGTTGAAATATATACTATTAAAGGTCAGTTCGGCGTCCTTTATGAATTTTAAGATATTATATATTTGCTTTAGAATGTTACTTTTCAATTATTTTTGATATGAAAGAATTTACATTAAAAGCTATTGACGGGACTGTTTACAATTCTCGCGCGATTAATATGCAAATGAGTTTTGGTCGTTTCCCTCACTGTGTAATGGCAAGATCTGGCTATGAAGTTGGACATTGAAGTTGCGTCATTCATCATTCACGTGATCTTAACTGATGAGAAACTCACGGCAGTCTTCGAAGTTGGAAAAATGTTTTACATGCACACGTATTCAGTGACATAATGAAGGGTACAATACTGCCCTGTCGCATAGAAATTTAATATCGAAGAAACGCTGTTTATAAACACAAGGTTTTATAATCATATCGCTGATCTATGTAGTTAGTTACATAATAATTAAGCCGTCAGTACTTGTTTGTCCCGATGTTAAGTTACTTTTTCTTTTTGCAAAACCTAATTTTACTGAATTAAAAATTAATTTAAAATTAGACCTATTAGCTACTCACCTGTGATATAAATGTGAAAAATGTGAAAAATTGTGATGTTTTCATTGTCAGTCTTGTTCTTATTTGAAATAAAATTGGGTGATTCTCGCAGATTTTTGCTACTTTGGAAACTCTGGAAATAACATACATTTTCTCAGTAAAAAGGCTGATGTCATATTGTAACAGTAAAATCAAAATTTACAACATGACAGTGGTACCCTTTATTGAAATTAACCTACAATATATTTCCAGCATGTGCAGTGTACACAATGTATATTTTAATGTTTTTCAGTATACTGAGTGTATTATACCTCATTAAAACTTAACAAACACCATCAACTGGTATCAGTACTTTCAGTACTTTGATTATACAGTATTTGCTCTCTATTACTTATTATTTTTGTTCTGTGGATAGATCTAATGTGAAGGTGTTATCTTGACATGGAATATTGAAACTCCAAATGCTTAAAATGATGTTAATATAAAAACATAACTCCAGAATATGAAATGATAAAAATTGATAAATTCTGAAGATAAAACTTAATTTTCAAACATGAATTTATATATAAACTTTCTTTTCAAATAAACATTGGTAACTGTTGAAGCTATCAACCAAAATTTTGAAAAACTTACTTTTTTAGCATATTTCACACACTCAGCTGGTAAATATATGGCAAGTCAATAAGGAATTTATTCCCTGTACCTAATTTTAAAAAAATTATATTTTCTTATGTTAAGAATAGGAAAGAAATTCCACTTTTACTTAAAAACCTTTGGGGAATTTATTGCCTTTTTAAATACAGGTATCAAAAATTATTTTTAATATTAATTAATTGATTTTTTATATTAAAGATGATTTTTAATAATTTTAATGTATTAGAAAATATTTTTTTTTAAATTAAAAGTTTGATTGAATTTTCTAATATTAATGAATTTTTTCAAACATTACAAAATATTTTTTTATATTAGAAATCGACTGATTTTTTAATATTAAGAAATCGAGTCAGTAATTTTCATATTAGAAAATATAATTTTTTTAATTTTAGAAAATAATTTCCTTTGTTTTAGAAAATATTTTTTATATAAGGAATTCCACTCATTTTTATATATTTGAAATTTTTAAACAATTTTATTTGATTTTTTTAATCTTAGAAATATTTTAACATATAATTAAGAAAGAAAATTAATTTATAGTCGAATAACTTTTTTCGCGTTACACCAGCAATATTATACAAATCCTATTTCTGCCCACATAAAATCTTTGAAAGACCACATCAGTTACTGTTTTTCATACTACATTTACACAATTCTATTATAATTTATGATAATCTCATATAAATCATGAAAAAGTGAGCCACCAAATGTCGGGTTGGTAAACTCGTATCATAACACATTGTAAACATATACATACATGTATACATACATACATACATGTACATCATAGTCAGTAAATGTGACTTGAGTGTGCAAAATAGCGACTGGATTAATGGAAACTATTCACTGTGACTTAACCTCTTGTCATTAAGCACGCAAGCGAGACGCCAATAAGTAAACTTTGATGGCAGAATAAATAGAGTTTTTCACCTGAGATAATTTGGCTATATAACATTTAAATGGTTACCTGTATCATTGGGAAATTTAGATAAAAGAAACTTAAAAATCGTTCCCTTTGACCTATAAAACTTTTAGCCTGGAAGAATTCGACCAGAAAAACAAATAACTTTTAAAAACAAAACAAACCAGTTAAGCTTGCTGTGGACAGTTGTGGGAATTGGGAATAAGGGATATGGCTACTTGTGAAATGAGCGTCACAGGACTATAGTAGTGTTAAAATGTTAGCTTTAGGCCTACATGTATATATCGCTGGACAAAAGTCATATAAATTTACTGGGTCACGGGTTGTATTATTCTCATAGTGGCAACTTTAATACAAAATTGTATTTATTTTGTATTAAAAAATGAAAACCAGGAATTGTAAATTTACAGCCATATATTTATACAACCATATTTACGTTATATAGGGGAAAAGACGCCAATAAGTTGTATAACTTGTGTCCAATTCCCTTTTGATTATTATCAAGTAAAATATAGTAAAAAAAAAGGTCATACTTAATTACCTAAGAGAAGACATTATATCATTAGCTCCATCCATAATCTGGAGTATCTTTACAAGCTCATGATTTGTTCTCAGGGGGAATTCTTGTCCTGTCAAATTTATGAAATATTTCCATTTTTTAAAACTAAATAAACTCCTCATACAATCTATGTCCGGTTTCAGTACGGAAAATTCTCCCCATTTGACGTTTGTTCTGTTCTTTAACAAAAATACATTATCAAAGCAGTCGGCAATACCTTTCACCGTCACATACGTAAAATGACTTGATTTCTTGTCTACATGAATACAGTAGTAATTTTGTGGTCTGTAAATAGCACGGAATAATTTCTCAAATTGTGCGACATCTTTGTACATCAATATGCTGTAGGCTATAGGGAAGTCCCTCTCCTCTTCAGACAAAGGGTTTAAAATGTATCCTCGTTTTCTTTTAAAATTCTGACATCTTTTTGTCAATCTGAAAAACCTATCCGTCAGAAAATCCGTATCCGATTCCATCGTTGCCAATAACTTTGCCTGAAATATTTCGTTTGAATCTCCCTGGAATAATTTAAGACAGTCCGTTTCTGATACATGTCGTTTTCTCCAGATATAAGGAAATCTGAGGTTTTCTGTCCCCGAAAGCCCCGATTTACTTTTCTCGTTTAAAACATCCCGTGTTTTTTCTGTTCTATTATCTGAATGTCTAATTTGCTGGTCTACCGAGTATGATATTGCGGATTGCTTAACAAATTTTGTCTGGTGTTTTTTTCTTCTGATCCTTTCATGGTCCAATGCCCAGTTATACAAATGAGAACTATGGACATTATTCGTCACGGTCGAAGTCGTATGCGACATGAACACAAGCTTGACAAGGTTTACAGACAAAAAACTTAGACACGTAATACATGTACAAACAAAACTCCATTTCTTACAATTCATTGCAAAGCTTCTGATGAAGTGCTTCGATCTATCGTTCCATTATTCCATCGTTGTGATAGGGATTTTACAATTTCCATTTCGTCCGTCGCATCTCAATCACAGCGCCTGTGTTCTCAATCGGAGACTCTCAATAAAGCAGTGCGATCAAACACGAGAGGGTGTACGAATGAATGACATTAATACGTCGTTCTTGAATACTACTTGTACCTTATTACTGAGGCTAATTTCCATATGTTAAAGGCTTAGATTAAGTGTAATTCAAAACCAAACACGGATCGATCTAGACATCTAAAGTCGGACATGAACAGTCAAAGTCGGACACTAAGACTTGAAAGACACTTTTTTCAACAAATAATCTCATTTAGACTTACATTCGGTTTAATTTATAATTATCAGGTGCTAATAAATAAGGTTTGAACTGCATTTTTATTGCGCTTCAAAAAAAATTACATTCTATTTTTAATATTTTTTTATTACAATGTTACAATCAGTGTAATTCCAATAGTGTAAAAGGGAATTTCCATATTTATTATTAAAAGGCACAATTCCACATGCTTTGAAACCATGTAAGATGTTGAGTTTAGTAAGATCGGCTCCCCAGACTCTCTTAAATAGACCAGGAAAACTTTCCTTGTTTAAAAACTCTGAGCAAGCAAAAACAGAACGGTCGAGTGGCTGCAACATATGTGTAGTTTGGGGTGGAAGACACAATATCTTCTCTAGATTGGCAAGTTCCAATAACCCAAGACTTTCATGGGAGGAATGACCATCAAAAAGGAGTAGCTGAGGGCGCTCAGACCCACAGTGTTTGAGAAATACATCTCGAAACCACTTTTCCCTTAGCTCCTCCGTCATCCAGCCGTTTTCTTGAAAGGCAAACACCATTGGGAGCATCGGACACGTGCAATCTATAAAAGGAGGCTGATGTTTCCCCCTTAACAATTACCATAGGAACCATTTTTTCTCCACAGCCATTTACGAACATAATGGTTATATTTGTGCGGTTTTCAGACACCCTGCTGACAACATTTCTTGATCCTTTCTCTGCAATGACTTTGATAGGCGTATGTTGAAACTGTTTCATTACAGTTCCATATTAAATGTGGCTTATTTTGAAGATTGAGCTCTGTGTTTTTTTGCCCTAAATCTGTCATATACTTTGATACTATAATATGGTTGAACATCCTCGCTCGTAAATTTCCTAACTTCTCTGATTTTCTTAAAGTAAGCTCGGGGTATTTTTTTCAGACCATTCCACCATCCCCTTCCTGGTGTAATATTTTTGAAAGGGGTCACTAGCAAACGCTTGCATAAAATTGCAGTTCTTGCAAAAAGTTGCCTTCGAGAGATACCCTTGCCTCGTTTAGAGGCCTCCAACACATTTTCTACTATTTTTTTCTCCACTGTTTCAGGTAAAGACGGCCGCCTTCCTATATTTGTCTCAAGGTCACTTCTTCCACTAATGTTGTCATTTACAGTTGATTTGGGTACATTGAACTTCAAAGCAGCTTTTCTAACTGACATTGATTTATTCTTCACTGCTTCCACAGCCTTTACAAAGTTAGCGTGGTCATACTGCATTACTTTTTTTGCCACGTTTAGTACTTGCATTTCTTCCTTTGGGCATTTTCTGGAAATAAGAATATACAAAGGAATTGAGAGCAGGAAGTGATAGAGTGTGTCATGCTGCCATGTCAAATTCTGCTGATACAAGTATATTATGAGAGTCTTTTTACAGAGGTTACAGTATAGTTGTTTAATTTCACGGGGAGAAAATTTCGCGTTTTTGCAGAAAGGAACTTATTCACGGGTAATTTATTTTGCACAAGATTTGTTACGAATTGCCTTTCTGTTACTTTATAAGTGTAAGGTATCATATTCACAAGTATTACATTTCGCGGCATTTTCTTTGACCGCGAGTATAGTGAAACCAAATCCCCCGCGAATAAAAGTAACTATACAGTATCTTACGGTGATATGCGACTGTTCTAGGAATTAAGTTTCATGTTGTGCGTTAGAACGTATTGATAAACATAAGTCCTGGAACAATGACAGATTATCCAATATGAACTTCATTACAAAGGACGTTTATTTATCAATGACTTCACATAGAACATTTGATGCTCCAGAGGTACAGCCTAAAATAAATAGAACAAACTTTACAATGTGATCGTGATTTTATCTGATTTAATGAAGTTCAGAATTTGAACAGCATTGTCTTGGCATTTCTTGGATTCTAGTGACGTTTTTCCTGTCTGTCTTGAACCCGAGATTGCATCTTTGCTTTGGTCCAGAGAGGACGCTGAACTTGGTCGGCATGTCTTTTGCTTTAAGATATACCAGCCCTGGTACCAAACTTTCTTGGGAAAAAAAAAACAGATACAATTTTGGCAAACTTCCTCTGTTAATAAGCGCATCTATTGCCTGTCTGTTTGCCTCTAAATATGGCTACAGCGTTATTATCAAAACGATTTTCCGGCTCATTTTTCACATACAATACTTCTTCAATGGGTATTATTTTTGAAATACCATTTATATCTAATATTTAAAAAAATGAATCAGCATAATTTGACATCGATTTGTATGGTAATTATAATATATATGTAGATGTATTAAATTATATCACACACACACACACACACACACACACACACACACACACACACACACACATATATATATATATATTTATATAAAAACACAGCAAATATCATTTATACGCCCAATTTTAGAATACGGTGATATTATAATCGATAACTGTCCTGACTTATAAAAGTAAATTAGACCAAATTAACATCGAAGCAGCCCGAATAGTTACTAGGGCTACTAAACTTACAAGCTATAGATTATTATATAAGGAAGGGGTGTGGGTGGGAAACACTAGAAACACGTAGGGTTAAACATAAACTTACAAGGGAAAGGAGGAAACGTCGAAAGTTAAATTTGTTTTACAAGATACATCATGATTAGCTCCTAGTTTTTTTTAAAAGATATTGTTTCGCCATTTCGGAGAAATGCTGTGAAGAATCTATGTAATATTACCCCGTTTCAGACTAAATAGTACAATAGATTCTTTCTTTCCGTCTACAATAAAATTATGGGATTCTCTAAATATTAAGTTAAGACATGATTCTACAATTAGTCAATTTAAACATACCTTCATAAATAGTAGAAAAGTAAATAAGGTTCCATTATATTTTCATGTAGGAGATAGAAATGGTAACATTTACTTAACTAGATTAAGGCATAAATGATCATGTTTACTTGAGTTAAAGAGAATTTAATTTACTCAATTATAACGATTTTAAAATTGGATATCGACATAACCCTTATGTCAACCATTGTTGCCAATGAGCAAGAAAAATTTGGTCATTATTATAATAATAAAATTTCATGTTTTTGTTTTCATTATCAAAATGATGAAAATATTACATATAATGAAACGCACAAACACACACACTTTCGAATTATTATTCCGAAATTTCGAGTTATGATATATATTACAAAATAGTTATCTACAATTTCCTATCCCTAACAATCCCGTAATTACGAGATCTTTTCTCGTAATAACGACATAAGATCTCGAAATTGCGAGATAATTATGTCGTAATAACGAGAAAAGATTTGGTGACTCATCATTATGTTTTGAAGATAATGAAAACAATTTATTATCTGTACAAAAAAAATTGATAACCTCCAAAAGATTTAATTCTACCTAATAGGGTCTAATATGTAACATCATCATCATCATCATAATCTTTTTTTCGTCCTTGAACGTTTTTTAGAATTGTTATACATGTATCATGTTCCCACTTTTTGATTTACCAGGGGTTTTACCAAAAAGTAGGAACATGATACCGCTACTCATTTTTTGTTGTTATCATACTAGGGAGAGGGAACAAATAATGTTAGGAAAACTTGCGCCCAATTCCCATTTCTATTAATGAAATAAAATGTGTTGAACAAAAATTATAAACTTATACAATTTTATAAAATTAAAAAGAAAATTAACACCAGAATATTTACTTGAGCTACTCCCGCCCCAACTAGAGAATATACATCAACATCATACTAGAAACGCAAGTAACTGTATGATACCAAAATGTAAAACTGCATTTTTTCGTAATAGTTTTATACCGACAACCATGGATCTATGGAATAACCACACAAATCACATTAAACAATCACCGACACTATATGCTTTTAAAAATAATATATCAAAGTACTATGATCTGGAAAAAGTACCAGAATATCACAATCTTACACGCAAGTTTGCTTATGTTATATCAGCGATATATAAAGCTAATATTAGCTTTATATCTCGCTGGTTATATATAGTAGTTTAAAGCATCATCTTTATTTTAAAATACTGAAGAAACACCTTTTTGTACCTGTGGCAGAATTGAATCATTAAACTGTCCTAAATATACAAATCAAAAATTCATTCAATTTCCCGCTATCATCAAAAATACTTTTGTATGAAGATATAGAGCAAAGTTACGACATCTATAGTAATATTTTTATAAAAGTACAGAACTACATAATCAATACAAAACGGTTCTGATACGTTAGTACTTAATAAATATTGTTACTTTTTATTCCTGACCTAATTTAAGGAAATATTCATCTATTTTACCCCACGTAATCCTCTACACAAATATATTTACGAATACTTTTCGATAGAAAGAATCGTCTATCAAATGACTAATCTCTTTGTCCTTGTACGTTTTTTCAACGACCGACAACTCTGCAACATTGTCAAGTAACCGCCAATAATACGCACTATGTAATTAATTATTCAATAAAATATGTTTAAACTAAAATTGTCAATAATAGATGTTTTATTTAAAAAAAAAACCAACAAACAAAAATCTAGTTTAAATATTATGATTATTTTAATGAAGATATACATTTATAGAAAAAGATTTGAGGATAAATTTCTAAGAGTAGATGAAATTAACAAAATTTTAAATCATTATTACAAAATGGAAAAATACGTTTTTATAACTAAAGGAAGAATCAATATTTTTTATAAAAGATGGAATAGATTTCACATGCTATTTTATCGATCAAGTATTTAATGTTATATATTTCCAAAACATAAATTATACATAACATAATACCAGTATGAATGTGTGTGTGACCGTATGTGTCAGTGCAATTCTTTTTCTTTTCTTTCCTGAAAAAAATACACTTCAAAATGTGAAATGAATATATTTTGTATAAATGATAATGTAGTGTCAATAATATATATATATATATATATATATATATATATATATATATATATATATATATATATATATATATATATATATATATATATATATGTGTGTGTGTGTGTGTGTGTGTGTGTGTGTAAAAGGGATTAAGTTTACAAAGACTCTTAGGCGGTATTAATACATAGAGTCGTTTTTGTCAACCCCGTGCTTCAGTATCCATGGAAACCGATGTAGTAATGACTTAGTCGTATATGACAGAAAAACTCAGTAAAATCACCCATCAGCTGACGCTAAAATGAGAAAAAAACATGGAACGGCCTTAGTGAGATATCCACCACTTTCCGATCACTGGACTGCATTCAGGCGGTGTATTCAAGCAATGCCATCAAGACCGCAAAAACAGAAAAAAAGAACAAACACAAACATCAAGGGGAAAATTTGAAACATACATGATAGTCCTAGAATTAAATTAATTTTCATCGTTATGGAAACTATCATTTCAAGCATTATTCATCAGTATGTACCAAAGCTTTGTTTTTATAAGTTCAATTTGTTTTTATTTGTCAACATATGAAGAAAATTTTGTTATCCGTTAAAATGTCTTATTTTTGTGTTGTTGTTTATTTTTATTATTATTTTTTTTCTCCTGATAGAAATATAGGTCTTTTTATTTTAGATGCTAAACATAAAAAAGCTAACAGTTTGTTCAGTGGTACACATGTATCACGGCACATGTAGGTTATACCAGGTTTTACAGCAGAACTCTGTGTCGGTAGTCATATGTAGCCTATACATTGATTTTTACAAATATCCACCAGAATCTGATATAAAATGTGCGCTTCCATTGCGAAAACAGAAAAAAAAAATTAAAAAAGGTAGAGAGAGAAATATTTGTTGTCAGTAAATAAGTAGTCAGTGGATTTTTATTGATTTAGAAAAGCCACGTACACGGAATGAAAAAGACTTCGCAAGGACTACCTGTTCAACAACCGATGCTATTTTTAGCAATAGTATTTCCCATTCGATTTTATTTACATGAAATTGAATCTAAGCTAAGTTCTTTCTTGAACTAAAGGTCAGTGGAGTAATAAATATCCTACAATTGCCCATATATAGAAATAACACACGAATCGTTATAAATAATTGGCGAGTGGTTACAGGTAGAGCTAATGACCACGTGGTTTTTAGAGAAGAAGGGAATTCACAGATATCTATTTTTAGTTTTAGTCGTGGAATGTGTTCACAGTGTATGGTTATGAGCAGGCCTAGATCAAATTGAATAATGTACATGTCGTGTGTTATTCATTTCGGGTTATAGGCCTACTAGGAAAGAATTTATATATATAGATTTCGGGTTAAAAGGTTGTCAAACTTGAAATAGATAGTGAGGTCATAGAGTTGATGAATGTGAACTGAAGAGTGGTGTTTTCTAAATCGTGATTCGTGCAAAGTTATCTCACGGGACTATGACTAAGCTGGATAAACGATAAGTCGCGAGCTTTTGATAATTACAATTGTCTATCTACTGCCGGTGGTAAGTTTGTCACATACAACAAAATGACGGACGAGTTTAGTAGATTTGTGGAAGCAGACACGTGCAAGGATGCAATCGCTGCATTTGAACGGTTGTGTGCCACCTTGGGATTACAAAATACAGACAAAAGACAACTTTTTCAACAACTTAGCTCCAAGTTGACAGTTTGGAAGATTAAATCGTTGATGGAGAAATTCAAGAAAAGGTTTTCCATGAAAGATTACAAGGATGAAAAGATGTGTTCAAAAACAAGGGTACCGTATTAAAAACTAGATTTCTAAATCTTTATTCATTTTAATTTATTTATGCTGTTCTGGTATGTAGATCTACCGTATTCTATAAAAAAACAAGATTTCGAAATCTTAATTTTCTTATTCATTTATTTAGGCTGTTCTAGCAGCGATATATAAAGCTAATATTAGCTTTATATATCGCTGGTTCTAGTATGTAGATCGACCAGCTATATATAAAGCTAATGTTAGCTTTATATATCACTACCAGCGATATAATATAGAGCTAATGTTAGCTTTATATATCACTTGATCTACCGTATTCTATAAAACAAGATTTCTAAACATTTCTTTTCTTTTTAATTTATTTAGGCTGTTCCAGTATGTAGATCTACCGAATTCTATAAAACAAGATTTCTAGACATTTCTTTTCTTTTTATTTTTTTATGCTGATGTAATATTAATATATGACTAAGATCTAGTGTAGAGATGTACAGTATAAATAAGGTGTAGATCTCTCTCTCTCTCTCTCTCTCTCTCTCTCTCTCTCTCTCTCTCTCTCTCTCTCTCTCTCTCTCTCTCTCTCTCTCTCTCTCTCTCTCTCTCTCTCTCTCAAATTAAATATAAGTCCCATAATTAGATAAAATCATAACAAGTGTAAAGGGACACAATGGCGGCATACTTGTGGCAATTACCACTTCACATCTTCATCATTCATGTTGACTGTTCATGTACACTGACTGACAGCTTAGATCTACTTGTATCTGATATATCTAGTGACAACTTACAGGGAAAGAATGTATACAGTAATTAAAATTTGACTCAGAAATGATATATCTACGACCCTACATTGTAAAATTTGACAAAAAATATAGATCCAGGGATAAAATGTCCCCCCAAACATGTTGATTTGTCCCTCCTCCTGGGATTGCATAGGATGGGGGTGTAACCAATAAATCATTCAACAAACTTAGACAAAGTGAGGTAGAGTCAATATCCAAATCACCCCTGAATATCTGAGTGGTATGTTCTTTTCTGTTGTTTAAGACCAGTCTATTGTGATCTTTAGGGTTGAAAGGGTTACCGGTAAATCATTTTCTGTGTGGATGTAATTATATATCATATTGTAATACATTTACATACATGTATAAGTGGGTCATGAACTGTGTATTATGGGAATTCCAGCAGCTATAATTAAATGTAGTAAAACTGACCAGCCAAGTAGGATTACCGGTGTCCTATGACAGTATGGTATTTTGAATCCATGGTAATTTAACCCCGGAGTTAATCTACCATATGGTAGATTAACCCCGGGGTTAAATTACCATGAACTTCAGCCATAGTGATTTACCCCCCCCACCCTATGGTAGATTAACTCCCCTATTTTCCCCCTACTACTAGAAATAGATAACTGGTTTTTAACCAAATGGGCTCTAAATACTACCAACACATTATTATTTACATTAAGACTGGTTAATACAAAAAATATCTATGTAAAGGTGGGGGGGGGGGGCATGGTCATTTCTTCATATCTGGATTAAAAGATTGTAATCTTATAGTCATATTATGGAACATTCTAGCATAACTAAATAATAGCAACCAAAAATGCTGATAAAAGTTCAGTATTTGAAAAATTGGGCGGGGTGGGATTAAAATACCATGGCAGATTGTCTATGGTAGATTACCCCCTCCCTTTCTTCATATTTGGATTGAAAGATTGTAATGTTATAGGCATGTTATGGGAAATTGTAGCATATCTACGTTATATCAATAAAAAATGCTGATAAAAGTTAAGTATTTGAAAATTTAAGGGGGGTTGGGTTTAAAATACCATGGCAAATTGCCTATGGTAGACTAACCCCCCCCCCCCTTTCTTCATATTTGGATTGAAAAATTGTAATGCTATAGGCATACTCTGGGACACTATAGCATATGTATGTAATATCAACCCAAAATGCTGATTAAAGATCAGTGTTTGAAAATTTAGGGGGGGGGGGGGGGGGGTGGGGGGGGGGGGGGGGGGGGGGGGGGGGTGGGGGGGTGGGGGGGGTGGGGGGGGTGGTGGGAGGGGGGGGGGGGGTGGGGGGGGGGGGGGTGGGGGGGGGGGGGGGGGGGGGGGTGGGGGGGGGGGGGGGGGGGGGGGGGGGGGGGGGGGGGGTGGGGGGGGGGGGGGTGGGGGGGGGTGGGGAGGAGGGGGGGGGGGGGGGGGGGGGGGGGGGGGGGGGGGGGGGGGGGGTGGGGGGGGGGGGGGGGGGGGGGGGGGGGGGTGAGGGGGGGGGGGGGGGGGGGGGGGGGGGGGTAAAATACCATGGCAGATTGTCAATGGTAGATTATCCCCCCTTTCTTCATATTTGGATCAAAAGATTGTAATGTTATAGGTATATTATGGGACATTGTAGCATATCTACATAATATCAATAAAAATGCTGATAAAAGTTCAGTATTTGAAAATTTAGGGGGGGGGGGAGGTTAAAATAACATGGCAGATTGCCTATGGTAGATTAACCACCCCTCCCCCACCCATTTCTTCATATTTGGATTAAAAGAGTATAATGTTATAGTCATATTATGGGACATTGTACCATAACTAAGTAATAACAACCAAAAAATGCTGATATAAGTTCAGTATTTGAAAAATATTGGGGGGAGGGGTTAAAATACCATGGCAGATTGTCTATGGTTGATTACTCCCTCCCCTTTGTTCATATTTGGATTGGAAATTGTAATGTTATAGGCATAATATTGATAAAAGTTCAGTATTTGAAAATTTAAGGGAGGGGGTTAAATACCATAGTAAATTGCCTATGGTAGATTAACCCCCCCCTTTTCTTCATATTTGGATTGAAAGATTGTAATATTATAGGCATATTATGGGACACTGTAGCTTATCTACATAATATCAACCAAAAAATGCTGATAAAAGTTCAGTATTTGAAAAATTAAGGGAGGGGGATTAAAATACCATGGCAGATTGTTTATGGTAGATTACCCCCCCCCTTTCTTCATATTTGGATTGAAAGATTGTAATGTTAAAGGCATATTATGGATTAAAATAACATGGTCCATTGTCTTATATGTAAATTACCCTCCCCTTTCTTCTTATTTGGATTGAAAGATTGTAATGTTGTAGGCATATTATTGGACATTGTAGCATATCTACATAATATCAATAAAAAATTGCTGATAAAATTGCAGTAATTGAAAATTAGGGGGGGTGGTGTTAAAATACCATGGCAGATTGCCTATGGTAGATTAAGCCCCCCCCCCTTCTTAAGATTACAAAAGTCTTTTAATGAAACTAAACTTTTTATTAAAAAAAGAAAGTTCAGAATGGTTTTATTTCATACAGACAGTATATACTGATTTTAGAAGTTATTTTGGGGAAAACTAGAGGGGGGGGTTGGTTAATCTACCATAGATGATTCCTATGATATTTTAACCCCGGGGTTAAATTACCATGGGGGGTTAATCTACCATATGACACTGGTAATCTCCTAAATATTTTCCATAAAGCCCTTGATTTAAGTTGCTGCTTTGTGTTGGCACAGTTGTATAACAATTATATGATTAGCTTGACAAGACCAAGTAGACCCTACATATCGGTACATTTAGCCTACACATTATGACATATGATCAGTGACAACATACCGGTACATTTAGCCTACACATTATGACATATGATCAGTGACAACATACCGGTACATTTAGCCTACACATTATGACATATGATCATTGACAACATACTGCTACATTTAGCCTACACATTATGACATATGATCAGTGACAACATACCGGTACATTTAGCCTACACATTATGACATATGATCAGTGACAACATACCGGTACATTTAGCCTACACATTATGACATATGATCATTGACAACATACTGCTACATTTAGCCTACACATTATGACATATTTCAGTGACAACATACGGTACAGCTTACACATTATGACATATGATCAGTGACAACATACCGGTACATTTAGCCTACACATTATGACATATGATCAGTGACAACATACCGGTACATTTAGCCTACACATTATGACATATGATCATTGATAACATACTGCTACATTTAGCCTACACATTATGACATATGATCATTGACAACATACTGCTACATTTAGCCTACACATTATGACATATGATCAGTGACAACATACCAGTACATTTAGCTTACACATTATGACATATGATCAGTGACAACATACCGGTACATTTAGCCTACACATTATGACATATGATCAGTGACAACATACCGGTACATTTAGCCTACACATTATGACATATGATCATTGATAACATACTGCTACATTTAGCCTACACAACATATATCATTGACAACATACTGCTACATTTAGCCTACACATTATGACATATGATCAGTGACAACATACCGGTACATTTAGCTTACACATTATGACATATGATCAGTGACAACATACCGGTACATTTAGCCTACACATTATGACATATGATCATTGACACAACATACTGCTACATTTAGCCTACACATTATGACATATGATCATTGACAACATTGCTACATTTAGCCTACACATTATGACATATGATCATTGAGCAACATACACTTTAGCTTACACATTATGACATATGATCAGTGACAACATACCGGTACATTTAGCCTACACATTATGACATATGATCAGTGACAACATACTGCTACATTTAGCCTACACATTATGACATATGATCATTGACAACATACCGGTACATTTAGCTTACACATTATGACATATGATCAGTGACAACATACCGGTACATTTAGCCTACACATTATGACATATGATCATTGACAACATACTGCTACATTTAGCCTACACATTATGACATATGATCATTGACAACATACTGCTACATTTAGCCTACACATTATGACATATGATCAGTGACAACATACTGCTACATTTAGCCTACACATTATGACATATGATCATTGACAACATACTGCTACATTTAGCCTACACATTATGACATATGATCAGTGACAACATACTGCTACATTACCCTACACATTATGACATATGATCATTGACAACATACTGCTACATTTAGCTTACACATTATCATATGATCATTGAGACAACATACTGCTACATTAGCCTACACATTATGACATATGATCATTGACAACATACTGCTACACATTATGACATATGATCATTGACAACATACTGCTACATTTAGCCTACACATTATGACATATGATCATTGACAACATACTGCTACATTTAGCCTACACATTATGACATATGATCATTGATAACATACTGCTACATTTAGCCTACACATTATGACATATGATCAGTGACAACTTTCTGTTTGAAATGTGTTGGAAATGATCAACTCCATATTAACCAACAATATATCATCTATTTCAGAGAGACAAATTACTGTATAGTTGTTTAATTTCATGGAGAGAAAATTTTGCATTTTTCTGAAAGGAACTTATTCTCTGGTATTAAATTTCCTGCAAGATTAGTTACGAATTGTCTTTCTGATACTTCATAAGTGTATTCACGGGTATTTAATTTTGCGGTATTGTCTTTGACCATGAATATAACGAAATTAAATCCCCCGTGAATAAAAGTAACTATAGAGTAGATAGATGAACAGTAAGAGAGATGGAAAGACAACAGATAAATAGATACATGTAGATATACTGAGTCAGACAGATTGAACCATAAACAAACAGACTGACAGCTAGACATATAGAAACATGCATGTGGGTAGACAGTCAGGTTGACTGACAAATATATAGATAGACAGATAAATATATACAGATAGACAATTTTCCCTTTCCTCTCTCTGTCTCCCCCTCACTATTCATCTCTCTACCCTTCACCTCTCTCTCCCTCTGTCTCTCTCCTCTCTTTTTCTATCCTCTCTTGCTTTCTTTTTCCCTCTCTTTCTCTTTTCATCCTCCCATTCTCTTTCTCTCTCCCCACTCTCACTCTCTCTCCCCACTCTCACTCTCTCTTTCTCTGTTTCCTCTCTCAGTTTTCCCTCTCTCTGAGTCTCTTGCTGTCACCTTCTCTCTCTCTCTTTCTCTCTCTCTCTCTCTTTCTTTCTCTCTCTTTCTCTCTCTCTCTTTTTCTCTCTCTCTCTCTCTCTCTCTCTCTCTCTCTCTCTCTCTCTCTCTCTCTCTCTCTCTCTCTCTCTCTCTCTCTCTCTCTCTCTCTCTCTCTCTCTCTCTCTCTCTCTCTCTCTCATTTCATAATATTATGGAATAATTATTGTTATTTGTACTGATTATTTACATAAATTTAAAGTAATAACTTAAATAATTATTTTGTTTGTATGAACAGGTCCTTGTGATAGGTGCAGGACCATGCGGACTACGGACAGCCATTGAGGCGGCATTTCTGGGCTGTAGGGTAGTTTTGATAGAAAAACGCACAAGTTTCACCAGAAATAATGTTCTTCATCTCTGGCAGTTTGTCGTTACTGACCTGAAAAATTTAGGAGCCAAACATTTCTATGGAAGATTCTGTTGTGGGGAATTGAATCATATTTGTAAGTTTAATATTATACAACATGTGTACAAATACATGTACTGTGATGCCTGTCTAGAGATACCACCTCACCTTCCCCAAAATGTGGTATCTCAAGCCATTGTCAGGATAAAATAACAAATGCTCCCTAAATAAAATTTAGTCATGTAATATGAATGCAAGATATAAAATTCCTCATTGTTTGTCAGTATATATAGGTCATTATGTATTATAGATTGTCATAATTTTACCTTTATATGTGCGGTTAGCTTTTCCTCTCCTTCGGATGAGAGTAAAAGCTGAGGTCCCGTGTCAAAGTAGGTGTCAGCACGTTAAACAATCCTCACTGCTAAATGGCTGTCAGTTCCAAGCATAGGCCAAAATTTGAAGCCCTTCACCGGCATATGGTTATGTCCCCATAGGCCTGTAAGTGAAAGATTCTTGAGTGGGATGTTAAACACCAATGAGAAACAGTAGGCAAGTCCAAATTTGTCATAGGGATGAATGAGTTAATTTATCAACCCCTGGGTCAATGGACTCTTCTGTAAATCAACGACTTATGCAAGTCAAAATTTGTCATAGGGATGAATGAGTAATTTATCAACCCCATGGTCAATGGAATCTTCTGTAAATCAATGACTTATGCAAGTCAATATTTTTCATAGGGATGAATGAGTTAATTTATCAACCCCTGGGTCAATGGACTATTCTGTAAATTGATGATTTATGTAAGTCAAAGTGTGTATTAGCGAGGAGTGAATGAGTTAATTTATCAACCCCTGGGTCAATGGACTATTCTGTAAATTAATGATTTATGTAAGTCAAAGTGTGTCTTAGCGAGGGGTGAGTGAGCTAATTTATCAACTCCTGGGTCAATGGACTCTTCTGTAAATCAATGATTTATGCAAGCCAAAATGTGTCTTAGCGAGGGGTGAGTGAGCTAATTTATCAACTCCTGGGCCAATGGACTCTTCTGTAAATCAATGATTTATGTAAGTCAACTCCTGGGTCAATGGACTCTTCTGTAAATCAATGATTTATGCAAGCCAAAATGTGTCTTTGCTAGGGGTGAATAAGTTAAACTCAAAAAGTTCCAAATGACTCTACATTTGTACTTCTAAATGAAAAGGAATGCATTGGACCCCTTAACTCATTCATCCCTAAAGATACATTTGGACTAGTCTAAATCTAATTCATTGATTTACAGAAGAGTCCATTGTTTTTCAGGGGCTGATGAGTCAATGAATATCTCTTGAAATAACTCTGGAGTCATCATTTAAAGGATTTTTTAACCAAATGATTTTCAGAATGTGTTCTCATAAGGCAGGTGGTATATCATGAGTGTGTTCTCATAAGGCAGGTGGTATATCATGAGTGTGTTCTCATAAGGCAGGTGGTATTTCATGAGTGTGTTCTCATAAGGCAGATGGTATTTCATGAGTGCATTTTCTTAAGACAGTTTCAGCTGTATATGTAGAATCAAACTTGCCTACATGTTTGAAGGCAAAAGTAGCCATAACAGAGAGGTAGTCTTTACACAGAGGTGGCATTTAGTACAAGTTTGTCTGTACTGTAATACATGTATGTGGTTTCTTCAGATACAGTCACCTGGTTTTCTTCACTAAGTTTCACTTAGTTCTACTGTACACATAAACCTGGAACCCTAACTCTGGAACCCTAACCCTGAAACCCTATCCCTGGAAAGTTTTGCCCTTCTTACTGTAAATCAGGTTTTATACGGAGAATTTTATTTATGCATAATTTTGCGAGAGCTCTCGCATAGTCATATCTTATATAGGCCCTTAATCACAACAGTCTCATATTATATTGGGCCTTAAGGACCATAGTCACATCTTATATTTGCCCTTAATCACCATAGTCACATCTTATATTGGCCCTTAATCACCATAGTCACATCTTATATTGGCCCTTAATCACTATAGTCACATCTTATATTGGGCCTTAATCACAACAGTTGCATCTTAAATTAGCCCCTAATCACAACAGTCTCATCTTAAATTGGCCCTTAATCACAACAGTCTCATCTTAAATTGGCCCTTAATCACAACAGTCTCATCTTAAATTGGCCCTTAATCACAATAGTTTCATCTTAAATTGGCCCTTAATCACAACAGTCTCATCTTAAATTGGCCCTTAATCACAACAGTTGTATCTTAAATTGGCCCTTAATCACCATAGTCTCATCTTAAATTGGCCTTTGATCACCACAGTCTCATCTTAAATTAGCCCTTAATCACCATAGTCACATCTTATATTGGACCTTAATCACAAGTCTCATCTTAAATTGGCCCTTAATCACAACAGTTGCATCTTAAATTGGCCCTCAATCACCATAGTCTCATCTTAAATTGGCCTTTGATCACCACAGTCTCATCTTAAATTGGCCCTTAATCACCATAGTCACATCTTATATTGGCCCTTAATCACAAGTCTCATCTTAAATTGGCCCTTAATGACCACAGTCTCATCTTAAATTGGCCCTTAATCACCACAGTTTCATCTTAAATTGGCCGTAAATGACCACAGTCTCATCTTAAATTGGGCCTTAATCACCATAGTTTTATCTTATATTGGCCTTTGATCACCACAGTCTCATCTTAAATTGGCCCTTAATCACCATAGTCTCATCTTAAATTGGCCCTTAATCACCATAGTTTCATCTTCAATTGGCCTTTGATCATCACAGTCTCATCTTAAATTAGCCCTTAATCACCATAGTCTCATCTTAAATTAGCCCTTAATCACAAGTCTCATCTTAAATTGGCCCTTAATCACAACAGTCTCATCTTAAATTGGCCCTTAATGACCACAGTCTTATCTTAAATTGGGCCTTAATCACCATAGTTTCATCTTAAATTGGCCTTTGATCACCACAGTCGCATCTTAAATTGGCCCTTAATGACCATAGTCTCATATTAAATTGGTCTTTAATCACAAGTCTCATCTTAAATTGGCCCTTAATCACCATAGTTTCATCTTAAATTGGCCCTTAATCACAACAGTCTCATCTTAAATTGGCCCTTAATCACAACAGTCTCATCTTAAATTGGCCCTTAATCACAACAGTCACATCTAAAAATTGGCCTTAATCACAACAGTCTCATCTTAAATTGGCCCTTAATCACTATAGTCTCATCTTAATTTGGCCCTTAATCACAACAGTCTCATCTTAAATTGGCCCTTTATCACCATAGTCTCATCTTAAATTGGTGTTTGATCACCACAGTCTCATCTTAAATTAGCCCTTAATCACCAGTCACATCTTATATTGGCCCTTAATCATGACAGTCTCATCTTAAATTGGCCCTTAATCACAACAGTCTTATTTGAATTTGGCCCTTATTCACCATAGTCTCATCTTAAATTGGCCCTTAATGACCACAATCTCATCTTAAATTGGCCCTTAATGACCACAGTCTCATCTTACATTGGCCCTTAATCACCATAGTCTCATAGGTGGTATGAATGTCCATGCTTCAATGATTTATATTTTATAGCTTGACAATTTTCACTTTCTT
This sequence comes from Atrina japonica, assembly GCA_030159075.1. Classification (NCBI taxonomy): domain Eukaryota; kingdom Metazoa; phylum Mollusca; class Bivalvia; order Pterioida; family Pinnidae; genus Atrina; species Atrina japonica. The sequence goes on from BROG01000245.1 coordinate 575,442, forward strand.
TTTATATTTGCCCTCTCATCTAAGGGTAAAAATGGCATTAGATTAAATGGTAGCAAAGATTTCTACGTATAACAGTATCAAAAAGCCAACAATACCATATGAACAAAAAGTTATCCAGTTTATTAAATTGTTATTGTAAATTTCTGAAAATTTAACAAACGCCAGGAAAAGTCAGTGTACACTTTACACAGTGACTAAACAGATCAAGTTTCAAGTTTTAAGGAGCAATTGATGAAGTACCAGGAAATAATATTCTCAACAATTGTATTAAGTACCACAAATTCTAAAAATATATTCTGGTATAGTGTACCAAGTTACATGTACATTGGCACCTGTTTACAAGTCCAACAGTGGTGACAGGGACGATAGGCTTATCTTTGACAAAAGATATATTTAGAACTTCAATTATTACATGCATAGAATCTGTGTACGGCAATAAGTTTTATCTGTACAACATATTTTTGGAAAATGGATTGTATTGTTTTGTATATGTATATGTCTGTGTGTGTGTGTGTGTAGGTGTGTGTGTGTCTGTGTATGTGTGTGTGTATGTGTAGGTGTGTGTGTGTGTAGGTGTGTGTGTTAGTTGCTGCTGCCATGTTCATTTATTAGTGTTTAAAGGGGCATTAGTTTGTTTACCCCAAAAATAAAAAAAATAATAAAAAGAGCCACTACGGAGTACTTCAGTGACACAGGGTAATTTGTATTACAAATTGTTTAATAACTCAAATTTGATTTTTGTATACAAAGATACATGAGAAAGTTGTTAGGAATTATCTGAGGATCATTTTGACAAAATTTCAAGGTCATGGGGTTAAAGGTGAAGGTCACAGGCACCTAAGTAAATGGAAAATATATGGTTTTTTTGTAAAATTTTCAACATTTTTGACTACTTCTCCAGAACCATTGGCCCAGTTTGAACCAAACTTGACAGGAAGTATAACCATGTAAAGCCACATAAAGTTTGCAGATGAAAAGGGCTAGGACCAAACATGGCTGCCTTGGCTAAATAAAGAATGAATGAGTCAGAAGATATTTTTGATTTAATACATGTATCTCCAAAATTATTAAAGCTAGAGAAAAAGCCATTACCTTAAAATGAGCGGCTTGCAAAAATCTACAAATGTTTCATTTTGGTGGAAATTGTCTGGTCGACCCTTATGTGAGTTATTTCCCCTTTTTTGTGAATTTTTCATGTTTTTGGATGTTTTTTGACATTATTTTGAAAAGTATAATAGATAGAGTAAAAGTCAAAGAAGCAAAAATGTTCAGCATGCAAAGATCTACAAAATAATCAAGAAGGGCTGAAATTGTCAGGTTGTCCCTTATGAGAGTTATTTCCCCCTTTAAGTGGATTTTTCATGTTTTTGGATATCTTTTGACATTATCTTGAAAATATAATAGATAGAGTGAAGGTGAAAGAAGCAAAAATGTTCAACATGCAAAGAGCTACAAAAAATTCAGGAGGGAAGAAATTGTCAGGTTGCCCTGTATGGGAGTTATTTTCCCTTTTAAGTGGATTTTTCATGTTTTTGAATGTATTTTGAAATTATTTTAAAAAGTATAATAGATAGAGTAGAAGTGAAAAAAGCAAAAATGTTCAACATGGAAAGATCTACAAAAACGTCAATAGGGTCGAAATTGTGTTCAGCATGCGAAGAGCTACAAAAAAGTCGGGTGGGCCAAAATTGTTAGTTTGCCCCTAATGGGAGTTATTTCCCCTCTAAGTGGATTTCTAATGTTTTTAACAGTTTTGTCCTATTGTCTTGAAAAGTATAATAGATAGAGAAAAAAAGAAAGTAGCAAAAATGTTCAGTATGCAAAGATCTATGAAAAAGTATGATAAATTAAATTGTCAGGTTAACCCTTCTGAGGGTGATCTTTGTGAAGGTTAGTTCCCCTTTTTAAATGGATTTCGCATGTTTTCTTCTGTTGTTGCACATCATATTGAAAGATCTATGAAAATGTCAGCAAGGCAAGTCTACCCTTATGCAAGTTAATTCAAATGAATTTTTCAAGCTTTTGTTTTTTGATGTTTTTTTGACATTATTTTGAAAAATACAATAATATGATAGATAGAGGGAAAAAGAAAGAAGCACAAATGTTCAGCATGTAAAGATCTACAAAAAAGTCAATAGGGCCGAAATTGTGTTCAGCATGCGAAGAGCTACAAAAAAGTCGGGAGGGCTGAAATTGTCAGTTTGCCCCTAATGGGAGTTATTTCCCCTTTAAGTGGATTTTTCATGTTTTTGACATTTTTGTCCTATTGTCTTGAAAAGTATAATAGATAGAGAGAAAGAGAAAGTAGCAAAAATGTTCAGTATGCAAAGAGCTATGAAAAAGAGAAATTAAATTCTCAGGTTAACCCTTGTGAGGGTGATCCTTGTGAAAGTTAGTTCCCCTTTTAAATGGATTTCGCATGTTTTCTACTGTTGTTGCAAATTATCTTGAAAGATCTATCAAAATGTCAGCAAGGCAAGTCTACCCTTAAGAAAGTTAATTCAAATGAATTTTTCAAGCTTTTGTTTTTTGATCTTTTTTGACATTATCTTGAAAAATATAAAAGATAGAGGGAAAAAGAAAAAAGCACAAATGTTCAGCATGTTAAGATCTACAAAAAAGTCAATAGGGCCGAAATTGTGTTCAGCATGTGAAGAGCTACAAAAAAGTCAATAGGGCCGAAATTGTGTTCAGCCTGTGTAGAGCTACAAAAAGTCGGGAAGGCTGAAATTGTCAGGTTGCCCCTAATGGGAGTTATTTCCCCTTTAAGTGGATTTCTCATTTGTGTGACAATTTTGTCCTATTGTCGTGAAAAGTATAATAGATAGAGAGAAAGTGAAAGTAGCAGAAATGTTCAGTATGCAAAAATCTATGAAAAAGTAACAGAAATTAAATTGTCAGGTTAACCCTTGTGAGGGTGATCCTTGTGAAAGTTAGTTCCCTTTTTAAATGGATTTCGCATGTTTTCTACTGTTGTTGCACATTATCTTGAAAGATCTATCAAAATGTCAGCAAGGCAAGTCTACCCTTATGCAAGTTAATTCAAATGAATTTTTCAATCTTGTGGTTGCTTTTCAGTATATTGTTAGTAAAATACATTTCACTCAGGTGATTATTAAGGCCCCTAATGAGCCCACTGCTTTTCATGTTTATTAGCTATTTTATCTTCTACTCATTTTTAATGTTTTCTGCAATGTTGACCAATTTTGCCAGGTGAGTGACTTAAGGCCCCTTAAGGTCAAGCAGAATAATAATAGAATCTTCCCCTACCTTGAGGGTATGACAAAGGAATCTCAATCCGAGGGTAAGATTCATGAATGACGAACCCAAGGCTTGCCGAGTGTTTGTTATTCAAGAATGTTATCCCGAGGATAGAGATTCCTTTGTCACACCCTCAAGGTTGGGGTTGATTATTTTTCTCCCATGCTTTAAATACATGTAGGCCCCTATATGTAGATCTACGCAAATAAAATCTGACATTATGCACAGCATTCTACATGCCACAGACATCATGCATCATTGGAATTGTATTGTGACGTCATAGCGCGTGAAGCTTATCAATACCTAGGGCTTGACAAGGAAATCATTATCTGTTAAAAAAAGAGAAAAAATCAATGAGAGAATACATATTTAACACTTGTTTTAAAGATCAATTATCTGCCTTACATTGGAATTTGTAAAAATGTTGTTCATAAAAAATCTATTATATGTATACCAGTATTGATTTCAATGTAGTGAGTACAGTGATACCTCACGATTAACACCATGAGAGGTGGTCTCGTAAGCAAGGTGGTCTTTAGGTGAGGTGGTCTCGTAAGCAAGGTGGTCTTTAGGTGAGGTGGTCTCGTAAGCAAGGTGGTCTTTAGGTGAGGTGGTCTCGTAAGTGAGGTGATCTTTAGGTGAGGTTCAGCTGTATAACTGACGATTACATGTACAGTCTCTCAAAACACATCTGTAGATTCAATACAAGCCTGGGCCCAGTTTCACTAAAGGTCGTTTGTTTGTTTATTGTTGTTTAACGTCCCACTGGTGAAGGGCTTCAAATTTTGGCCTATACTCGGCACTTACGGCCATTGAGCAGTGAGGGTTCTTTAACATGCCGACACCTACTGTGACGCGGGACCTCCAGTTTTTACTGTCTCAACTAAAGGTCGTAACTTTACATGTACTTGTAGATGTAAATGTAGATGTTGTTGTAACTTTCGTGTACAATGAATGTCACTTAAGGTCGTAACTTTACATGTACTTGTAGATGTAAATGTAGATTTTGTTGTAACTTACGTGTACAATGAATGTCACTTAAGGACGTAACTTTACATGTACTTGTAGATGTAAATGTAGATGTTGTTGTAACTTACGTGTACAATGAATGTCACTTAAGGACGTAACTTTACATGTACTTGTAGATGTAAATGTAGATTTTGTTGTAACTTACGTGTACAATGAATGTCACTTAAGGTTGTAACTTTACATGTACTTGTAGATGTAAATGTAAATGATGTTGTAACTTACGTGTACAATGAATGTCACTTAAGGTTGTAACTTTACATGTACTTGTAGATGTAAATGTAGATGATGTTGTAACTTACGTGTACAATGAATGTCACTTAAGGTCGTAACTTTACATGTACTTGTAGATGTAAATGTAGATGATGTTGTAACTTACGTGTACAATGAATGTCACTTAAGGACATAACTTTACATGTACTTGTAGATGTAAATGTAGATTTTGTTGTAACTTACGTGTACAAAGAATGTCATTTAAGGTCGTAACTTTACATGTACTTGTAGATGTAAATGTAGATGTTGTAACTTACGTGTTCAATGAATGTCACTTAAGGTCGTATCTTTCTTCATATGCATGAACTTATGTCCGAGTCAGCTCTGAAGTACTATTAATATCACACAATTAAGTGAAGGTTAACATGTAAGCATGTGTGTACGACCTTTAGTGAAACTGAAAATACGCATATGTAAATAAAAAACGTAACTCGAGTTGTATCTGATCATACAACTATATTTAGATCTACTGGCAAATTTACGACATTTAGGGAATCTGGCCCCTATAGAGGGTAACTTTTACATATATACAACACCAGAGGCCTCCAATCCAAATGAACAGAGTATTTCATTTTAAATATAAATTCAAATTATATTAAACCTCTCTAAAGCGTGTGCAAACCTTGTAGGAAAGTAATACACATCAGAGTTCAACCTATATGGTTACAGCAGGGCACTCCTGACAAATGCCCCAATTTTGGCCTGCCCTATTCCAAATTTGTCCCCTTCCCCCTGCTAAAGTTTTGCCTCTTCCTGCCCTCTTTCTACTTGCAATTTGTGATTATAATAAAAAATCAATAAGTGAGGTTAAAGTTCATATACGTGTATATCCTGATTCCCCTTACGAGAGAGAAAGTCAAATACAGTAGAACGTCCATCAGTAGAACTTCAAGGAGTCAAATTTCTCCATGTTTGGAACTATTGAGAAATTCCCAAATAATTTTATGAGTCAAATTTCACAATGTTTTGAATAAATGTTTGGGCTATTTTATAAAGACAAAGAAAATTCCTACAAATAATTCAAAGTCAAAATCTTCATGCATATGAAATTGCTCCATGGTTATTCTTCTCATAAACACTCAATATTTAAATTTTACAAAAACTAAGTTAATTTTAGCACTTTTTATCAATCATAATGACTGTATTTGTTTTAAATGGTTTCAAAACAATCATTAACACAGCTTATAGAATCTCTGAAACTAAAAAAGTATGGTTTTCTGTTACCATCAATGAGTCAAAGTCCCAGTATTTCAAACTTTTGCTAGATGACTCATCTAAGTCTGAAAACATTGGGAAAATATACATTTTGGCTAAAATATAGAAACTTGATTTAAGAATTTTTAAAAATAATTTATCCTTTATTTTGATATTCCTTATAGGGAATTTTTGCATATTTTTGGGAAAATACAAGCCATTTTTGCATTGGGAAAGAGTCCTTTTACCAGAGACCAAAATGACTTTGTAAAATTCCTGTCTTGTTAATCCTTCACTTTTATTTCTAGGTATAAAACGACTGCAGCTGATTTTACTGAAAGTAGCTCTGATTCTAGGAGTGGAGATTCACCTTGATGTGGCATTCAAAGGTCTTTTGGATCCACCTACAGACCAAAATACCAGTAAGTAGATATTTTTGTCAGTTGCATGTTCTAAGCTTTTATTCATAATGAAACTATTTAATACTGGCATATATAGAGGTGACCCTAAAGGGGGAACAATACTTTTTTTTAAATAATGTTGAAGTTCCATATACATGTGAAAATAGGAAACTTGAGTGCATGAATTTGAGAAATGTGAAAACTGAATTTGAGAACTGTGACACTGAATTTGAGAACTGTGACATTGGATTTGAGAACTGTGATATTGAATTTGAGAACTGTGACATTGACTTTGAGAAATGTGACACTGAATTTGAGAATTGTGATAATGAATTTTTAGAACCGATATAATGAATTTGAGAACTGTGGCATAGACTTTGAGAACTGTGACACTGAATTTGAGAATTGTGATATTGAACATGTTGAATTTGAGAACTTTGATATTGACTTTGAGAACTGTGATATTAAATTTGAGAACTGTAGCATTGACTTTGAGAAATGTGACACTGAATTTGAGAATTGTGATATTGACTTTGAGAACTGTGATATTAAATTTGAGAACTGTAGCATTGACTTTGAGAAATGTGACACTGAATTTGAGAATTGTGATATTGACTTTGAGAACTGTGATATTAAATTTGAGAACTGTAGCATTGACTTTGAGAAATGTGACACTGAATTTGAGAATTGTGGTATTGACTTTGAGAACTGTGATATTAAATTTGAGAACTGTAGCATTGACTTTGAGAAATGTGACACTGAATTTGAGAATTGTGATATTGACTTTGAGAACTGTGACATTGGATTACAGAACTGTGATATTGAATTAGAGTACCATGATATTGGATTTGAGAAAATCTGTGATATTGAATTTGACAACTTTGGTATTGGATTTGAGAACTATGATATTGGATTTGAGAATTATGATATTGGATTTGAGAATTATGATATTGGATTTGAGAACTGTGATATTGGATTTGAGAACTGTGGTATTGGATTTGAGAACTGTGGTATTGAATGAGAGAACTGTGATATTGAATTTGAGAACTGTGATATTGGATTTGAGAACTGTGATATTGGATTTGAGAACTGTGATATTGGATTTGAGAACTGTGATATTGGATTTGAGAACTGTGGTATTGAATGAGAGAACTGGTATTGAATGAGAGAACTGTGATATTGAATTTGAGAACTGTGATATTGGATTTGAGAACTGTGATATTGGATTTGAGAACTGTGATATTGGATTTGAGAACTGTGATATTGGATTTGAGAACTATGATATTGAATGAGAGAACTATGATATTGGATTTGAGAACTGTGATATTGAATTTGAGAACTGTGGTATTGAATGAGAGAACTGTGGTATTGAATGAGAGAACTGTGGTATTGAATGAGATAACTGTGATATTGAATGAGAGAACTGTGATATTGAATGAGAGAACTGTGATATTGAATGAGAGAACTGTGATATTGAATGAGAGAACTTGGTATTGGATTTGAGAACTATGATATTGAATGAGAGAACTGTGATATTGGATTTGAGAACTGTGATATTGGATTTGAGAACTGTGATATTGAATGAGAGAACTGTGATATTGAATGAGAAAACTGTGATATTGAATGAGAGAACTTGATATTGGATTTGAGAACTGTGACAATGATGTAACTGTAATACCTGTATATATACGGAACTATCATAAAATCATCATGATTTACCTTTCTGTGGAATCATCTGGAGAGATAAATGTTTTAGATATAATTTTCGTTTTCCATTCTTCAATTTCACAGGATCAGGATGGTGTTTTGTATCTGAGCCAAGTGATCATGTTGTGTCCAAGTATGAATTTGATGTACTCGTTGGAGCTACAGGAACTAGAGATGCCCTTTTAGGTATGGTAGCCATGGTATTAGCTTTTATTTAACTAAGTCACTTGAACCTAATGGTGACCTCTTGCGATCATCGTTTAGTGTGTGTTGTTAACTTTTAGACATTTTTTACTACATGTACTATTAACCAAGAACCAATGGGCCAACTGTAACCAAAATTGGCAGAAACTATACCCTTGTAATGTACAAATGTTTGTGAATGAAAAGGGGCTAGTACCCTAGGGGCTCCAAGAAGAGTAAAAAAAGGTACATCTTTGAATGTTCTTCCCATCAGGGGTCAACAATAATGAAAATTTCCATTTGTCCTGCAGAACAAGCAGTATTAAAATCTTGTCCGAATGCAAAAATAACTTGTCTGAAAAATAAGTGTAACATTCAAATACAGTGGAATCTCGTTATGTCAAAATTGGATGAGTCGAAGTTCCAGTTATGTCAAAGTCAAACGGTCGGTCCAGATTATTTTACTATATATTTATACAACTTTTATTCCAGATATCTCAAAGCATTTATGTCAAAATTTTGGTTATCTCAAAGTATTTTTGTGGTCATAAGTAACGAAATATTACAGAATTATCACTTGTTATCTCAAAGTTACCATCTGTGAATGAAGGTTTACATTTTTTACACAAAAATCATTCTTAAAATTACTTGTTTACCTGCAAAACACGGGACAATCGACTTCCGTTAAAGAAACAAAATGAAAGTGTTATTAATAACTGCCTAAATCCTATTTGAATTTAGCAGTACTCTGAGTAGGTCTATTCGTTGTCCAATAAGAATAGAAAATATGTGAATTGAAAATTTTGGTTATCTCGAATTTCAGATATCTCAAAGTAAACAGGCCAGTCCTGTGAATTTCAAGATAGCGAGATTACACTGTATATTATTTTGTGTTTAAACACGAGCAATTTTTATTGAATGAATTTTTGTCTTCAAAACGTTCATCTGTCCTTTTGGGTAAGTGAGAAGTATAGCATCTACTTGTCCAAATGCAATTTGGACTTGTCCCGGACAAACCTTAATGTTGAACCCTGTCCATGAACCAATGATCAGCATTATCCCACTGTAATCATACATTTCACTCAGGTAGCCATCAGGGCCAGGCCTTAATCTGGCTGAAATATGGCCCCAATTCTCCCAATTTGATGAACAAATTTCCCAATTTGGTTTTTAGGGCATACCCTTAGTGAAAAGTAAAGTAATTTGAGGGAAATGCATTTAAGAAGGAGATTCCTGTACATTTAGATTTCCATATGTGCAACAAATGTTTCTCAAATAGCCACTAAATCTTGTTAAGATCCCTAATAGTGTCACCAATGGCATTTACCCCAAATCGACAGAAAAAGGCCTGAAGGCCAGTTTGGCCACTTGTTGTTTTGAAGTAACATGAGCTTTGATATTAAATCTAAATCTGCCTATAATGTATCGTAATATTTTAATGTCAAATGACAAAACAGGGATACAGTGGACCTTGGATGAGTCACACTTTAATGAGTCCAATTTCTCAATGTTTTGAATAGTCACAAAGTCCCAAATAAGTTTGTTATTTAATACTAATTATAAACATTTCATAAATTGAAATTTTATGAGTCAAATTTCTTTATGTTTTAAATAAATTTTTTGGGCCCATTCCTATAAAAATACATGAAAAATTCCTACAAGTAATTCAAAGTCCAAATTTTCATGCGTACAAATTTGCCTCAAGGAAATTCTTCTCCTCATAAACACTCAGTATTATATTTTCCCGAAATATTCAATTATTTTTAGGTTTTCAGAAAGTTAATTTATTCTTTTTGTTCATTTTTTTGCAGATTTTGATATCTACAGTAGCAGTGGGAACATTATTAAGACCCAGAAAGGTAAGGGTCATACCAAAGGTTTAATATCAGTTTTCAAGATCAAAAGTAGCCTGCCAGATTAAGATTAATAGCATTTGCATCAGGGTGGTTCAAACGCTTTATACAGTTATGCATTGTAAGCAAAAAGATCTGGGCCCAGCGCCTGAAAGATCAAGATTAATAGCAGGGTGGTTCAAACACTTTATACAGTTATGCATCGTAAGCAAAAAGATCTGGGCCCAGCGCCTGAAAGATCAAGATTAATAGCAGGGTGGTTCAAATGCTTTATACAGTTATGCATTGTAAGCAAAAAGATCTGGGCCCAGCGCCTGAAAGATCAAGATTAATAGCAGGGTGGTTCAAATGCTTTATACAGTTATGCATTGTAAGCGAAAAGATCTGGGCCCAGCACCTGAAAGATCAAGATTAATAGCAGGGTGGTTCAAATGCTTTATACAGTTATGCATTGTAAGCGAAAAGATCTGGGCCCAGCGCCTGAAAGATCAAGATTAATAGCAGGGTGGTTCAAATGGTTCAAATGCTTTATACAGTTATGCATTGTAAGCGAAAAGATCTGGGCCCAGCACCTGAAAGATCAAGATTAATAAGGGTAGCAGGGTGGTTCAAATCTGCTTTATTAATACAGTTATGCATTGTAAGCAAAAAGATCTGGGCCCAGCGCCTGAAAGATCAAGATTAATAGCAGGGTGGTTCAAATGCTTTATACAGTTATGCATTGTAAGCAAAAAGATCTGGGCCCAGCGCCTGAAAGATCAAGATTAATAGCAGGGTGGTTCAAACGCTTTATACAGTTATGCATTGTAAGCGAAAAGATCTGGGCCCAGGGCCATAAATGAGAATATTCTCTCAACTTGAGCATGTTGAGGTGCTCATCCAATCATATTTCAGGATTTGCCAAAGTCGAGTAAAATTTATAGTTTTATGGTGCCAGACCCTGGATCTAAATCAGAACAGAGCTAAGACCCACTAGCATAAAACTTGAGTATTACTCAATTCTGCAAATTTTAGTCAACTTCAGCTCAATTTCAGAAAATCTGGGCCCGAGTTCACTTAATTTATTCAGTACCCAAGCTTAACTAATATTCGTGCTTTTGAGGCAAAAACACGCAAGATTTATTCTGTAACTGAACATGTTTGTATGTTGATGGCATACAGTTGTGAGCCAGCCTGAGCCTGGCTGAGTCGGTAGCACACTCGACTATTGATCGGTAGGTCATGAATCCAGCCGGTGGCAGGTTGGTTTCCTTTCCATCGGATAAGACAGTAAAAACTGACGTCCTGTGTCACAGTAGGTGTTAGCATGTTAAAGAACCCTCACTGCTCAATGGCCGTAAGTGCCTAGCATAGGCCAAAATTTGAAGCCCTTCACCAGCATTTGGTGACGTCTCCATATGAGTGAAAGATTCTTGAGTGGGACATTAAACAACAATATGCAAGCAAACAAAAGCATGCAATTGTAAATAAAGGTAAAAGATATTGTTCATTTGAAGAAAACTTCAGAAATTTAAATTTTTTTTTTAATAAATACCCTGGTACTCATATTTTGAGCACCGTACTCAACATATTTATTCGTTTTTATGCCCTTGGCCTGAAAGGTCCGCCGGGTGCATCTAGCCTTTGGATTGTCCGTCTGTCTGTCGATCTGTTTGTCTGTCTGTCAGTAATTCCATCCCGCTTAAATATAAAGTGCAATATTTTAAATTTGGATTGTGATACAGTAACCAAACTTAGACTGTAAGTTCATCTAAGGATTGCCCACACTTCACTGACATCACATGCCCCTGGGTGTGGGGTGGGGTCATAATGTAGGACATTGCAATATTTAAAGTTTGGATTGTGATACAGTAACCAAATAAGTTCATCGAAGGGTTTCTTAAACTTCACTGGCATCACATGCCACTGTGGGTGCACTTCGCTGACATTACATGCCGTGGGGGTAGGTGGTAATTTTTTTTGGTCAGTATAGAAATTGGTGGGACTGGGGGCATTTGTGTTTCACAAACACATCTTGTTTAGAAGAAAATCATAAGTGTGATGCAAAAATGTATGTGTGAATGATGTAAAACAATAATATGCCATATATGGCACCAACACTGGGATGTTCTTTTTGTATATGTAACTGCCAACCCATCTGTGGATATGGGAGACTAAGTTTTAAATATGGAGGATTGAATGCTGTATTTAGTAAATAGACAACTTTCTTAACTGGGAGGGGGTGAAACTTCTGTCATAGATAATATGATAAAGAACTGTGAATGATTTTCTGACTTCCGAAGTGAGCTGTGCAGACAGTACACTCACATACTTAAATTTACACACATACATACATACTTACACACACAAACACACAGAGTTAAAACATGTTTACTCAGTTTAACATTCTGTATATATTTACATGTTCATGAATATACACATGTATTCACATTTTGTTACTACTTTAGCTTGTCTCTGTATAATATCCCATTCAATGTTCAATTAGAAATGTAATATCATGAAAAAAAAGTTACAAAAAAACTAGCAAGCCAACTATTTCTTTTCCCTTTCCTCTATAGAAATTGATTCTTCTATCTATTGGTACTTGAAATATGATACTTCTTCATATGAATGCAGTAGGTAAAATACAGGAAGTGTATACCTGTACCTGATTAAATCTCGCAGCTATGATCAGATAGAAATTACCTGAGATTTAACTATGCTCAAGTATATAGCATAATAATCCAGATATACACTTATTCACCCCTAAAAACACATTTGGATGGGCCAAAGTCATTGATTTATAGAAAAGATCATTGTTTATCAGGGGTTGATAAGTCAAGTTATATATTTGTGGGAGAGTATCATAAAAACCCTGTGTAATTATCTTCTTATAATTTAATGAAATTATGGTTACATGAAAATAAATTTTGAGATTAATTCCAGAAAATCTATGCAAGGAGCACTTTTAGAGTCATCGTCTGAAAATGATATTTTTTTTACAGGTTTTGAGAGAAAAGAAGTGAAAAACAGGACAGCAATAGCTATAAGTGCAAACTTTGTGAATAATAATACCGATGCAGAACTTAAAGTCAAGGAATGGGGTGGAGTTTTCTCACATTTTGAACCAGAGTTCTTTAAAAATTTGAAAAAAGAAACCCAAATTGAGCTGGAAAATTTTGTGTACTTCAAAAGCGACACACATTACTTTGTGATGACCCCGACAAAAAGAAGTTTACTGGCAAAAGGTGTTTTCCGAAAAGATTATGCAAAAATTGAAGATCTCATGTCGAGAGTCAATACGGATCCCCAGGCCCTCATGAATTATGCAAAACAGGTGGCTAATCACTGTACCAGATATAGCATACCATCCTTGACATTTGCTAAAAATAAAGACGGAAAACCAGATGTGGCGATGATAGATTTCTCTACACGATATCAGTCGGAGAATGCTTCAAGGGTCATCGAACGTCATGGACGGCGATTGTTAATCAGTTTGGTTGGAGATAGTCTTCTGGAGGTAAAATGATTATCTGAAGTTTTGATATAAGATATATTGTTAAAAGGTATATTTGCATAACGCATTGTTTCTTCAGTCCCAGCAATTGTGCTCAGGTTAACGTGACCATGATGACATTATGGTACCAGAATTTTACGATAGTCAGGCCATTCATAACACCATTTAAACAAGCAAATAAAGTTGTATAAAATGTCTAAAAGATGAAATTATTTATAATGTATAATGTATACTGTATCATTATAAAAGACTAGTAACTCCAAAGCAAATGTAAAAATTTGTCACTTTTTACCTGCAGTATGTGATATCTTCATATATGCAATGTTTTCTTGACAGGATATAAAATGTACAACATTAAGGGGAAGAAGGGTACCCTGGGGTATACAAAAACTTATCATCAAATTTTTCGTATTTTTTGCATACTTATTCATAATGAATGTATGAATTGATAGAATGAATAATCTGGCACATTTGTGGGTATATAAGGGATATTTACATATGCAAGAGTTATGCTCCTTTCCAGAATTTTGATTCTTTTTCATCAACTGTCCAATTCATTATTAAAAAACAGTCATTTATTTACAAAACTCATATTTTTCTAGCTAACTTGGTAAAATTTGATTAAACACCTTGGTATCAATGTGTTTTTATGCTTTTATCAGAGGGGGTAGATAAAGAGGACACAAGATTGAAAACTGTGACCCCAAAATACCAAATTTTTATAACACATATCTTAAATTTGGTCACTATAAAAAAATTAAGTCATCAAATTTTTTTTGTTTTTTCTGTAAATGATCAATTCAGAATGGTTAACAAATATTTAGAGTCAATAAAACAAGTTGTTGGTATATAACAAAGAAATAACACCTTGAAGTATGCTGAAATTAGGTATTTTTTAACAAAACATCCTTTAAGAGAAGACTGCACCACCATTTGACCTTGAGTGTGACCTTGAACAAGACCTTGACCTTTCCTGTAAGTTTCACAAAAGTATCATATACAATAAGAAAGTAATGATAATTTATGTCAAAATGTGATTGTACCCAGAGAAACAAACAGAGGGACAAAAGATGCCAGACAATGTGAAGCTGTGTTTCATTGCTGACACAAAAACACATAACTGTTAAATTAATTTTGTCACTAAGAACAACTTAATTTACTTCTTGATGTGAATTTACCATTCAATTTATGTCTTATGTGGACAAATTTGTGTCATCTGTCATCTTTGTTTAGATTGCCAACATCACTTCCAGTTTATATTACTATATTGACATTCTGGTCATGTGACCAGGTGTCCTTCTTCCCCTTAAAAGAAAACAAAATCCCAAATATTCTATACATAATACGTACAGTTCTCCTCCGACATACTGCCATCTTTTCTTTTCTTAATTTTGGTGGTATATAATGAGTTTGGTGATATATCGATGTTTACTTTTTTAGCTCACTTGAGCCAAAGGCTAAAGTGAGCTATTGTGATCACTCCCCGTCTGTTTGTAAACTTTTCATATTTTCGACTTCTTCTATGAAACCACGGAAGGGATTTTGACGAAACTTGACAGGAAGCAAGTGCTCAAGGTCCTTTACCAAGTTTGTAGTTTTCAGCCAGATTGGCCCAGGGGTGGATCCAAGTAAGTCCCAAAAGGTACCCCTCTTTAAAAATCTTCTTCTCCAGAACCACTGCATGAATTGAAAAACGGTTTGTTTTTAATGATCTACATGGATGTATGATCAAGTTTGTATTTTTCATAGAAATCGGAATAATAATTTTTGACACGTTTTTGAGGTCTTTTCAGACTTTGTCATTTTCATTAATTTTTGCATGATGTCCTCTATTATCTCCCTTTGTATTCACTTTGATGCATTCATTAAATGTGTTTTACTTGTAATTAGGTGAAAAAATCTTTTTGAGCAAAACTTTTGTAGAAATTTAATTTCTAGAATTTTTTATGAACAATGTCATTTTCATTAATTTTTGCATGATGTCCTCAATTATCTCCCCTTGCATTAACAATGATTCATTAAAGTGTTTTACTTGTATATAGTTGAAGAAATGTTTTTGATCTAGAATTTTGCTGAAATTTGATTTCTATAATTTTTATGAATTTCTTAAAACAGCAATATTTATGTTCCTTGGCCAGATCAGCCTACATGTACATATTCTTCTTGGTCTTCTTTCCACATTTGTAGATGGTTCTCAGGTGAGCAATTGAGGCACTCTTGGGCCTCTTGTTTGAGGTGTAGCCATTTTCAAGTCTAAAAGCCCTGCAGTATATGATACCATGCATAAAACTTACTATACCAAATACAGGACATGTAAATCTAATTACAATGGGCTTGGGGATAATGGTTATCCAACAATAATTACCTACCTGATGTACATGTACCTGTACTGAGCAGTGTTTATTTACACCTGGTTACTCTATTGGTCTGGCAACAGGTTCAATAGATTAAACATGCAATTGCATAAATGACATTTTGTACCAGAGAGTCAGTGGTGCAACGCGGTATGCAAGTTTGGGGTAATAAATGGGAACTATAGAGGAGGAAATTTGTTCTGTAAGAAATGTTGTTTGGCATTATAACAAGGAGCCATGGGTTCTGGGAGAACTGTAATTTTTTTTGTAGAGTTTGGCAGATTACTTCATTGTATACTTAACATATTTATTATTAATTTTTCGCAGCCGTTTTGGCCGTCAGGAACTGGCTGTGCTAAAGGGTTTCTAGGGGCTCTTGATGCTGCCTGGATGATAAAAAGATGGTCTAACTACACTGGTAGTCAGCCTCCCATACAGATTCTGTCAGATCGAGAACACGTCTTCAAGTTCCTGCCACAGACCACACAAGATAACCTGAAAAAGAAGTATATGGACTATACTGTAGACCCCCAGACCAGGTACTATGCTAAAACCATATATATATATATATATATATATATATATATATATATATATATATATATATATATATATATATATATTTTGTTTATTGTTGATTAACGTCCCACTCAAGAATCTTTCACTCAATTGGAGACATCACCAAATGCCGGTGAAGGGCTTCAAATTTTGGCCTATGCTCAGCAGTTAAGGCCATTGAGCAGGAGGGTTCTACTGAGACACAGGACCTCGGTTTTTACTGTCTCATCCAATGGACAGGAAACCAACCTGCTGTCGGCTGGACTCAAACTCATGACTTCACGATCAAGAGTCAAGCGTGCTACCGACTGAGCCAGGTCGGCTCAAAATATATATTATTGATCATTATTAAGAAACACATTCAGTGGTGTATGGGGTCCTTTGGGGGCCTGCCCCACCCGCTGAAATGTATATTTTTACTTATACCTTAAAAACCACTCACAGCCCCACCCTTAAATCATATACATTTTGGATTGTTATAAGGAGACACATTTAGTGGTGCATATGGGGGGGTCCTGCCTCATCCCTGAAATTTGTATTTTTGGTTATAACTTTAAAATTATTCATAGCCCCACCCTTAAATTTTATATGTTGTTGATTGTTATGGGGAGACACATTTAGTGGTACATATGGGGGTCATGCCCCTTCCCCGAAAATATATATTTTTTTTACTTATAACTGAAAACTGTTCACAGCCCCACCCTTAAACAATATATATTACTGGTTGTTATGGGAAAACACATGTACTAACTATACTTTGCTACATTTGATATCAAAGCTGGGACCAGCAAGACCTATAATAATGTGTAATTCTTGTTTTCCTCAATGCAGGTCATGACCAGCATTTTTACTTTTAGAGGTTGACCAGTATGGTTAAGCTATCTTGGATTATAGCAGTTTATATTTGGTATTGTTATAATCTTGTGAGAAAGCACTTGACAGATATTTAGGTTTTAGTTCAAATTCATTGTACATATTGAGCCACAAAAAAAGAAAAAAGAACATAAATTGACATAGATAAAATGAACAACATTCGATGGTGGGCACCAAGATCCCTCTGTGAACTCTTGTTTATATTTGAAATGGAATTATTAATTTGGAAAAAGCTATTACAAACGGAGAAGATTATCAGGGGCAGTCTGTATTGGCTATACATTGATTGAATGTCAAGATGAATTGAAGTGCACCTGTAATTTCTAGTCAGCTAGGAATCCAGACCCATTAGAACTAGTTTTGTGGGGAACATTTGTCAGTTAACTTTCATTTTTGTTTTACTGAGTACATACATACATGTACATTGTGCAAATGTTGTGACAGAGTTTTCTCCCCTTCTATTTATAACTGGCACCAACAGATAATTTGATATTTAGTTTTGAGTTGGACATTAACAATCATAAAAACAAACAAAATTAGTGTATGTGTAGATATTTTTAGTGGTATTTTAATATTAGCACCTTTTGCACCCAAGTCACTCCGCTAATTCAAGTACAGCGCTAAAATTTATTCATCCTGCATTGTATATCCTGTTTCATAATAAACACGGCTTTGGGATAATCTTACCTGTACATGGTCGCTGTTTCAGTACACCTGGAAAGCTATAGTATGTATCAGGAAAGTATACTACTGCTAATTATAAAATACACCAGCTCAGGGCGTTAAAATATGAGTGCGCTAACTGTATTGAAAGATGAATTAATTCAGGGGTGGGTGAATGCATTTAAAAAAGAAATTTCAATACATTTAAATTTACTGAAACACAGTTTGACACAAATTGACACAATTTGGAGAAAAATACCTGATTACAGGTCACAAAGACAGTTTTTTGCTGTCCGTAGTTGTACCATTTGTGTACAAATCAACCTCTATATAAAGACCACCTCCCTATAAAGACCAGTTTTCTTGTGTTCCTAAGGAGGTCGTTATATACAAGTTTCACTATACATTGTATTTTACAAATAGTTTCTTGAGTAATACATGTGGTAAACACGTAAAAAGGTAAACTTGTACATGTATATCAATCATAAATGCAAATTGCACGATAACGTACATGTAATACATGTAGTATGTGTATCGATTCTGACTTCTCATATCATATACCCATACAGTGTGGGTTACGTATATATTCAGTATGATATATGTAATCGCGGAATCTGTTAAATGTGGCAATCTCTAGAACTTTCAAAATCTCAAAACTTTTTTATGAACCTGTGGCCATGGAGATCATCTGTATAATTGGAATATTAATATTATAGATGATTCAGTGTGCTTCCTATACCATGTACAGTCTCAATTTCACTTATTTGCATATGTCTTTATTGCATATTCCTGTTTATTGTACAAGAATTAAAAACACAAAACCATTTCTTACCTCTTACAGTATATATGTAAAATATTCCTTTTACTTGCATTTTATTTGCATAAAATATTTCCCAAACTGGGGAAAATGTAGTGATTATGGTAAAAGGTTAATATATGTGGAAGTACTAGTTTAATAGAAATGAGAACATACAAAAGTATGAAATACATGAAAAATTTGCTGTAATGACATTAGTTTGGTGTAATGTTTAACTAGAATCCATTTCTAGTGTATCTAGGATGTAAAGTATTATATGTATACATGAAAAGACTAGATGAACATGAATCATCATTGTTCACTACAATACACTTTCCTGGTATTTGCTTAATTTTCTCAGATTTTTTGGATACACAATTAAGAGAAATTCACTTTATTTTAAGATATCAGAACTTGAACCTTAAGTTATGCAAACCAGGATATGCCAGACAGTATTACACCTGTGATAACCAGGAATATCAGGAAGATACAGGTAAGTTCAGTAATTTTATGTATATTTCTTCGATCTTTCTGGTACTGATCTAGTGTCATAGTTTGCCTATTTGCCAATTACAGAAATATTTTCAAATGACTCTATAAATTATCAAAGGGGCATTAGCTATATTTACCCCCAGAATTATTTTGATTTCTATCTACTTTGACTACTTGTACATGATGTACAATAACAAATAAGAACTACACACAGGCATAGTAAAGTCTTAATATATTCCTATATATTTTGTGAAAATAAGGTCAGGTCTTGTGTGGTATTAATATTCAAAGAGCGTTATAGTAATTAATTGCAATTGAAAAAGTGCCAAACCTGGGTTTCTCAAGCAATTTTCACAAAATATATAGAAATTTAAGAATTTCATGCCCGTGTATATTTTTTTGTGTATATCAATCTATATAGTAAAATCTTGACAGAGAAAAGTAGAAAATCAATGAATAAATGATCAGAATTATATTTAAATAGAGTACCGGTAATTGGAGTTGGTGGCACAAAGCTAGCCTATTCTTTGTTTCTCACATGTTTGTGCATTTTTGTGGATTGTAGGGCTGTTGTCATGTGGTATCAACAAATTAATTGGTTCAAGTGTTATGTATGAATATAACACATATGTTATTAATACTTTTTATTTTGTTATTTTACAGACCAAGGTATCAACTCAGAGACAATACTGTCATGGTGTAAGAGAGTTTTAAATGGCCGATTTAAGCATGTGCATATAGAAGATTTTACGACATCATGGAGAACGGGTCTGGCTTTGTGTGCACTGATTTATACCTTTCGACCAGACATCATGTGAGTTTATTTCATTATAAGTTACCACCTGCGATGGTTTAGGAAGTCAGATCTGTTGCTTCACAAGCGGAAGCAAGCCCTAGGGGTCAATTACGGGGTTTGATTCCCGGTATTGTCTGTTTCATATTAGTTGGCAAGGCAGATTGACCTTTTGAATATTGTACTGATGATTTTACTCAGTTTTTGGTCTGAAAAGTTTATACAGGAAATGTGTTTTATTAAGTTTTTGCTAGTGAAATATAAGGATTTATCAATTAAATAAAGTTTTTAATTTGTAATTGTTATTTTTCACAATGTAGAAATAACACTCCATGCTTAAATCAATGTTAACTGTGTTAGTTTCCCTTTGCCAATCAAATTTATGGACTTCTTTTTCTTGTTTTATGATTTTATTTTAATAAAAATGTAATAAATAGAATATTTATCCTGTGAGGCAGAAAAATATTTAACACTGATGCTACACACTCATGTTATTCTTTCACTTACACGATGAAAAAAAAATGTTATTTATAATAAAATTGGCAAATATCCTCTATTTATTCACCACTGGATATTTGGAGGTATGACGACAATAGAGAACATGCTTTCCTGCCAGTGTAATTGTAGCGTAGCTATACATGTTATGCTTCATTGCTTACCATCAAAACTCATCCAGGACAAGAAAAGGGTTGATGAGACTGAAACACACCAGTTTACATGATTGGACTATTCCAGATCATACCAAAGACTTCTATAAATAGGGAAGTGACTCCAATCCTATTTCAAAGTGCTTGATTTAAAAAGAGAAAATAACAAGTATTTTGGATTAGACCTTAAACAGTCATGGAAGGCATGATATCTTGTAAGTAAATCCCTTGTTACATTGCTGTCATGGCAGGCATGATATCTTGTAAATGAATCCCTTGTTACATTGCTGTCATGGCAGACACGATATCTAGTAAATAAATCCCTTGCTACCTTGCTGTCGTGGCAGGCATTATATCCTCTTGTTACATGTACATTGCTGTCATAGCAGAAGTGATATCTTGTAAATAAGTCCCTTGTTACACTGCTGTCATGGCAGGCATAATGTCATGTAAATAAATTTCTTGTTACATTGCCGTCATGGCAGACATGATATCTAGTAAATAGATCCCTTGTTACATTGCTGTCATGGCAGGCATGGTATCTTTTAAATAAGTCCCTTGTTACATTGCTGTCATGGCAGGCATATTATATCTTGTAAATAAATCCCTCGTTACATTGCTGTCATCACAGACATTATATTTGTAAATAAAGCTCTTGGTACATTGCTGTCGTGGCAGACATTATATCTTGTAAATAAATCCCTTGTTACATTTCTGTAATCACAGACATCATATTTGTAAATAAATCCCTCGTTACATTGCTGTCAAGGCAGGCATCATATCTTGTAAATAAATCTCTTGTTACACTGCTGTCATGGCAAGCATGATATCTTGTAAATAAATCTCTTGTTACATTGCTGTCACGGCAGGTGTTATATCTTGTAAATAAATCCCTTGTTACATTGCGGTCATGGCAAGCGTTAATTCTTGTAAATAAATCCCTTGTTACATTGCTGTCACGGCAGGTGTTATATCTTGTAAATAAATCCCTTGTTACATTGCGGTCATGGCAAGCGTTAATTCTTGTAAATAAATCCCTTGTTACATTGCGGTCATGGCAGGCGTGGTATCTTGTAAATAAATCTCTTGTTACACTGCTGTCATGGCAGGCATGATATCTAGTAAATAGATCCCTTGTTATATTGCATTCATGGCAGGCGTGATATCTAGTAAATAAATCCCTTGTTACATTGCGGTCATGGCAGGCGTGGTATCTTGTAAATAAATCCCTTGTTACACTGCTGTCATGGCAGGCGTGATATCTTGTAAATAAATCTCTTGTTACATTGCTGTCACGGCAGGTGTTATATCTTGTAAATAAATTCCTCGTTACATTGCTGTCATGGCAGGTGTGATATCTTGTAAATAAATCTCTTGTTACACTGCTGTCATGGCAGGCATGATATCTAGTAAATAGATCCCTTGTTATATTGCATTCATGGCAGGCGTGATATCTAGTAAATAGATCCCTTGTTATGTTGCGGTCATGGCAGGTGCAATATCTAGTAAATAGATCCCTTGTTACATTCTATTCATGGCAAGTGTGATATCTAGTAAATAGATCCCTTGTTACACTGCTGTCATGGCAGGCATGATATTTAGTAAATAGATCCCTTGTTATATTGCAGTCATGACAGGCATGATATCTTTTAAATAAATCTCTTGTTACACTGCTGTCATGGCAGGTGTGATATCTTTTAAATAGATCCCTTGTTACATTGCATTCATGGCAAGCATGATATCTAGTAAATAGATCCCTTGTTATATTGCAGTCATGACAGGCATGATATATTTTAAATAAATTCCTTGTTACACTGCTGTCACTGCAGGCATGATATCTAGTAATTAGATGGTAGGAGTGATGTCTTGTAAATAAATCTCTTGTTACACTGTTGTAATGGCAGGAGTGATATCTAGTAAATAGATCCCTTGTTACCCTGCTGTTATGGCAGGCGTGATGTGTAAATAAATCCCTTGTTACCCTGCTGTCATGGCCGGCGTGATATGTAAATAAATCCCTTGTTACCCTGCTGTCATGGCAGGAGTGATATCTAGTAAATAAATCCCTTGTTACCCTGCTGTTATGGCAGATGTGAATCGTAAAAGATCCATCATTGCTTTGCTGTAACACGTAAAAGATTCTTCACCTTCCTGCCGTCAGTCTGTAGGTCAGGTGACATCAAGATTCAGACAATCTTATATAACATAAATATAAAATTCTTAGAATGTAAAACAGATGAAAAACAAACCAACAAAAGGGAATAAACTCTGTCCCAATATTTTGATAAAAAATGTAACAAAACATGATAAATTGGCTAAACTTAGCATGCTAATGTAAAACTATTATGACGGCATGTTTATATTATCTTTTGTAAGTAAAACTCTAGTTATTCTGTTTTGATAAAAAGCATGGATGGAATTCTGTTAAGTAATTGATACTGATAATTTTATCAGCAAACATTGTTCTATTTTAATATTTACTATATGGCTAAATGTATCTAAAACAGTGGAATCTAGTTGTCTCAAAATTCACAGGACCGCTCTTATTACTTTGAGATATCAGGACTTTGGAATTTTGTCTCATCTGATTTAAACATAACGAGATTCCATTGTAATTTTTTTCACATTGTACAAGGTTGATAACGAAATTTGGACTAATGTAATTATAATCATTGAGTCTCCATTAACTTTCAAGGGGCACTAGATTTGAAATATCTTATATTCCTATGTACTGTAAGTTAGGATATTTTGGCATCGCTATAAGGGTTATTTTTGGTCAGTTAAATTTTGGCCACTCATGGTTATACCTTGTATAAATTTGGCCTTCCATCAGATCTCGGTCTTTTCGAATCAAACATTGCTGGTGTTGGAAAATATCAAATAATTAAAAAGTTCCAGTAGAATAATTAGAATTGATGTCCCACATGGTACTTAATTAAGATTAACGTTCACACAGTGTTATTTTAAAAACCTGTTGTTCCTGTTATTTGTTAATCTATAAAACACTAAAATATTTTTGAAAAGTACCAGTAGAAACATTGTGTACATTTTGGATGGTTTAATTTTGGCCATTTTGATAGGGTGGCCAAATTGGACAAAATTAAAAAAAATAGCCAAAATATCCCAATTTATGGTAATAAGGTCAGGTCCAGTGTGGTATGCATGTGCAAATAGTAAGGTTGAATTAATCAATTATTGCAAGTGAATATCACCAAACGATGTTCCTCGATTTCTACAAAATATAAATTAATTTAAGAATTGATATGCCTGTGTACATCTCTTTTTTGTTATTGTATATCAATCTAAGTAGCCAAAAAAGGAAAGAGGATTTAAAAAAAAAAAACAACCAGCTAATGCCCCTTTAAATATTTGATATAACTCTTTATATATTTTTTACAGAGATTATCATGGTTTGTCCCCAAAGACAGGTGTCAAGAACAATCAACTAGCCATTGACACTGCTCAACGAAAACTTGGAATCAGTGCCTGTCTGTCTGGGAAAGAAATTGCCTTATGTGTGTCACCTGCAGATGATCTCAAAATGTCATCTTACTTGTTCCTGTTTTACAGCCATTTCAGTCGAGAGCGTATACCATCAGGTAGTGATTATGAACCAGACTAAACATGTACAGTTTACAAACCAGACTAAACATGTACTGTTTACAAACCAGATTGAACATCTACTGTTTATGAACCAGACTAAACATGTACAAATCATGAAATCAAATTAGTGACGTTAATATATTCTAGCTTCTTTATGAAAATCTTCTTCTAATTGGTGAGGTACCTAGCCCCAGTTCCAAAGTCCTTAGATCTTCATTTCTGATACAATGGAGCCTTTCTTGAAAGACCACTCTCATGAAAGACCAGCTGTGTTCAGGGATCAAGTGCACCTTGACTTCCAGTCTCTGAATGACGACCTACTCAGAATATTACTTGCCATTTGAAATTTTTTGGTTGCCTTGATTAATATTTTACATTGCCATCTTAAAAAATAATTTATCATACATGTAGCTAGGTCATCTGTACATTGTCATAAATAAGTCAACTAATGCCAACTTCCTATTTCTGTAATCTTTGAAATTTCTCTGAGGCTTTATTTCTGCAAAGCAACCATTTTTATGCAGTGATTATTTTAATTTTGTTGATGCTACTTAGGACTACTATGAACAAATTAAAGAAGGAATGAAGTACACTAAATTTTGCTTGTCCATTATAAATACTTACAGTTTTCATGAAAAGAAATAAACAATCCACTGTAGAAAGAAGATGCATACTGCAGTAGGCTTCCACAAAAATATACATTAGATTTCACCAAATACATGTATAAGAGTTGAATTAACCTGACTATTCAAAAGAAAAAGTCTGAAAAGCTATGGGGAAAGGGTGTCAGTCAACTTATTTACCACAGTAAAGATTAAACAGATTCAAATACTTGAATGTTTTTAGGTTAAACATGTTAAATAAACACTTACATGGGCCTAAATCATGTTGTCTTAACATGCATCAATCAGCAGAAATGAAGTGTTTTATGACTAAGATTGGTGAAAAACAGTTTGGGACCGTCTAGAATACATAATACGGATTCCAAGTACAATAACATTGCATTTACGGCACCCCATTTACAGTCGCCAAAATGGCAAGTTAGTTTAATTTTTAGTCGCCATTTATGATTTTTAGTCACACATGTGAACAAACTACTCGCCCCTTTGAGCCCTGGTCTTACAATACCATATTCTGACAACCACAAGGTTCAGTAATCGTTTATATAAAACCTAATTTGAGAGACCACCTGTCTTGAGAGATCACATTTCAGTAGCAGATTGGGTGGTCTCTTATGACAGGTTCCACTGTACTTATATTTAGCTTCAGGTGATATCACCTTGTCCGTGTTGAAGTAATCCTTTGGAGATATAAAATATTACCAAATCACATTAACATCTGTACATATAAAAACAGAAAATTTGAACATTCTGACTAGATACACATTGAACCTGTTAGATTTTTTAGTTTCTTGTTGTTCTAAATAACTTGAGAAATTTGAAAATTATCATTTCTGTTATATAATTATTATTTCTACAGAGGACTGGTCAGGATATGAAGAACCAGAATCACAAAAGAAAGAAATTTACCAGAAAAAACAAACATCACCTGTCAAAGAAAAGAAGTTCTTTACTAATGAAAAGGTTGTTAAAAACTTAGAAATTAGATATAGAATGATGTAAGAGAGAGAGAGAGAGAGAGAGATGTTCTAATGTTCATGAGACTGATATAAATTTGTGGCATTTCACTTAGAGATAATTGCATCCCCATAAGTGCCCAGGGTTCAACAAAAATAGGTAAAATGTGTGAGCACTTATTGGGACTAGTTAAACATAAAATTGGCGTAAAGCAGTTAATTTTTTATGATGTATGGTGGTAAAGTAGTTGTAGTTAATACAGTGGACACCTATCGACATTCTTGTGTTGCTGGGGGCTAGAGATAAACTGTTAATTACATTTTTCTGGTCCACATCACCTTTTCAACCGACTAGAAAAGATACTTGATCGTATGTGAAAAAGGGGGAGGGGCACTTATAGGGACATGGGGACTTATTGGGTGGAATACAGTAGCTGTAATCAATAAACGAATAAACAAAATTTCACAAAACCTTAAACAATTTCCACTCAACACATGAAAGTGATATTGAGTTTTCTTTGTTTTAGGCACCATCAGATCAAAGTTCATCAAAGGAATTGGTCAGTAATGTTTGCTATTTCTGCAAGAAACGTCTATATATAATGGAAAGAATGAACATCGAGAATATTTTCTTTCACAGAAAATGTTTTAAATGTCATAAATGCAGCTGTGAGTTAAGCTTGGACGATTACAGAATGAAGAAATCTTCCTCAGGAGAAGGTAAAATTAAGATTGTATAGTCTGGTGCCATTTTATCCTGGGTCTAATTGTATTGCAATGTTTCTTATTTTCAGAGCATTATGTCATTTTTGAAGTCTATTAATTGCAGCAAATCATTACAACCATCCTGTTTTTCAGAGAGGCTTTATACAGTGCAACTTCTGAAAACCGATCCTTCTAGAAATCGATCTCTTCCTGATACAGATCATGTTGCCGAAGTCCGGATTTTCCTCTATTATTTTATAGTGAAAAAAACTTCTGAAAACTGATCCCTCTGAATTCCGGACACCAGACAAATTTTCACAGTGAAATCATGTTAATATACTTAAAATTCCCTCCGAATGCTGACCTTACCTGTCGCGACTTTGCATCGCAGTTCAAAGTGACAGAGATCATTAACATGTGCATGATTTCACATCTGTATATTCCCATGTACACAAGTAATTTGCCTGGGGTCATTTCACATTTGTATAACTTGCTGTTTTTCGATTGATATTAACGGTAATTAACTGGACGTTTGAAAAAGGATTTCTATCCAAATTAAACAAAGGTACCTTGATTTTTTTTAACTGCATGGCACACTTCTCATTTCCAAATGTATGCTTATTGATGCATAATTATAGAAATAGTTTTGTGGTAAATGATGAATTAAAAATTTATAGATCTACCAAGCTGTTAATAGATTATGTTGTATTAAAACATTTATCAACAAGCCATGGAAAGTACTTACAAGTGTCCCGTAAGACAGTATCTCACAAGAGCCTCATTACTTGCAATAAGAATCTAAGTCAAATATTAATTTTTCAATTTAATTTTTTTTTTTACATCAGTCAAATTTCATAAAAACTTTAAAATCAACAAACACTACGTCTAAATAATGAAATTCAAATGATCAACAAAGTATGAATTGACAAAAAACATCGATAAGATACACGAGGTACAAAGGTAAGTATACAGTACATATAAAAACTGAAACTGACCGGAATTATTGACTTTCGGTCAACTTCCAAAAATCTGAACCCTCCGAAAACCAGACAAAATTGACAGTCCAAATGAGGATCGGTTTTCAGAAGTTGCACTGTATATATAAATGTCAGAAGATTCCCATTAGCATATCATGATTATTTTTTCTTCAAACTATTTTCATAAATGTGGCGATCATTTAGAAAACCTCAGGTACCAACCTTCCTTAAGATAGTCCTCATATTCTAGAAAATAAAGTTTGCTGTACAGAAACCACTTTCACAACCAGGCCAAGTTTACTTGGTCATATGAGCTCAAACATTATTGCCTGATTCCCACATAACCATGGTAACCCATTAACATTTGAGTTCACATGACCAAGTAAACTTGGCCTGGCAGTGAAAGTAAAAACTCTCTTACCACAATAAAAGGGGAAACCGCTTCAGAAAGCTTTCGCTACATGGCGGACTTTCAAACAAATGTAGAAAAAAAGAATGGTCACATTTCAGGAACCCTATTGCAGGAACAAGGAAGAAAAATATGTTTGAACACATGACAAAAAAACCCCAACTATTGCTATTTACTTCATGATATGTGTCAGAAAACAGAAAATTGTTAAGTACTGTGATACAGTGGAACACTGCTGTATATGTTTTACTCTACACTGTGATACAGTGGAACACTGCTGTATATGTTTACACTACACTGTGATACAGTGGAACACTGCTGTATATGTTTTACTCTACACTGTGATACAGTGGAACACTGCTGTATATGTTTACACTACACTGTGATACAGTGGAACACACTGCTGTATATGTTTTACTCTACACTGTGATACAGTGGAACACTGCTGTATATGTTTACACTACACTGTGATACAGTGGAACACACTGCTGTATATGTTTTACTCTACACTGTGATACAGTGGAACACTGCTGTATATGTTTTACTCTACACTGTGATACAGTGGAACACTGCTGTATATGTTTACACTACACTGTGATACAGTGGAACACTGCTGTATATGTTTTACTCTACACTGTGATACAGTGGAACACTGCTGTATATGTTTTACTCTACACTGTGATACAGTGGAACACTGCTGTATATGTTTTACTCTACACTGTGATACAGTGGAACACTGCTGTATATGTTTACACTACACTGTGATACAGTGGAACACTGCTGTATATGTTTTTACTCTACACTGTGATACAGTGGAACACTGCTGTATATGTTTACACTACACTGTGATACAGTGGAACACTGCTGTATATGTTTTACTCTACACTGTGATACAGTGGAACACTGCTGTATATGTTTACACTACACTGTGATACAGTGGAACACTGCTGTATATGTTTTACTCTACACTGTGATACAGTGGAACACTGCTGTATATGTTTACACTACACTGTGATTACAGTGGAACACTACTGTATATGTTTACACTACACTGTGATACAGTGGAACACTGCTGTATATGTTTACACTACACTGTGATACAGTGGAACACTGCTGTATATGTTTTACACTACACTGTGATACAGTGGAACACTGCTGTATATGTTTTACTCTACACTGTGATACAGTGGAACACTGCTGTATATGTTTACACTACACTGTGATACAGTGGAACACTGCTGTATATGTTTTACACTACACTGTGATACAGTGGAACACTGCTGTATATGTTTTACACTACACTGTGATACAGTGGAACACTGCTGTATATGTTTACACTACACTGTGATACAGTGGAACACTGCTGTATATGTTTTACACTACACTGTGATACAGTGGAACACTGCTGTATATGTTTTACACTACACTGTGATACAGTGGAACACTGCTGTATATGTTTACACTACACTGTGATACAGTGGAACACTGCTGTATATGTTTTACACTACACTGTGGTACAGTGGAACACTGCTGTATATGTTTTACACCACACTGTGATACAGTGGAACACTGCTGTATATGTTTTACACTACACTGTGATACAGTGGAACACTGCTGTATATGTTTTACTCTACACTGTGATACAGTGGAACACTGCTGTATATGTTTTACTCTACACTGTGATACAGTGGACACACTGCTGTATATGTTTACACTACACTGTGATACAGTGGAACACTGCTGTATATGTTTTACACTACACTGTGATACAGTGGAACACTGCTGTATATGTTTTACACTACACTGTGATACAGTGGAACACTGCTGTATATGTTTTACTCTACACTGTGATACAGTGGAACACTGCTGTATATGTTTTACACTACACTGTGATACAGTGGAACACTGCTGTATATGTTTACACTACACTGTGATACAGTGGAACACTGCTGTATATGTTTTACTCTACACTGTGATACAGTGGAACACTGCTGTATATGTTTTACTCTACACTGTGATACAGTGGAACACTGCTGTATATGTTTTACTCTACACTGTGATACAGTGGAACACTGCTGTATATGTTTTACTACACTGTGATACAGTGGAACACTGCTGTATATGTTTACTCTACACTGTGATACAGTGGAACACTGCTGTATATGTTTTACTCTACACTGTGATACAGTGGAACACTGCTGTATATGTTTACACTACACTGTGATACAGTGGAACACTGCTGTATATGTTTTACTCTACACTGTGATACAGTGGAACACTGCTGTATATGTTTACACTACACTGTGATACAGTGGAACACTGCTGTATATGTTTTACACTACACTGTGATACAGTGGAACACTGCTGTATATGTTTACACTACACTGTGATACAGTGGAACACTGCTGTATATGTTTACACTACACTGTGATACAGTGGAACACTGCTGTATATGTTTTACACTACACTGTGATACAGTGGAACACTGCTGTATATGTTTACACTACACTGTGATACAGTGGAACACTGCTGTATATGTTTTACACTACACTGTGATACAGTGGAACACTGCTGTATATGTTTTACACTACACTGTGATACAGTGGAACACTGCTGTATATGTTTTACACTACACTGTGATACAGTGGAACACTGCTGTATATGTTTTACACTACACTGTGATACAGTGGAACACTGCTGTATATGTTTTACACTACACTGTGATACAGTGGAACACTGCTGTATATGTTTACACTACACTGTGATACAGTGGAACACTGCTGTATATGTTTTACTCTACACTGTGATACAGTGGAACACTGCTGTATATGTTTACACTACACTGTGATACAGTGGAACACTGCTGTATATGTTTTACACTACACTGTGATACAGTGGAACACTGCTGTATATGTTTACACTACACTGTGATACAGTGGAACACTGCTGTATATGTTTTACTCTACACTGTGATACAGTGGAACACTGCTGTATATGTTTTACACTACACTGTGATACAGTGGAACACTGCTGTATATGTTTACACTACACTGTGATACAGTGGAACACTGCTGTATATGTTTTACTCTACACTGTGATACAGTGGAACACTGCTGTATATGTTTACACTACACTGTGATACAGTGGAACACTGCTGTATATGTTTACACTACACTGTGATACAGTGGAACACTGCTGTATATGTTTACACTACACTGTGATACAGTGGAACACTGCTGTATATGTTTTATTCTACAGACAGTAGAACTCTTCTCTTTGAAAAAGGTAAAACTATGATTGTATGTGATACAAGGCTACAAAGAGTAGAATATTTATCTTTAGAAAGTAAAAAAGTGACTGTGTGTGATAATACAGACTAGTGCAGATAGGAAAATGAAAAATCATGACATAAAGAACAGTCTATGGGTATTTATAAATTTTATTTATAAAAAAAACTACCAGGAAAGGGACATGTTGGTAATAAATTTAGTGAAATCCATATAAATGATGTATTTTATAATTCTTTTATAATTCATTTTAGTGAAATCCATGTAAGTGATGTATTTGATAACTCATTTTAGTGAAATCCATGTAAGTGATGTATTTGATAACTCATTTTAGTGAAGTTTTTCTGCCGACGTCATGCAGACT
Source organism: Atrina japonica (assembly GCA_030159075.1). Classification (NCBI taxonomy): domain Eukaryota; kingdom Metazoa; phylum Mollusca; class Bivalvia; order Pterioida; family Pinnidae; genus Atrina; species Atrina japonica. The sequence goes on from BROG01000245.1 coordinate 606,933, forward strand.
CCGCATTGTCCAGGTCAAGGCGTAAAGGATTTTTCAAAATATCTGCTGAAAAATTGAAGGTAATGTATTTTGAAAAAATAATTTGTTTTGCTAATGTTTTGCCTTTTGAAATAGAATTTGTCAGGTGTGATGTTTTAGAACAAAACTGTCTTAAGAGAAAAAAATGTCTTGTATAACCTTAGGGTCTCTGATATATACGTAATAGGTACTACCTATGGAAAGGGGTAAAAAAAACATTCATCAGCAGTTTTCCATGTTGGTTTTTACATGGTAATGTTCCATTTCTTATAAAACAAAATATTCACATGAACTCCGGCAAAGCCATGAAAGAAAGTTCAGCTCCTTTTTAAAAATGCAGGAAAAAGCATTCATTGGGAGCATATTTGATCTCATAAGGGCAACACCTGGTACCTTATATCATCTAATGGTATCACTTATATTACCTTGTCATTGTCTGAATTCTGTTTCAGTTAGCATTTTAAGTCATAAAATGTTTATTTAATATGTTTAAGACAAAAATATATTACGCTTCCAATTTCTATATTGGTCCACTTGTCCATGTTATCACTTTTGAATTGTAAGTTTTTGCTGAGGTTTATGAAAGGCATTTTTATGTTATTATTATGTTTATAGAAAGTGATGTGAAAAATAACAAAGGTACTATAAAGTTTTTGGTCAGGATTATTTGTCAGGTTTGGGCATAATTGGCTTTCAGAAACATATGCTGACCATGGAATGATTGTAAACAGTTGTGAAAGTATGAAAATGTACTGTACAAAAACATCAAATAGGATTTTTTTGGTCTTTTCATATGAATTTAATGCTTTGTTACTATTTATAAATATATGTCATGTATGTAGACTAACAAAAATCTAATTTTTTAAATATTGTAGATGAGTATAAGAAATGTTATGAACATGCAAACTTCTCCAGAAAGTGTAGAAGGTAATTTTTTTTTCTGTTTGCACATTATGCATGAAATTTTTAAATGTAATTTATCTACTGCTATTTTTGTGAAACATTTTTCTTCAGTCTAATTATTTATAACTGTTTGATTAGAGTTAAAGGGGTCTCTGTCACTGAGTGGTTAGAGAATCTTTAAGCTATGAAGTCTCTCAACTCTAGTCAGCATGGCTTCGAATCCTACTGGAACCTAAACTGATTTCATGAGAAAGTTTACTTGCAAAGGCCAGTGGTCTCTTCCCAGGTACATTGCAACTAAATTCTTTCCTTTACCAATAAAAACTGGCTGCCACTGTATGACTGAAAAATTGTTGAGTGTGGCGTTAATTAACTTTTAAATTCAAAACAAAAAATAAAAAAGGTGAAAGTAAATAATCTTTAACTGGATCAAACTGCTTCATGGTAAGGCCATCTGAAAAAATCTTTGGTCTCTAGGCAACTGATTTTGAAAATATGGAAGGAAGGCTGTGTTTTTATTTATTTTGTTTTTCAATGGCATTTTTTAAGGGTTTCATGTTTTCTTTTTATGGATTATTGTCTTGCATCACTCCATTTACACATGAAAGTTCCTTTGATTGTATGCATGCTTCATTGATAATTTGTGCCCAGTTGTATCAAAGTAAGACAAAGTCAAAGACCCCATGGAACTGCTCTGATCTAAGCCAAGTGGCCTCTATATTTGATGATCTGTCTTCTAGTATCTTAAATTCATTTGTACATGTATCAGGAGAGAATTTATTTTCATCTCTAACATACAAATAGGTGGGTGATTTTTTTTATCATTTAGCAATAAAAACAAATCATAGGCCAAAATTTCAGAAGGACAGGACTGTCTGTGAACCAGATGAATTTTTGTCATACTTGTTACTCATAAGTGATAACCATCTTGAGTTTTGAAAAATAGAAGTATATTTGCTTTGTTTCTACAGTGCTTACTTTATGACAAAATGATTGTTTTGTAAATCTTCTATGTATTTAGCAATCTAATTGACAGCCGCTCTCTTATCTCTCTCGTTCTCTTATCTCTCTCGTTCTCTTCTCTCTCTCGTTCTCTTCTCTCTCTCGTTCTCTTATCTCTCTCGTTCTCTTATCTCTCTAGTTCTCTTATCTCTCTCGTTCTCTCGTTCTCTTATCTCTCTCGTTTTCTGATATGACCATAGAGGATCTAACACAATCTGCTGTGGGGTCATGTGGTGATGACCTTTAGCAGACGTGTAATAATCAACCTATGAAATTGTGACTTACAAAGTGAATGGCAAAGCGATGTTATTTATTTTATAAAAAGGAAACCGTTAGTCCACAAAATTCCATCGTAGCATCTTTGGAGATTCGAAACTATCCAAGGTTTTGAAAAGAATTCTCTTCTTGTGTATTTTGTGTGCTCAGGGTTGTTTGTAATGTTAAAAATGTTAATATCTCTTTGCCATTTGATAAACTTACAAGATTGTGTAAGTTGCATTTCAGTGGTAAAAAATGACACACTTACAAGGTCATGACCCCATAGCATATTGTGTTAGATCCCATACACGACATATCAGAAAAATGGAGCTATTAGAGATTGGTTTTTAATTAGATTGGTATTAAGTGATTACCATTTAAATGGGTTTGACTGTATTAGACATTAATTATATTATATCCAAGTTATCAGATTTGAGCACACATTATATATGCTATATCCAAATTATCAGATCTGCAGTGTCATGAGCACACATTATATATATTATATCCAAGTTATAAGATCTGCAGTGTCATGAGCACAAATTACATATACTATATCCAAGTTATCAGATCTGCAGTGTCATGAGCACACATTATATATATTATATCCAAGTTATAAGATCTGCAGTGTCATGAGCACACATTATATATACTATATCCAAGTTATAAGATCTGCAGTGTCATGAGCACACATTATATATACTATATCCAAGTTATCAGATCTGCAGTATCATGAGGACCATTTTATATTTACTGTCACAGCATCAAAAAATTTGAAAGAATAATATTTCACTTATTTCTTTGCAGCACCAGAAATAAGCCTTCCAAGCAGACCAGACTTCCTCCTAAGTAGAGTGTTGAAATCCTCAATACGAGCTGAATTCTATAATAACTCTGAAGATATGACAGAGGAATCCACAAGTGAAAAAGTTGAAAAGTCCAGCTTGTCAGCTTTTGACCATGAGAGATCAAAAGGAGATTTTCAAGAGTCATCTGCTTCTGCAAATGTTGAAAAGAAATTTGACAAGAAATCATATGAGAGGGATGTTCAAAAGAAAGTTGAAGAGAAAACAGATGAGAGGGATACTCGAAAAAAAATTTATCAAAAAGTAAATGAGAGGCATGCTCCAAGAAAAGTTATCAAGAAAACAGATGAGAGTGATGTTCAAAAGAAAGTTGAAGAGAAAGCAGATGAGAGGGATACTCCAAGAAAAGTTGACAAGAAGGCAGATGAGAGGGATGTTCAAAAGAAAGTTGAAGAGAAAGCAGATGAGAGAAGTCTTCCAAGAAAAGTGGAAGACAGCAGTAAAATGCCAGTGAATACCAACACTGTGTTAGACACATTCGACGCTCTTCAAAAGTTTGAAGAGGAAAGAGAGGAGTCTAGTTCTTTGTCTAGTTCTGAAGATGATTCTGAAGTTAATGAAGAGAAACAAAACAAGCAAGATCCAGAATGTGTAGAGGCACTAGAAAAACATGAGCTTCCTGCCAAGGAAGAAAAACCAGAGCAGGCAGAGGAAGTAAAAGAAAAACCACATGCAATAGATGATCTTGATGAAGTTGAAGAAAAGCCAGCTAAAATAGATAAGCCATTAAGAGTGTTAAAACCAGACAAATCTGATACACCTAAAAGTGTCCAAGAAATGAAAAATCGACCGGACTGTCCTCCTAGACTTTTTGTAAAACCAGAGGAATCCAACTCTTATTCAGGAGATAAGCCATCACACAAATCAACAATGGTTAGTAAATTAACAGACGACAATCCTGCTGACAATTTAGACAAGTCAGATATTTGGTTACCGCCACCTAGTGTTGAGAAGACTCGGTCAAGAACAGCTGATGATGTAAGTGATGAAGGGTCTAGCAAATTAGAAACAAACAGAGGTGCCAAAGAGGAAGGGCATGATTGGGAAGTTGTAAGCATGGAAGAACTAAAACCAAGGTAAACCCCTGTATATAAAGGATACACCATAATTCATTTTTGTGGTACTGAAACATTGGAGTGCAAAGTGATTTCAAGGGACAGTTGGTCACTATGACAACATTAACAATTTTATGGGAAAATATATATCATTGATTGAAGAACTTTTATGTTGTTATCCCATTTGTTTTTTTTTTTGTTTATTGTTATTTAACGTCCCACTCAAGAATATTTCACTCATATGGAGACGTCACCAAATGCCGGTGAAGGGCTTCAAATTTTGGCCTATGCTTGGCACTTACGGCCATTGAGCAGTGAGGGTTCTTTAACGTGCCGACACCTACTGTGACACGGGACCTCCAGTTTTTACTGTCTCATCCGAATGACAGGAAACCAACCTGCTGCCGGCGAGACTCGAACTCACGATCTCACGATCCAGAGTGGAGCGCGCTACCGACTATCCCATTTGTGATTAGATATAAATGAGTAAAACAGTAATACACGTTCATAGAAAACAGTATTAAGTTCAGAATATACAGTTACCATGGTTACAAAGGATATTTTTATGCACCGTCCCCTTCAAAGAAAAGGGATTTCATTGTCTGTTTAATATCTCATGAAGTCATTGCTTCATTGTTATAATTTTTCATATGCAGAATGTTTACTAGTAATAGATATAGATAACACTTACTGATTTTCAGGTCAAATGCTTAAATGTTACCAGGGGCAATGTAGTTTCTGTAATCTACAATTGGTGTATGCCAGATATTTTGATATCCTTTTGTTTGATAGTGACAATATTTCATGCATATACATGGCTTGGTTATTGGTACTAGATGACCCCTGTTGATTTTCAAGCCATTGGCAAATGCAGTACTTTATATAATTGACATGGTTTTGAAAAGTGTTTTATGCCACACTCAACAATTTTTCAGTTATACGTTGGGGGCCAGTTTTTAATGGTGGAGGAGAGAACCTTGTCACCCAGGAAGAGACCATCAGTCTCTTCCCCAAGTAAATTGGCAAACTTTCTCACAAAAATCAGCTTAGGTTCTTCATGATGCTCTATTCACTTGGCCACACATAATTGATGTCTGCCTAGTCTCTTTAGAGCTCTTGTTCTTTCCTTGTGATGACCATGATGCTATTTCATATACTGGTACTTGCCTCTTGGTTCTATCTCTTTTGGGCAGTTGAAAGCCCCCATTTCCAATCAGAAATTAAAATGAAAAACCAGTATATATGTATAAGAAAACAGTAAATATTTTTTTATATTTGTAGCATATAAAATTCAGATACATTGTACACGGATTCACATTATAAATATTATAAAATTTCCTGATATAATTTCATGTCTTTTCTCCTTCCCCTTTTAAGTGGTGGTAAAGAAATCGTCACGGAACTTGCTGGAGCAAATTTGCAAAAAACACTACGAAGAAATGTAACAATTGGGGAGGCAAAAAATATCTTTGAGAAATTCGCTGCTGGACCTATTGATCCTCCACCAGTACAGAGAGGTAAAATGAGGCCGAAATCAACACCTGCTAAAGGTAATAATAGTTAATAGATTTGTGAGATAATAAGTTTCAGTTTATATATATATATAAATAATTCTGTTTCTAGACATGTGAGAACAATAATTATCTATGTTGATATGTGTAACTAATCTGTATCCAACTATTTATCTGTCTATCTATCTATCTATATATCTATCTTTTTATCTATCTATCTATCTATCTATCGATCCATCCATCTATCTGTATCTATCTATCTATCTATCTATCTATCCATCCATCCATCCATCCATCTATATATATCTATCTATCTATCTATCTATATATATATATATATATATATATATATATATATATATATATATATATATATATCTGACACTTATCATTTCATGTTTTGACATGTGAAACCAATCATTCTGTATCTAGACTATTGAAACTGATTGTTCTGTGTCTAGACAGGTGAAACTCATCATTCTGTATGGTGCCATGTGAGACATCCTTGGCATGTGAGACATATCATTCTTTTTTAACACATGAAACTGATCATTCTATGTCTAGGCATGTGATGCAGATCATTCTATCTCTAGGCATGTGATACAGATCATTCTATCTCTAGGCATGTGATCCAGATCATTTGATGTCTAGGCATGTGATGTAGGTCTACTTTGTATAGGCATGTTATGCAGATCATTCTTTGTCTAGGCACATGATGCAGATATACTTTGTCTAGGCATGTGATTAGGATCATTGTTTGTCTAGGCATGTGATGCAGATCATTTGATGTCTAGGCATGTGATGCAGATCATTCTTTTTTCGAGTCATGTGATGTGATTCATTCTATGTCTAGGCATTTGATGCAAATCATTCTTTGTCTAGGCTTTTGATGCAGATCATTCTATGTCTAGGCATGTGATGTGGATCATTCTATGTCTAGGCATGTGTTGCAGTTCATTCTTTTTATAGTCATTTGATGCTGATCATTCTATGTCCAGTCATATGATGCAGATCATTCTTTGTCTAGGCATGTGATATGGATCATTCTATGTCTAGGCATGTGTTGCAGATAATTCTATGTCTAGGTATGTGATACAGATCATTCTTTGTCTAGGCATGTTATGCTGATCATTCTATGTCTACACATGTGATGTGGATCATTCTATGTCTAGGCATGTGTTGCAGTTCATTCTGTTTATAGTCATTTGATGCTGATCATTCTCTGTCTAGGAATGTGATGCAGATCATTCTATGTTTACACATGTGATGCAGATCATTCTTTGTCTCAGCATGTGATGTGGATCATTCTTTGTCTAGGCATGTGAGGCAGATCATTCTATGTCTAGGCATGTGAAGCAGATCATTCTATCTCCTGGAATGTGATGCAGATCATTCTATGTCTAGGCATGTGATACAGATCATTCTATGTCTAGGCATTTAATGCAAATCATTCTTTGTCTAGGCATGTGATGAGGATCATTTTACCTCTAGGCATGTAATGCAGATCATTCTATGTCTAGGCATGTGATATGGATCATTCTAGGTCTAGGCATGTGTTGCAGTTCATTCTTTTTATAGTCATGTGATGCTGATCATTCTATATCTAGGCATTTGATACAGATCATTCTTTGTCTAGGCATGTGATGTGGATCACGGATCATTCTATGTCTAAGCAAGTGATGTAGATTATTCTTTGGGTAGGCATGTGATGTGGGTCATTTTTTGTTTAGGCAAGTAATGCAGATCATTCTGTGTCTAGGCATGTGATGCAGATCATTCTTTGTCTATACATATGATGTAGATCATTCTTTGTGTAGGCATGTGATGCAGATCATTCTTTCTAAACTTGTGAGATAGATCATTCTTTCTAAACTTGTGAGGTGGATCATCTTAAAATGTTAAACATGCCCCTCTGTATCTGTCTATTGTATGATTTAAAATGCAAAACCATAAATTACAAGTATGTTGTATATTCTATGATTTAAAATGCAAAACCATAAATTACAAGTATGTTGTATTATCCATGTCATTCATGACTTTTTATACATGTTAAATTAATGTTGCTGTTTTTTATTTTTGTTGATTGTTCAATGACTTTTTGTTAAGAGTTTTTCACTTGAAATTTAAGAAAATGGTTTATATTGTAGCAGGGAAGCTATGGGATAAGAATCTTGGTGGTGACATCATACACGAGGAGAGTGAAGATAAGATAACTCTACGAAAGGAAATGGAAATTAAGGTTGTTATTATCAAATCATGAATAATAATGAGTTTTACCATCTAAAAATAGGACTATAGTAAAATCAGCTAACATTTACCCCCCCCCCCCCCCCCCCCCCCTTCCCCAAATAAGAACAAAAAAAACCACATAACCCTCCATCAAAAAATAATATTGTCATGTTGTTTATTTGCTATGTACAGTGGAATCTCATTCTGTCAAAATCGGATGAGTCGAAATTCCGGTTATGTCAAAGGGGAATGGGAAGTCTCGATTATTTTACTTTATATTTATACAACTTTTATTCTGGATATCTCGAATTTTTATCTAAAACTTTTGCTTATATTGAAGTATTTTTCTTGTCTGAAAGATCGAAATATTATAGAATTGTCACTAGTTATTTTGAAATTACCCTCTGTGGTTGAAGGTTTACATTTTGTATACAGAAATCATTGTATAAAATTAATTGTTTAGATGGAAAACATGGCCAATCAACTCTTGTAAATGAGCCAAGGTGAAAGTGCAATAAATAATTGCTTAATACAATTTGAATTAAGCAATAGGTCTATCTGTTTTATAATTAGAATAGAAAATACGTGAATTGAAAATTTGGGTTTTCTCCAATTTCAGGATGTTTTGAAGTAAACGTGGCCATCTTGTGAATTTCGAGATGACAAGATTCCACTATATAATGTAAAGAATTAGAATTGCATTAACAGTCAGAACTATTTTTATACCTGGCACAGTTCATTACATAATGCCAGGCTTATGCATGTTCCTGCATGTATACCCAATAGAATCACTATTTTAAAAAAAAAAATGCCCTACTGCATATTCTATACATCTGTATGTATGGTGCATCATATATTTTGATTGAAAACAGTCATCTTCTGTATGTTATCCCTGTTGATTAGTTTTGCTAGGTAACCCAAATTATCTTGTTTATTCTATAGCTGTTCACAAAGTAATTGATGTTTAACTTCAGACAAATGACCCTTTCTAACTTTCTAACTACTTTTACAGTGTATTGAAAATTTCTCAAAAACATAATGGTTAGCATTATAAAACCTGTAAAATCTTTACATTTTTTAAAATATAAACTTAATTTTGAGAATTTGCCCTCGTATTGCTTTGTCTTGGACCATTCAAGCCCCCATTAAATGACCTATTTTGTTACAAACCCACTGTGTGCCAGTAATATTAACTTATCCAACTCAAATAAATTTTTGTTTACAGAAACCAGAAGATATTCCTCCAAAAGTTCTGCCAAGGACTAACAGGATATCCACTCCTATACAGAAATTTCCAGACTTTGTAATTCCAGCCAGACCAGAAGTCAGTCCAGATCAGTCAGTTGCTCAGAGTGACACAGATAAGGTCATGACCAGGGATAAAGATCAAATCACAACCAGTGACTTAGACAAAGCTAAGACTGAAACAGAAGTCGTCACAAGACCGTTAGAGGAGACTGATGTAGGAGGAGCTACTTCAAATGTCATCACAAACTCTGAAAGCTCTGACACAAGGTAGATGTGATTTGTTTGTGTTTTATGCCACACTGAATGATTTTTCTTTAATATGGTGGAGGAGAGAACCTGGTTACAATGTACCCTGGGAATCAACCAACAGTCTTCCACTGGTAAATTGACAAACTTTCTCACAAAATCAGCTTAGGTTCCAGTGTGGCCAGAGTATTGCACCTGATGAGAGATTTCATACTGTAAAGTGCAATACTCTGGCTACATGACCATGGTGGCCCCGGTAGATTTGAAAATAAACTTTTTATTTTACAGAAACAAATGAGGGGAAAATAATTTTTTTTTTATAATTCATAGTACAGTAAAACTTGCTTTAATGACCACCTGTGTATAAAGACCACCTGGTCACAAAGACTGTTATTTACTGTCCCCAGTAGTACCATTTGTGTACAAATCAACCTCTATATATAGACCACCTCCCTATAAATGCCCCTGAGGGGGTCTTTATATGCAAGTTTCACTGTATTTGGCTTATGATGCAAATAAGTTACAGTGAAATTTAGAAAGCTGAAAAATAATCTTTTACACAAAATCTACTTGATTATATTTACATTGGCACCTGTCCTGAAAGACCACCCAATCTGCCACTAAAATGTGATCTCTCAAGACAGGTGATCTTTCAAAAGAAGTTTTATTAAAAGGATTTTTTAACCAAGTAGTATTCAGAATGTGGTCTCCAATGACAGGTGGTCTCAAATGACAGGTGGTCTTTCAAGACAGGTTCCATTGTAAACACCCAGGTATGTGTTGTGGCCTTTGATTATTCACTTGATGAACAATGTTTTTATGATGTTGAGCATGAAATCAATGATCATATAGCGTTCATGTAAAAATTCAGACTCCCCAACATCTCTACCATTTTGAATTCTTTGCCATTCACATCACACATTTACAGTTTGATGGTGTTCTTTATTACATGTATTTACCCACCCTCCCATATTTACTAGTTAGTATAATTTTCTGATCAGTAGTGTAGGCTGTAAACATAAGTATAGATCCACCTTGAACTGATTGATATCCTATACATATGATATCCTAGTGATATTTCTTACCTTTGTAGAAATGAATACATGTTTTACTTTCATAGAAATCAGACACTAAAACACACACACACATACACACGCACGCACACACACACACGCACAAACACATGTTCACAAACACACACACATATACACATGCATGCACACACACATACACATGCATGCACATACACACACATACACATGCACACACACACACACACATAGCTTTTTCATGTTTTTCCCTAGAATTCATTGCAAATGACAATTTCCATGTTAAAGGGTGCCTTAGTTGGGAGACTGTTTCCCTGTAGGTAAGGTGTTCTACATCAGCCAATCAGAGCATTTCTAAATTGAGCATCAACAAACACAAATAAACAAATTTATCATATTGGCAGGCGCTCAGGGTTGCTGAGATGAACATAGAAGATCTTAAGAACTACAGGATTTAAATGACACTTGCAGTAGCAAAAACAATAAAACTGATAAAATTGTTTGAAGATTCACCCAGAGTGCAATATTCTTTGAAGATTCGTTTGGAATGCAATATTGTTTGAAGATTCACCTGGAGTGCAGTATTGATTTGGTAAACTAAAACAGCTACAGTATACCATTGAGGGAGTTAGCCAGATTATGGTTCCCCTTGACCTGACCTATTTCCCAAGGCGATACCCCAGAAAATAGATCTGGTCTCGGGGAACCAGATTCTTGCAAACTCAATCTATGGTATACAAAGGTATACTTTAGCTGTATAATATACTTTATAATTTTTCTACTTGCTCAAAACCATTATGGCCATTTAGGCCATTTAACTCTTAAATTCATTTAAATTGATTTAGTGATAATGATGAAGATGAAGATGAAGAAATAACAGAAGCACTTCAAGAAAACTTTGGTAAAACATTAAGAAGAAACATTACGATTGATGAAGCCAGAAAAATCTTTGATGTTTTCCAAAAGACCAAGACCCTTGAAAGACAGGAAAACAAAAAACCAAAACTGTTTATAACAGGTATGTTACTGATTATATCAGGTATGTTGAGTGATAGGTAAAACTGAAACTGATAATAACAGGTGAGAGATGAAACCCAAACTGATTATATCAGGTATGTTGAATGAGAGGTGAAACTGATTATAACAGGTATGTTGAGTGAGAGGTAAAACTGAAACTGATTATAACAGGTATGTTGAGTGAGAGGTAAAACTGAAACTGATTATAACAGGTATGTTGAGTGAAACTGATTATAACAGGTATGTTACTGATTATATCAGGTATGTTGAGTGAGAGGTAAAATTAAAACTGATTATAACAGGTATGCTGAGTGAGAGGTAAAACCAAAACTGATTATATCAGGTATGTTGAGTGATAGGTAAAACTGAAACTGATTATAACAGGTATGTTACCGATTATATCAGGTATGTTGAATGAGACGTAAAACTAAAACTGATTATAACAGGTATGTTGAGTGAGAGGTAAAACTGAAACTGATTATAACAGGTATGTTACTGATTATATCAGGTATGTTGAATGAGAGGCAAAGCCGAAAACCGAAAGTATACATTACAGATACAGTATTTGACCCAATAAAAAATTAAGGAATGGAAATGGCACTTATGGGGATCAGTTAAGAGTCAGATTTATGTAAAATATTTAATTATTCTTATCAGTCACAGTGGTAAGGTTGTTGTAGTAATTACCAAGTATGCCTATCAACATTCTTCTGTTACTTTGGGTGGGTGGGTGGGCTAGAGACACTTAAGATTTTCCTCGTTAACCTGCTAGAAAAGATTCTTGATTGTGTGTAAATAAGGCAAATAAATCTTAATTATAGGGGAGAAGCACTTATAGGTACCGTATTCGGCCGTGTATAATCCGCATTTACGTATTATCCGCACCCCCCATTTCAGCATCAGATCTCGGAGAAAAAAGGACTTCGTGCGTATAATCCGCGTTGACTTTTTTCCAAAATAAAATCGTCGGCGAGATTGATTATTATTTGTGTATAAGTGCAGTATGACGATCGGAAATATTTTCAAAATTCGCAGATCGGTATTTGGAAGAAATAGATAAATATTTATTATAGATATATATATTCGAGATATTAGATAAGGGATATGATAAGCAAATTAATGATTTGAAAATAAATAACAAAAGAAATATCAAAACATCAGTCGAAGTCTTTGTAAAATTACATTCCGTTAATTACAGCGCAATCATTTGCTTTTGCTGGCGTGGTAGCCTATATATTTACTTAATAGTATGTATTAGAACAACATTTGAAATAGATATTATATTTGCGGAAATCGGCGACATAAAAGTTTGTAACAATTTTAATTAGCGGAGAGCACTTGTACATAAGCGATCTATATATCCAAAGTATACGTAATTATTGAAACAAAGGGATATATATACAGATCCAAGTATACTGTTTCTGTTACACGCATCATTGATTATGAATGGAGACATATACTACAAACATTAATTACCTTGGTGTGGCATTGTGTTATTTTACACCTTTTATCATATTTTCAATTTAAAATTAACTCATCGTACTTACCTGTATAATTGGCATGTTCCATAACTTAGTACTACACTGTAGATGTACATGTACGGTAGTAAGAGAGTTACTTTTGTACGAAATGTGTAAAATAACATTCCTCCACAGAACAAAACACCCAGAAAACATTGTTTTATTTATTAATGTATAGTCATCGTCTCAAAACAAACAACGCAAAACTACATAATATGATATAAATGGGAAAATACGAAACTACAAGATACTACATATTTGCTCTTCCATTTAGCCCCCTCATTTACAGTTACAACATGGCTGTTCGCTTCGTCGTTCATCAGCGTGAAATAATTATTAGAATTCTTGTTGTTGAATTGTTTTATTTTTCAATAATAACAAAACTTCATGATGAAGATAAGCAACAGGTACTGTACTATTCTGTTTCCTCGCCAAACATCGCAACTAGGCTTGCCTTGCACAGACACTTGCGTTATGCAATCCACCGATCACAACACTCAATCAAGGGATTGCATTACACAAGTGCCTGTGTAGTCTACCCTATTTGTAAACTGAAACACACAAAAATAAAAGACAACAAGATTCATTTATTGATTTATTCACCGTCACTGTAGACATAAATGATGATATACATTGACTCGTACATCGTTATTACGAAAAAACTTTGTCAGGCTTACCACCCACATCGAATCTCATGCAGTAGTTCCTGCGGAAAAAATGTCCTATGATTCTGTAGTACTGTATTATCCGCACCCCCCTGCCTGAGACAAATTTTAGAGTGAAAAGAGTGCGGATTATACACGGCCGAATACGGTACATGGGTGCTAATTAGATAGAATACAATATTTAATTGTAGTGTTTGTTTTAATGCCCTTACAGTGGTAAGTAGGAATGGGGGATGGTGGATGGGACTGGTTAAGTACATGTAGAAAATATGTATGTAAAATTGATAATATACCTTAACTACATGGTATCTCATGATGTGTAAGTAAAACCAATACAACACCTGTATGTCAAACCAATATAATACCTGTATATGTTAAACCAATGCAACACCTGTATATGTTAAACCAATATAATACCTGTAGATGTTAAAGTAATATAATACCTGTATGTTAAACCAATATAATACCTGTATATGTTAAACCAATATAACACCTGTATATGTTAAACTAATATAACACCTGTATATGTTAAATCAATAAAATACCAGTATATGTTAAACTAATATAATACTTGTATGTTAAACAAATGTAATACCTGTATATGTTAAGCTAATTTAATACCTGTATATGTTAAACCAATATAACCCATGTATATGTTAAACCAATGTAATACCTGTATATTAAACCAATATAATACCTGTATATGTTAAACCAATGTAACACCTGTGTATGTTAAACTAATATAATACCTGTATATGTTAAACCAATATGACACATGTATATGTTTAACCAGTGTAACACCTGATTTTGTTAAACCAATATAGTACCTGTATATGTTGAACCAATATAATACCTGTATGTTAAACCAATATGATACCTGTATATGTTAAACCAGTGTAACACCTGTATATGTTAAACCAATATATAATGCCTGTATATGTTGAACCAACATAATACCTGTATATAAAGTAAAGCAAATATAAAACCTGCATATGTTAAACCAATGTGATACCTGTATATGATAAACTAATATTGTAACTAAACCAATGTTATAATTGTATATCATAAACCATTATCATATGTCTGTACCAGATATGACTAAATTTGTATATGCTATACTGACATGCCCCCGTGCATTGAATATTCTCCAAATGCACCCCCATGCATTAATTATTCTTGTAATGCACCCACTGTTTGGCACTTCTCTATTTATATTGTGTCAATAAAAAGAAAAAAGAATACGAGTGTTATTCGTTTCCTGTACAGTTCATCGCCTGCTTGTCTGGTGTCATCCCAAATCACGAAACTGAACATGGGTAATTCTTTGTCAGCTAGAACATTGGAATTAGAAAGTATGTTGTGACTGTTGTATCTTGTTATGTGTTATAATTTAGACACATGATGAACAATTATAATATGACCATTTCGATATCATACTCCTTCTCAGCCCTCTGTCCCGAAGACACTCAGGCTGATATGGGGAACGTCAGGCTGGGAAGGAGTATGATATCAAAATGATCATATAATAATCTCTATATATAATACCTGTATATGTTAAACTAATATTATACACGTACCTGTAAATTATAACTGTACAACTGAAAGCTCATAAAAGAATCTGGTATAATCTTCCAAATATAAAAATAAAAATATCAATTGAGGGTAAGATGGATAAAAAGATTGGTACGTTTATAAAAATGTTCTTTTCATGAACCAGTTATCAGCATATTAAGCACATTTCAATAGACATGGTAGATATGAACATATTTCAGTAGACATGGTAGATATGAACATATTTCAGTAGACATGGTAGATATGAACATATTTCAGTAGACATGGTAGATATGAACATATTTCAGTAGACATGGTAGATATGAACATATTCAGCATAGATGTAATGTCTATCATTTACCAGGTGTTCATTCACTTGAGCAGTGTGTTCTTAGTGTGTCTTGGTATATTCTATATTTGTATTTCTTTTAGGCAGAGGGGAAGAGCCTGTATTATCAATTCCAGAGGTGAGTAGCATTAAAGAATTCCTAGCATTTTGTATGACTGAAGTCCATATGTCATATGGTATGTGAGTAGATTTTATACCATAGTCCATATGTCATATGGTATGTGAGTATATTTTATACCATAGTCCATATGTCATATGGTATGTGAGTATATTCTATACCATAGTCCATATGTCATATGGTATGTGAGTATATTCTATACCATAGTCCATATGTCATATGGTATGTGAGTATATTTTATACCATAGTCCATATGTCATATGGTATGTGAGTAGATTTTATACCATAGTCCATATGTCATATGGTATGTGAGTATATTCTATACCATAGTCCATATGTCATATGGTATGTGAGTAGATTTTATACCATAGTCCATATGTCATATGGTATGTGAGTATATTCTATACCATAGTCCATATGTCATATGGTATGTGAGTAGATTTTATACCATTCCTTTCATTAAGTGTACAGAGTCTGGCTGTACATATATTTTACACATGTGTTTAATATTTGACCATTCCTTTCCTGTGTTTGCCATAAAATGAAAATCAGTGTGGCAGAGCATATCAGTGAATTTGTGTCTAACAATTGATTTACAGAATAATAAAGACCTGGATATTGTATTTACAATTGATTTACAGAATAATAAAGACCTGGATATTGTATTTACAATTGATTTACAGAATAATAAAGACCTGGATATTGTATTTACAATTGATTTACAGAATAATAAAGACCTGGATATTGTATTTACAATTGATTTACAGAATAATAAAGACCTGGATATTGTATTTACAATTGATTTACAGAATAATAAAGACCTGGATTTACAATTGATTTACAGAATAATAAAGACCTGGATTTACAATTGATTTACAGAATAATAAAGACCTGGATATTGTATTTACAATTGATTTACAGAATAATAAAGACCTGGATTTACAATTGATTTACAGAATATTAAAGACCTGGGTATTGTATTTACAATTGATCAGCAACAGTAACAGAAACCGCCATTAACAATCAAGCAATTCATTTTTAAGCATGAGAAGGAAAATCTAATTTTGGCGGGAAAATATTGTAGTAAGTCACACAATCACGTAAAAGAAGGCAACAGTGATCACTGTTATCATTTCATGTGTTATATCTCTAAAGTAATTCAAATTATCTAACATTAAACCTAAAATATAACATTTCAGGAAACACCTGCCTTTAAGCCTAATCGCATCCTAGATATATTAGATAAACGTTCAGAGGAGCAGACACAGGTAAACAGGAAAAAGTTTGAAGCTGCTGTGAAAAACTTAGATGATGAAAAACATGAAATGGAAACTGAGAACTATCGACGCAAGTTATGGACAACTTGTTACAACCCAGGGAAGAGAAACATAGACAGTATGTACACTTTTATTGTACCCCAAGCAGGGGAATATATTAGAATCATGTCCATTTTCTTATTTTGATTATGAATAAGGCCCTGTCACATTTGTATGCATTGGGGTTACAAACATCATTGCTACGGATTTTTTTGCTATCCTGTAGCAAAGTTGTCAGTCCGGTAGAAAAACCCATACTGCTGACATGCTTACACCCAACATAGAACAGTTGAAATGTACCAATAACAAACGTAATGCACGGCTACATGCCTATGAATGAGTGACAAACAAAAAACGAACATTAATCGGCCAATCAGGACACACACAGGTTGCATCCCGGACAAACTGAACACCAAACGTACATCAACGTGCGCGTGCAGGAAACAACAAACTATACAAATTCTATACAAAATTTCTCTTCAAAAGATAAAGACACAAAAGTCTGAAATTGAAGGTTTTTTTAAGAAGCTGGATCAAGTGTGATGAAGCCTGCCAAGAAAAGTTGCCATCTGAAAGATAAGGAGAAGGCCCTGATGCTAGAGTGGATAGAGGCCAATCCTTTAAAGTTCCATATACAGACTGGACAACATATGCCCCCGTAGACCTACAGCATATAAACAAAGGAATTAAGAACAATGACAGGAGATGTACAGGACAAAACTGGCCTGCACAGGACAACTAATGAACATAAAACTGACATAAAACGAATATACTGACAAACAATCAACAATTCTTCAGTTATATGATAGCCCCAGTTACAATGTTCCCAGAAGAGACCACCGGCCGTCTGCAAGTAAACTGGCAAACTTTCTCACAAAATCATCCTAGGTTCCAGCAAGGCTTGAACCTGCACTGACCAGAAGTGAGAGACTTCATGGTTCAAAGCGTGAGGCTCTAACCACTGGGCCACGGAGGCACCCCCTGTCCATCTGTCCATTTGTCTGTCTGATGTAGATTAAAAATTGTCTTAGCAATTCCTCTTACACTGATGAAAGATTAAATTACCTAGATTTGTATGAAGGAAGGAATATTGGATCTAACTCACTGTCATTGGCTCTGGGACAGGGCTCATTTGGTTACATAATGGAAATGTTTTTATCTTTTAAAGTCATCTTCACTTTTAGTTTTGATAAATCAGTTTTTTTTTTTAGGAAAACTATATGCATGTTTATAAAGATCATGAGGCCCTCTTCCCAAAATGTGAATTTCATTACCCTGTGGAAAGATTCAGAATCTTGGGTGGGGCCCATTCAGTATAAAGTGTAATTATTTTTTATCTATAAAATATTCTTGAATTTTAATCAATCTGAAGGAAAGCATGAAGTCTTGTATCAAAATAACGAGATTCATAATTTGAATCAGCCATTCTAGTTCTAGAGTGGGGCCATTTTGGTTGTATATGGAAATGCATTTAATCTTCAAAAATCTTCATCTTTTCTTTTGATGAATCAGAAATTAAAACAATATACATTTCTATAAAGAGCATGAAACCATCGGAAAAAAATTGAAATTCATGACCCTTGGGTCAGGGGGTCAGAATCTAGGGCAGGGCACATTTGGTTTTATACTGGAAATGGATTTAGTATTTAAATATCTTTACTTCTGATGATTTGGAAGGAAAACTTGTTTACATGTTTATAAGGGTTAGAAAGTGGCAGAATTGTTTATATTTCATAAATTTATTAGGTCTTTGGAAAACATTTTTGTAGATTAACATAAAAACTCTTTTATGTAGATTAACCGATAAAAAACTCAATTTGTATACAAGGTACCACTGTTGACTGTTAGGACCCATGAGACTTTTGTTTGTAAAGCTGTTAATGATGAATACATACCAATAAATAAAGGTGTATAAACAAGCACACCACTATATAAAGCAACACCACTATATAAAGGTGTATATATAAAGGTGTGTATAAAGGTGTATAAACAAGCAAACCAGCACACCACTATATAAAGCACACCACTATATAAGGTGTATAACACCAAGCACACCACCAATATATAAAATGTGTATAAACCAGACCACTATATAAAGGGTGTGTAAACAAGCAACCACTATATAATCGTGTGTAAACAAGCATAAACAATGGTGTATAAACAAGCACACCAATATATAAAGGTGTATAAACCACTATATAAAGGTGTGTAAACACACCAATATATAAAGGTGTATAAATATAAACAAGCACACCACTATATATATAATGCACACCAATATATAAAGGTGTATATAAACTATATAAAGCAAGCACCACTATATAAAGGTGTGTATAAACAAGGTGTGTAAACAAGCACACCATATAATGGTGTGTAGACCACTATATAAAGGTGTATAAACAAGCACACCACTATATAAAGGTGTATATATATAAAGGTGTATAAACAAGCACACCACTATATAAAGGTGTATAAACAAGCACACCACTATATAAAGGTGTATAAACAAGCACACCACTATATAAAGGTGTGTAAACAAGCACACCACTATATAAAGGTGTGTAAACAAGCACACCACTATATAAACAAGCACACCAATATATAAAGGTGTATAAACAAGCACAAACAAGTAAACACACACTATATAAAGGTGTAAACAAGCACAACAAGTAAACACACCCTATATATATAAACAAGCACACCACTATATAAATGGTGCACACCACTATATAGGTGTAAACAAGCAGACCACTATATAAAGGTGTATAAACAAGCACACCACTATATAAAGGTGTATATATATAAAGGTGTATAAACCAGCACACCACTATATAAAGGTGTATAAACAAGCACACCAATATATAAATGTGTATAAAGGTGTGTAAACAAGCACACCACTATATAAAGGTGTGTAAACAGCACCACTATATAAAGGTGTGTAAACAAGCACACCACTATATAAAGGTGTGTAAACAAGCACACCACTATATAAAGGTGTGTAAACAAGCAGACCACTATATAAAGGTGTGTAAACAAGCACACCACTATATAAAGGTGTGTAAACAAGACAAGCACACCACTATATATATAAAGGTGTGTGCACACCAATATATAGGTGTGTAAACAAGCAAACAAGCAAGCACAGCACTATATAAATAAAGGTGTATAAACAAGCACACCAATATATAAAGGTGTATAAACAAGCATACCAGAAAACAACAATAAATAAACAAGAAGATTTATATTTAATGAAATTTTGTTTAATTCAGCAGGTTTTGATTTCAAGAAGAAACAAATAGAGAATATATCAAGTGAGATTTCACAAGGCAGACCAAAGGTAATTAGCATTCAGTTTCACCTATGTCTAAAATTTATCAAATGGTAATCATATTTCAATTGAACAGGGCACAGCTATGAGGTCAAACACGTGTGACCCCTAGCAGGGTTTCATTAGATCTCCTACCTGACATATCAGAAAATGTTAGTGATGAGAGATTGGTTTTCAATTAGATTGGCACTGTGCTTTTGTAAACTTGTTATATGTAGTGAGGTATTTGATTCTTTATGGACTAGAGGTACCTGCTAAGAGCCCTACAATCTATTATATACCAATTCATAAATACAGAAACAAATACAATGGTCAGATATTCATGATTTTAACTGATTATATTTTTAACAGTTACATAGATCTAATTCTGATGAGGCAGACATAAGGAGAGCACAGAGGGTGCAGTTAGCAGCTCGTAAATTGGCCAGGAATGTAGAACAGCAAAGAGTAAATGTGGCTCAGGAATTAAAACTACAATTGGAGGAGGCTGAGGTCAAGTTGATGGAAGTCGAGGAGAGAGGAGTAGAGGTAGAGAGGGCTCTAGAGGATGAATCAGGTAGGGTTCTTTAAATCTTTTTTGAATATTTGGTCAAATTTGTTTAATTTAGTAGTACATTGATACTATTTTATTTCTTCAGAAATTCTTGCAATTTCATTGTGCATTATTTAAAGTATTCAATATATTTGTATATTAGTATTTAAAAAAAAATATGCACAAAAATGAATGTGCAGGGTTTGTTTTTTTTCAACTGTGATAATTTCTGTTTACTTCATCTAAACATTTGAATGGGACATTTACTGTGATCAAATTGAAATTATATTGAAGATAGATGTTGTGGTGTACAGAATTATTCTTCATATAGTGATTCAATATAATATACGTATAACATTGCTGTCCGGGTGGTAGCGGAACTTGTCATCTCTGTAAATATCAGCCTCACCGTGTTTGACAATGTGCTTTTCTTGGGATGACAATGTCCACTACCACCCTCTCCAAAATGTTATATTGGTGTATATATAATAATATCTTAAAATAAGTTACACACTTTAAGATTGTATTGTCAAAACTCCTTTTTTTGTTATCTTATTGTTTTAGTAATTTTCATTTTAAATCAATATGAATAAGTAAAAGTTCTGTAATATGGAATTTTCCTCCATGCATTTATATATAGAACTCGCCCCCTCTAAACACTCTTTTTCACTGATGTGTTTAAGAAATATATTTTTTCAATTATTAAAAATATTTTATGAAGAAAAATTATTGCTATCAATTGATGAAATTTTTTGAAGCGCCTTTTATTTGAAAGACAATCAACCTTTTCATGTATTTTTTTTTAATTGTGTAGTGGATGGAAGAGAGAAGAGTAATTTGATGCAGGAGTTATTTACCTTGACCATTCATCGAAATCAGTTACTTCAGTATGAAGAACAGTTAGTGGCTTTAAGGTAAGAATTTTTTTATGTAAACAAAACCAATGATTTGTAGAGAATTTGTAGTGACCGTTTCTTTTGGTTTTTTTACTATCTTCATGCAGCATCCACTATTTTCATGATGGTGAGATGGATGGGGAGGGGATATTTTCAATTAACTCATACAATAAATTAAATCAGAGTAAAAAACTGAATTGAAGATTACACAAAATAACTATATTGATATTAAAACATTATTCAACACGTTGAAGTACATGTATTAAGGGCTGGTTAGTGGACACGTAATTTTAATTACTGCCCTTTTTATATGTTTTAATCAGCTTTCTTTTATGTGATTTTAATATAAAAACTACTAGGATTTTAACTATAAAGACATTGCTTGTGTAGAGTATGTTAAAATGTTTAGGGTTACTGGCCTGGGTAGGTTTGGTTTAGGGTTACTGGCCTGGGTAGGTTTTGTTTAGGGTTACTGGCCTGGGTAGGTTTTGTTTAGGGTTACTGGCCTGGGTAGGTTTGGTTTAGGGTTACTGGCCTGGGTAGGTTTGATAACATGGCAAGGACGAAAAAAATTGTTGTTTCTATTTATAGAATGCAGTTAGATGAAGATGTAGCGTTAGATAAATCCATGCAGTCCTCTTTCGGGAAATCATCAGGTGTCACTAAACAAAAGAGCAATGACGTTGATTCCGTACATGAAGGTGATGGTGATGATGAAAAAGAAGAAGATGATGATGATGATAGTGATGAATGTAGTGAGGAAAATTCATCAGATGATGACATATCAAAGTTAGTACCAAAAGATTCAACATTAGATGATGATATAAACGATTTGTTACCAACGGAGCAAGAAGATACAGGGAACCTTATTCTCCCACAATGTAAGTAATTTTTAGTGTGTGAGCATAGCAAGCTCTTTATTGTAGAAATGTTCCTTCCAGTGTGTACTATGGGCTGATAAAAGAACTATTTTGATTGGTCAAAATTCCTAGAAACATGGCTGCCATAAATACTGATTGGCTAAATTATACAGATGGTCGAATACAATGGGTTTGTTGATAGCCTGATCCCTTTTAAATAGCTTAGATATGACAGCTTGCCAACATATTAACGTTCCAATAAAGCAATGCCAAATATCCTATGCCCTACCGATAGTTTGGCAACAATTTGATCTTGATTTTAAGCAAGCGAAGCAAGCATTTTATGGTAATGGAGTAGAAAATGAGTTGTACATACATTGGATTCAAGACACTGGTTTTCCTAACCTGATGCATTTGATGTTACATTATGTGTTACAATGACAAAGCGGCGCTCACTTCAAGGCAATGCCTTAGTTATATTATGTCTAATCAAGGTCTATTCAATTAACTTATTCACCCAAATATTACGCATTTGCAGTGGTCAAAGTCATTGATTTATAGACGAGTCAATTGTTTTTTAGCGGTTGATGACTTTCACATATGCAACATTGATATCAGAGATGATTTCATTCCTGTGACTTCGATCACCTTGTGATTCAATTTCAAACATATACACAACTGTACTCATGAATCAGAATTGTGACTGAAGGAGTTTCAAAAGCCGAGGGGTCAGCAGGGGGTTCCAATGTATAGAAAAAATTTATTAATCTAGTAGAGTTGAGTGTGGCTTAAAAACTGTTAAGTGTCATGTAAAAACTGCTGAGTGTGGTATAAAAACTAATAAGTGTGGCATAAGAACTTGAGTGTGGCATAAAAACTTGAGTGTGGCATAAAAAACTGTTGAGTGTGGCTTAAACACTGTTATAAAAAATGTTGAATGTGGCTTGAAAATTGTGAAGTGTGGCATAAAAACTTGAGTGTGGTGAAAAATGTAAAAAAATTCAGATACCAAAGTATAAAACAATAGAACGTCCAGGACATAGATACAAATCCGGTAAAAATGGACAAACACGGACCTCTGGAAACCAAGAGGTGGGATCAGGTGCCATGGAGAAGTAAGCATCTCCTGTCGACCGGTCACACCCGCCATGAGTCCACAATAAAAACTAATAAGTATGGCATAAAAACTTATTGTGGTGTAAGAAATTGAGTGTGGAATAAAGAGTGTTGAGTGTGTCATAAAAACTGTTTGTGGTGTAAAAACTACTGCATGTGGCGTAAAAGCTACTGAGTGTAGTATAAAATCTGTTCTGTTCAGTATGGCGTAATCTGTTGAGTGTGGCGTATATACTGAGTGTCATAAAAACTGTTGATTGTGGCTTAAAAACTGCTGAGTGTGGTGTTAAAACTGTTAAATGTGGCATAAAAACTAAAGTGTGGCATAAGAACTTGAGAGTGGCATAAAAACTGTTGAATGTGTCATAAAAACTTTGTGGCATAAAAACTGTTTAGTGTGGCTTCAAAACTGTTAAGTGTAGTGCAAAAACTGCTGAGTGTAGCGTAAAAACTGTTAAATGTGGCGTAAAAAAAAAGGTATGGCATAAGAACTTAAGAGTGGCATTAAAACTGTTAAATGTGTCATAAAAACTATTTGTGGCATAAAAATTGTTTTGCTTAAAAACTGTTAAGTGTGGCGTAAAAACTGTTAAGTGTGGCGTAAGAACTTGAGTGTGGCATAAAAACTGTTGAGTGTGTCATAAATACTTTGTGAATTCAATGGTATGGGTTTTTTTGTCGTCTATGGCAAACCGAGGCTTCTGATTGGTCAAAATTTCAACATTGTCAGATTTTGATGAAATTTGGAATTGATGGGTATCAAGGGATTTCAATGATATGGGTCTCATTGCTATCTATAGCAAACTTAGGCTTCTGATTGGTCAAAATTTCAACACTGTCAGATTTTGATGAAATTCGGAATTTATGGGTATCAAAGAATTTCAATTTCAATGGTATTGGTTTTGTTGCCATTTATGGGGCTTCTGATTGGTCAAATTGTCAACATTATCTGGTGTTGATGAAATTTGAAATTTACTGGTATCATCGATTGCGATTTCAGCCTTATGGCTTTTATTCCTCAAAACCTGTGAAAAACAATTGCAGATTGTTATGTAAATAAATGCTGGTTGATATCAACACGACTTGTTTCAAAGTTTGGGGGATATCATGTAACAGTACCCTGTTACAATTAGCCCTTGTTTAATAAACAAAACAAAAATAGAAATTATACCTATTTCTTCTGTTCTTGATTAGTGGAATTAATGTTCAAGCGAAAAAAGGGTTTCTTGTAGATTATTTGATGTCATAAAGGTCAGTGCTCTGAAAATAAAAAAATTGAAAAATGTAATCAGTTGTGTGTAAAGTCAGCACTGCATAGTCCAATGAATAGATACTGTGGAGTTACCACCTAGTGGTTCTATAGCACAAATTTAGACAAATTTTAATCTCACAAACTGTGGTTAAAAATTTACTATTGCCATTTTAAACCAGAAATGACCAAAGAAACAATATAAAGAAACACTTTGATGACATAAACTTTGATGAGTCGAAGGTCAAGGCACCACCTAGACAAGATTGAAACATCATGACTTTGACTCATGAATGGTAACATAGATTCAAAAGATTTTCAGTTTCAGATGTTCTATAAAATGTATTTGACTGCTTCGAGACCATAGAATACATATACGCTCATAAGATTTAAGGATTGTTTTTCATTTTTTTAAAAGCTTTGAGTATAAATGCAATGGATTATGGAAGTGCTGCACGTTGAATTTTTTTCCAATATCCATTGCATTTATGCCAATACTTTCCAAAAATGAAAAACAATCCTTATATTTATATATACTACCATTTTCTGTGAATCTGTAGTCAGCTGGTTACGAAATTCATTCTATGAAGTTGGCTTTGCAGTGGGAGTTTTTCATATGACGTAACAGCTAAACAGCTGTGTGAGACGAGAAGTAGTTCCCCTTTTCTGTCCAGAAATACTAAATGGAATTAAGGTTTATTTTCTTATTTTCATATCATTTTGAAAGAAACAAGTGATATGGAAAATTTTGAATACATGTCAGATTTGTTTTGAAGTTATTTTAAAATATTCGTCTGCTTGGTAACCGGAAGGTTAAATGTGTCAGAAGAGAATTGAAAATGCAAATGGCCACGCCCATGACTATGCTGTATAATGTATTTACAACGAATTTGCGTTTGAATTCTGATATATTATTAATGGGATATACTATAGAAAGTTTGAGTGTGACTTAAGAGAAGGGAGACAACTGATATTCATTCATGACAACTGAAAGTGGCCATTTTATTTGACATTTTTTTTACCAATCAGCTGGGAACCATGATGACTGATTTGTACGTAACTTACGTAAGTATTTCACACAGCCTGATTTCACATGATGTGAGTGACAAATTGTTTCTGAAGGATAGGATTCTGATCCGGTGAAGGCAAACAAATCGACCTGTTTATCAGAGATGCTTGACAAAGTTGCACTAGATCTAACTCTTTTCTTCTGCTGTAACTACGAAGCGAACTTTCATTTCTGTGCCAGACTGTGGTCTGTGGTTCTGGTCATAACATGACCTAGATATATCTCGATATGGGCCTGTAGGCTGTACAATGTGCTACAGATGTAGTCTGGTGTTTCCGATTTCTTTCTGTGATTTTTATTTGTTTTGTGGTAGGCTTAATGTATGTATAAACATGTGATATTCTAATCTTTATTGATTCGTTCATGTATTCTTACGCTGAAAAGTAAAGCAGTTAATCCTCGGGTAGCCTGGGTTCCTGGCCCAATCTTACTTCATCGAAGGCTAATACTCGGGGCACGTGACTGCAAATACTTATTATGCAATATATCGCTCTATATACTTGCAGTGAAGAGAATTGCAGTCGGTATGTAAATATATATGAATAAATGCTAATATTAAATTATAATACATATGTATATATATAAGATGTTGCTACATTTGGAATTGTAACATGTATATTTGTAGTTGGTGTGGATCTCTGGGAGTGTGCATTTTGTACTTTACTCAACAAACATGAAGCCGATTTTTGCGATGCTTGTAATGGTAGGTACATTTATACACTTTTCATTAAATCTTAATTTTATTTATTTTGCAAAAATTAACAAAAAAAGTTCTGCTAATAATATAAATATAAAAAGTCTGACTTGGATTAAAATCTATAACCTTATTGCAAGACAGATACTGTATCCGTATCTACTGCTGGTAGACAGTCAAGCACTTTCCTTCTGAATTGTAATTATGAAATGCATTTGATATAGTACATAACTCAAAGTAGATAGTCTCCAACTTCTGCAAAATTTCTTATTTTAATTTTGTATTATTTTCCCTAAATAAATTTAAAAAAAAGTGAAACAATCATTTGAATAAGAGAATGCACATTTCCAGGTCAGGTAATATGGAAAATTTATATAATCTTGGCCAATCCTGAAAATCTGATTTGATAAGCAGGCCAAGTTCATAGAAATTCTTAGACTTAATTGAATTCTTATGTTTCATGGTTCCTTATGCACTAGCATTGATACATCAACTATAATATTCACATGCATTGATACATCAACTATAATATTCACATGCATTGATACATCAACTATAATATTCACATGCATTGAAACATCAACTATAATATTCACATGCATTGATACATCAACTATAATATTCACATTCATTGAAACATCAACTATAATATTCACATGCATTGATACATCAACTATAATATTCACATGCATTGATACATCAACTATAATATTCACATGCATTGATACATCAACTATAATATTCACATGCATTGATACATCAACTATAATATTCACATGCATTGATACATCAACTATAATATTCACATGCATTGAAACATCAACTATAATATTCACATGCATTGATACATCAACTATAATATTCACATGCATTGATACATCAACTATAATATTCACATGCATTGATACATCAACTATAATATTCACATGCATTGATACATCAACTATAATATTCACATGCATTGATACATCAACTATAATATTCACATGCATGGATATAACAACTGATTTTTTACTCTCTTTTTTATAGCTTGGCGTTGTAGGATATGCACACTGGTTAATATGAACAATATGAAAAAGTGTGATGCCTGTTCTCAAAATCGACCATTAACAACGAGCAACACTGTTACACTGGGATCTCAGCGTCAAGAATCATGTGCATGAAGAGGAGGATTCAACATTTTTCAATATTCCAGTTTGATTTTACATTATTACAGTGATCATTTTACACTTTCCTTGTACAGCCCCATCACAATAGTTTGTCAACTATTGCCAGTTCCCATGCTTTCTATGTTAAATCAATGTTTTTCAAATACCTGCCACTAAGTAATGCCTGCATCAATTTTTATCAAAGTTTACTTTTTAAGGTATATTCAATCATCATCACCTAATGCCCCTTTAAAGTGGCATTAGCTGTGTGTGTGTTTTTTAAACATTTCTTTCCTTTTTTCCTACTTCAATTGATATACAATTAAAAACTGAGATATACATGAACACACATGTAGCCATAAAAAAAACAATTACAAAAATGAGATATACATGTACACATGTAGACATAAAAATAAAATTACAAAAATAAGATATACATGAACACACATGTAGCCATAAAAAAAACAATTACAAAAATAAGATATACATGTACACACATGTAGCCATTAAAAATACAATTACAAAAATGAGATATACATGTAGCGATAAAAAATACAATTACAAAAATAATATATACATGTACACACATGTAGCCATAAAAAATACAATTACAAAAATGAGATATACATGTACACATGTAGCCATAAAAATACATATACAAAAATAAGATATACATATACACATATAGCCATAAAAATACAATTACAAAAATAAGATATACATGTACATACATGTAGCCATCAAAAATACAATTACAAAAATGAGATATACATGTACATACATGTAGCCATAAAAAATACAATTACAAAAATAATATATACATGTACACACATGTAGCCATAAAAAATACAATTACAAAAATGAAATATACATGTACACACATGTAGCCATAAAAAATACAATTACAAAAATGAGATATACATGTTCACATGTAGCCATAAAAATACAATTACAAAAATGAGATATACATGTACACACATGTAGCCATAAAAAATACAATTACAAAAATGAAATATACATGTACACACATGTAGCCATAAAAATGAGATATACATGTACACATGTAGCCATAAAAAATACAATTACAAAAATAAGATATACATGTTCACACATGTAGCCATAAAAAATATAATTACAAAAATGATATATACATGTACATACATGTAGCCATAAAAATACAATTACAAAAATGAGAGATATGTACACATGTACATACATGTAGCCATAAAAACACAATCAAAAAAATGAGATATACATGAACACACATGTGGCCAATAAAAAATACAATTACAAAAAAAGATGAAATATACATGTAGTTATTAAAAAAATACTATTACAAAAATGAAATATACACATGTACACACATGTAGCCATAAAAAATACAATTACAAAATTAGATATACATGTACACACATGTGAGCCATAAAAATACAATTACAAAAATTAGATATACATGTAGTCATAAAAAATACAATTACAAAAATGAAATATACATGTACACACATGTAGCCATAAACAATAAAATAACAAAAATAAGATATACATGTACACAAATGTAGCCATAAAAATACAATTACAAAAATAAGATATACATGTACACACATGTAGCCATCAAAAATACAATTACAAAAATGAGATATACATGTACACATGTAGCCATAAAAAATACATATACAAAAATAAGATATACATGTACACATGTAGCCATAAAAATACAATTACAAAAATAAGATATACATGTACACACATGTAGCCATAAAAAATACAATTACAAAAATGAGATATACATGTACACATGTAGCCATAAAAAATACAATTACAAAAATAAGATATACATGTTCACATGTAGCCATAAAAAATAACAATTACAAAAATGAGATATACATGTACATACATGTAGCCATAAAAAATAAAATACAATTACAAAAATGAGATATATACATGTACACACATGTAGCCATAAAAAATACAATTACAAAAAAGAAATATGACATGTACATAAAACATGTAAAATGCCATAAAAATGTACCAATTACAAAAATTAAGATATATACATGTTCACATGTAGCCATAAAAAATATAATTACAAAAATAAGATATATACATGTACATACAAAAAATAGCCATAAAAATACAATTACAAAAACAAAAATGAGATATACATGTACATACATGTAGCACACATGTAAAAAAACACAATCAGAAAAATGAGATATACATGAACACACATGTGGCAATAAAAATACAATTACAAAAATGAAATATACATGTAGTTATAAAAATACTATTACAAAAATGAAATATACATGTACACACATGTAGCCATAAAAAATACAATTACAAAATTAGATATACATGTACACACATGTGAGCCATAAAAATACAATTACAAAAATTAGATATACATGTAGTCATAAAAAATACAATTACAAAAATGAAATATACACATGTACACACATGTAGCCATAAACAATAAAATAAAAAACAATAAGATATACATGTACACAAATGTAGCCATAAAAATACAATTACAAAAATAAGATATACATGTACACACATGTAGCCATCAAAAATACAAAAATACACAAAAATGAGATATACATGTACACATGTAGCCATAAAAAATACATATACAAAAATAAGATATACATGTACACATGTAGCCATAAAAATGCAATTACAAAAATAAGATATACATGTACACACATGTAGCCATAAAAATACAATTACAAAAATGAGATATACATGTACACATGTAGCCATAAAAAATACAATTACAAAAATAAGATATACATGTTCACATGTAGCCATAAAAATATATAATTACAAAAATGAGATATACATGTACATACATGTAGCCATAAAAAAATTACAAAAATTACAAAAAAATGAGATATACATGTACACACATGTAGCCATAAAAAATACAATTACAAAAAAGAAATATACATGTACACACATGTAGCCATAAAAATACAATTACAAAAATGAGATATACATGTACACATGTAGCCATAAAAAATACAATTACAAAAATAAGATATACATGTTCACATGTAGCCATAAAAAATATAATTACAAAAATGAGATATACATGTACATACATGTAGCCATAAAAAAATACAATTACAAAAATGAGATATACATGTACACACATGTAGCCATAAAAAATACAATTACAAAAATGAAATATACATGTACACACATGTAGCCATAAAAATACAATTACAAAAATGAGATATACATGTACATACATGTAGCCATAAAAATACAATCAGAAAAATGAGATATACATGAACACAGATGTAGCAATAAAAATACAATTACAAAAATAAGATATACAGGTTCACATGTAGCCATAAAAAATATAATTACAAAAATGAGATATACATGTACATACATGTAGCCATAAAAAATACAATTACAAAAAATGAGATATATATACCATGTACAAATACATGTACAAAATAAAAAATACAATTACAAAAATGAAATATACATGTACACACATGTAGCCATAAAAATACAATTAGATAAACATGTACACATGTAGCCATAAAAAATACAATTACAAAAATAATATATACATGTTCACACATGTAGCCATAAAAAATATAATTACAAAAATGAGATATACATGTACATACATGTAGCCATAAAAAAAATTACAATTACAAAAATGTAGAGAAAAAATATACATGTTGAGATACACACATGTAGCCATAAAAAAAAATACAATTACAAAAATGAAAAATATACATGATATACATGTACACACATGTAGCCATAAAAATACAATTACAAAAATGAGATATACATGTACATACATGTAGCCATAAAAATACAATCAGAAAAATGAGATATACATGAACACAGATGTAGCAATAAAAATACAATTACAAAAATAAGATATACATGTACACATGTAGCCATAAAAAATATAATTACAAAAATAAGATATACATGTACACAAATGTAGCCATAAAAATACAATTACAAAAATAAGATATACATTTACACACATGTAGCCATAAAAAATACAATTACAAAAATGAGATATACATGTAGCCATAAAAAATACAATTACAAAAATAAGATATACATGTACACACATGTAGCCATAAAAAATACAATTACAAAAATGAAATATACATGTACACACATGTAGCCATAAAAATACAATTACAAAAATGAGATATACATGTACATACATGTAGCCATAAAAAATATAATTACAAAAATGAGATATACATGTACATACATGTAGCCATAAAAAAATACAATTACAAAAATGAGATATACATGTACACACATGTAGCCATAAAAAATACAATTACAAAAATGAAATATACATGTACACACATGTAGCCATAAAAATGAGATATACATGTACACATGTAGCCATAAAAAATACAATTACAAAAATAAGATATACATGTTCACATGTAGCCATAAAAAATATAATTACAAAAATGAGATATACATGTACATACATGTAGCCATAAAAAAATACAATTACAAAAATGAGATATACATGTACACACATGTAGCCATAAAAAATACAATTACAAAAATGAAATATACATGTACACACATGTAGCCATAAAAATACAATTACAAAAATGAGATATACATGTACATACATGTAGCCATAAAAATACAATCAGAAAAATGAGATATACATGAACACAGATGTAGCAATAAAAATACAATTACAAAAATAAGATATACATGTACACATGTAGCCATAAAAATAAAATTACAAAAATAAGATATACATGTACACAAATGTAGCCATAAAAATACAATTACAAAAATAAGATATACATGTACACACATGTAGCTATAAAAAATACAATTACAAAAATGAGATACACATGTAGCCATAAAAAATACATATACAAAAATAAGATATACATGTACACATGTAGCCATAAAAAATGCAATTACAAAAATGAGATATACATGTACACAAATGTAGCCATAAAAATACAATTACAAAAATAAGATATACATGTACACACATGTAGCCATAAAAAATACAATTACAAAAATGAGATATACATGTACACATGTAGCCATAAAAAATACAATTACAAAAATGAGATATACATGTACACAAATGTAGCCATAAAAATACAATTACAAAAATAAGATATACATGTACACACATGTAGCCATAAAAAATACAATTACAAAAATGAGATATACATGTACACCAGTAGCCATAAAAAATACATATACAAAAATAAGATATACATGTACACATGTAGCCATAAAAATACAATTACAAAAATAAGATATACATGTACACACATGTAGCCATAAAAATACAATTACAAAAATGAGATATACATGTACACATGTAGCCATAAAAAATACAATTACAAAAATAAGATATACATGTTCACATGTAGCCATAAAAAATACAATTACAAAAATGAGATATACATGTACATACATGTAGCCATAAAAAATACAATTACAAAAATGAGATATACATGTACACACATGTAGCCATAAAAAATACAATTACAAAAATGAAATATACATGTACACACATGTAGCCATAAAAAATACAATTACAAAAATGAGATATACATGTACATACATGTAGCCATAAAAACACAATCAGAAAAATGAGATATACATGAACACACATGTGGCAATAAAAATACAATTACAAAAATGAAATATACATGTAGTTATAAAAATACTATTACAAAAATGAAATATACATGTACACACATGTAGCCATAAAAAATACAATTACAAAATTAGATATACATGTACACACATGTGAGCCATAAAAATACAATTACAAAAATTAGATATACATGTAGTCATAAAAAATACAATTACAAAAATAAGATATACATGTACTCATGTAGCCATAAAAATACAATTACAAAAATAAGATATACAAAACATCAAAATAATATTTTTGAACGAAACATAATTATTATGTAATGCTATACTAATGCTAAAACAATCTGGCTAATTGTAAATAATTCATATGAATACACCTTCACTGAATATTGGTAGCAACTGTATGGGTAAAATACATTGGGACATTGCTTACTAGACCACTTCTGTATATTGAATATTGTAAGCTTTAGTAATATGACTTAGCGACCTTAAATTCAGTTTACCATGTATTGTATTATTACTATTATCCGCATGAGCTCTAGGAATATGACTTTGTGACCTCATGCTACATTCAACATGTCATCTGTTGTTACTAGATGTATGACTAAGCTCCAATTATACCTACAGTATATGAGCTCTAGTTGTATGACTGAGCTCCAATTATACCTACAGTATATAAGATCTAGATGTATGACTGACCTCCAATTATACCTACAGTATATGAGCTCTAGTTGTATGACTGAGCTCCAATTATACATACAGTATATAAGATCTAGTTGTATGACTAAGCTCCAATTATACATACAGTATATAAGATCTAGATGTATGACTGAGCTCCAATTATACCTACAGTATATAAGATCTAGGTGTATGGCTGACCTCCAATTATACCTACAGTATATAAGATCTAGGTGTATGGCTGACCTCCAATTATATCTACAGTATATAAGATCTAGGTGTATGACTGAGCTCCAATTATACATACAGTATATAAGATCTAGATGTATGGCTGACCTCCAATTATATCTACAGTATATAAGATCTAGATGTATGACTGACCTCCAATTATATCTACAGTATATAAGATCTAGGTGTATGACTGAGCTCCAATTATACCTACAGTATATAAGATCTAGATGTATGGCTGACCTCCAATTATACCTACAGTATATAAGATCTAGATGTATGGCTGACCTCCAATTATATCTACAGTATATAAGGACCAGATGTATGACTGACCTCCAATTATACCTACAGTATATGAGCTCTAGATGTATGACTGACCTCCAATTATACCTACAGTATATAAGATCTAGGTGTATGACTGAGCTCCAATTATACCTACAGTATATAAGATCTAGATGTATGGCTGACCTCCAATTATACCTACAGTATATAAGATCTAGATGTATGGCTGACCTCCAATTATACCTACAGTATATAAGATCTAGGTGTATGACTGAGCTCCAATTATACCTACAGTATATAAGATCTAGATGTATGGCTGACCTCCAATTATACCTACAGTATATAAGATCTAGATGTATGGCTGACCTCCAATTATATCTACAGTATATAAGGACCAGATGTATGACTGACCTCCAATTATACCTACAGTATATGAGCTCTAGATGTATGACTGACCTCCAATTATACCTACAGTACATAAGATCTAGGTGTATGACTGAGCTCCAATTATATCTACAGTATATGAGCTCTAGATGTATGGCTGACCTCCAATTATATCTACAGTATATAAGGACCAGATGTATGACTGACCTCCAATTATATCTACAGTATATGAGCTCTAGATGTATGAATGACCTCCAATTATACCTACAGTATATAAGGTCTAGATGTATGACTGACCTCCAATTATATGTACAGTATATAAGGTCCAGATGTGATATATAATTCAGCCTGATCTCTTAGTTACATGGCGTGTTGACTTAACATATTTGATTTTTAGATGTTTAACAATATGAGTGAAATATAATTGTCATGTGATGATGTTTATAAACTATTGAATTTTTTTTTATAGAACATGAAGCTTTACTTTTAAAAACGGCAGTTACTCATATTATAAAAACTGTGTTTTGTAAGGTCTTTGACCTACTTTCATCCTAACCAGCGATACTCCAACTCAACTTTTGTTTCACTATGTATATGTTTTTGGACTAAGAAAAACAATATCATAATATATATTGATATACAATCAGTTGTGTGAAATATATATTTATCATAAACGATACTGTCAATATGGTACCTCAGAAATTGATTATGTATTCAAACTTTTTTTCTGCTTCTAAAGGTTTCTTCAAATGAGCAGTCTTTTTCATCATTATTTCTACATGTAATTATATGCTTTATAAGCATCTACTTGCAGCATTAACTGTGTTTTCAACTTCACATAGCTAACGCTAAAGTCGCAGCAATATCTGACAAGTACAAAGACATTTCCTACATATTAACTGTAATTAAGTTAAATCGAATTTCAACTTATCTGGGTTTTTTTCTGAGAGAGTATGATCTTCCTGTATTGACTCTTTTATGAATACATATTTACATACACGCAAAACATTTATATGTATTAAAACTACAAACAAAAAAGATTTTTGAACAAATTGCATTTCTCGGTTTTGGATCACACTTTCGATGTGTTTTTGTGGAATTGTAAATCTAGATTTTAGTGTTGTTTAATGATGGTACATTATTTCTGTGCTCTGTTAGGTTGTTTAATGAAGCAAAATGTGATTGTTCCTATTGATAAATATAACAGCATTTAACGCATGTATAAATATAACAGCATTTAACGCATGTATAAATATAACAGCATTTAACGCATGTATATGTAACTACTTTTGTTACCAAACACATCTTGTTAAATTTATATTTGCACATGCACAAAAAATGACATTTAACATTCACGTTATATCAATGAATGATCTCTTTATATATATATTTTTTAATTATTTTCGTTATATATAATTATTGACAATCAAAAAATCAATTATGAAGTATGACATAACAAAATATACTGTAAATCCGGTTTTCGCGAGAATTCAAAATTAAAATTATGTAGTAATGAAATATGATAAAAGTGTAACTGAATGAGCATTCGAAATGGCGAAAATATCATGTCGCGAATAAATTAAGATCTTGTGTATCGCGAAAATGAAGTCACACGAAAATATCCGGATTTACAGTATCAAAATCCATACATAGTACTTTTCATGAAGTTTAAAGAATTTGTTTGTTCCAATTGTTGATAATATGTATTTGTTCTCTTGCTATACATGTATATTGAAATAAGGTTCATTAATTAGGCCAAGTAAAAAAATACTTCTGGTTCCCAGACACCGCCGCGCACAAAATGAAATTGCCGATGAAACCATTTTATTCACATTTCATAAAAAAATTACCGCCGCGCGGCAAGTAAAAATGTCAATTATTTCAAAAGGCTTAAGTTTCGAAAATGATCCATTTCCTTCAATTTGTAGTTTAAAATGCATTTCTAAAACCCAATTAGAAACTAAAATAATTATTTTATTGGCAGTTCAACATGTAAAACTTTACCTCATGCCCAAAAATGTCACAGAACACATCGTGTGTTTTCTGCAGTTGCTTGCAGTTTATGGAGTAAGTAGAAGTTGGGTATTTAGTGAAAGAACCGATACCAAACGGAACTGAATTTCAGGATGTGTTAAAATGATGATACATGTAACACTATATAGTGTATAAAAGTTTTAAAATTTGAATTAAATGTAGGTGAATGGTAAAAGTACAATTAGTTACTGTAAATAAAAGTTTTAATGAGATACATAAAAATGGATAGCTACTGTTTTCAAAAATGAAACTTTTGAAATTTGCATTGATTTTTAGACACATAATAGCTACATTTTGTACAGCTTTGTAAAATAGTAATGATAATGATTGTTGATAATTATAATGATGCATTTACAATTAATTTTCTTGTAGTTTCAAAACATATTTATGTTTTGATAAATATATAATCTTTCCGCTATTTTATATTTTTGTTGATATTTCAGTTTTAAAACCAAGTGAACAAGACAATCACACAACTTTTTGTTACAATTTATTGAAGGTCACAATAAAAGACATTTTTGTGTTAAATAAAGTCTTCTTATTTTCTTGTCTTCAAGGTATATAACAATAATTTGGAAATAAAAAATAAAAATAAAATACCTACCTACCGTGACCATTTTGGAAGGCTAATTGTCTGAGAACCAGAATATTTTTTTACATGGCCTTATATGAATTGTAATTTGTAATATGTTATAGGGAATGAGTATAATAAAATATTTATGCTATTTTGTTTTTCGTTTAACGTAGCACGCACGCACATACACAAAAACACAAACGTGCGCACATACACAAATACCTACATATCCACATAATAATATACATGTAGTTGTAAATTTACTTTATAATTATAAACATGATAGGGTCTGCTATTGTAAATAAGTGGAAAACCCAATTTAAGACATGCAGGGTATTAACCACCAGTTTACGTTTATATATGCAGATTACTTCAAATCTGTTTTGTGTCCCTTACGTGTGTGTTGTACTTAAAAACGGTATCCAAATCATGCGACCAGTACATCAGGTTTACAACAATTAATGTTTCAAAGGCAAAAACATGTGCAAATTTGAACACGACGGTGAAATTACAAAGAATATTACACGAAGAATTAACTGTATTTCCATATTCTTTGACAAGTTTTAGGAAGTATTGAGTTTGTTTTCATCATTCCTCAGTTAAGCAAAATATAATCGTTCAAGATGAAAGTACTATTGCAATTAAATGTCATTTAGGCTGACTAATTACTTTCCAATTACATTATTTTATGGATGCATGTAAAGCATCGTTATGCAATCACACAGCATCAGTGTGTCAGGTCTGCTATGAGTTCGATTTTATCTTTCTATACCAAACATGCACAAGAAGCCAAAGCTACAGAGATCAATAAAATTACTACATTTAGAAAGGTAAAGAAAACTTTAAAGCTTTGATATCAAAGAAACTGAATATTTTATTTTTTTCTGGTTATCGCTAAAACGCTGACACTTAGTGAAGCAGCCAAAGATGGGTAAATCGATAATTATGTATTTAAAATGTCTCTTACAGCATATACAGGTTAAATATCAATAATTCTAAATCATGTAGATCATTTGTCTCATGAAGATCGGGATAGCAAAATCACGTGTATAAACTGTATGATATTCAGACAAATGCTATTTCATCGATCGTTTCAGTCAATAAGATTCCATCAGTTTAGCCTTAATTTTAAATTCATACATAATTTCCGAAAGACAAAAATGGAATTATACAATGCCAAATACTGAATATTGTTGTATTGTCAAGAGTATCCACTCTAAAATGTGACTATATTATGTCCTGGACATTCTATTGATTTATACTTTGGTATCTGAGATTTTTTATATTATTTATTGTAAAAGAAGAGGCGCTTCAAAATGCCTAAAGCAGATGTTCGTTTGCATAAAAGACTTTTTATTAGCTCACCTGAATCGAATGTTCAAGTGAGTTTTTCTGATCACTTTTTGTCCTTTGTCTGTCTGTCCGTTAACGTTTCACATTATAGACTTCTCCTCCAAAACCACCGAAGAGATTTTGATGACACTTTATAGGAAGCAAGTACTCTAGGTCATCTAACAAGTTTGTTCATTTTGGCTAGATCGGCCCAGGGTGGGACAAAAGAGGCCCCAAGTTGTACCCCTCTTTAGAAATCTTCTCCTTCAGAACTGCTGCATTGATTGAAAAACTAATTGCATCTGAATGATCTACATAGATGTGTAAATCAATTTGTTAATTTTGTATAAATCGGAAAAGAAATTTTTGACGTCGTTTTATTTTCCAGAGCTGCTTCATGGATTGAAAAACTACTTGCATCTGACTGATTTACATTATTTAATTTCCCGTTATTGGAATAAATTTGAAAATAAATTTTTGATGTCTTTCCCGACTTTGTCACTTTCATTCTTTTTATTCATCAGTCTCCTCCACTACCAAGGAGTGTTACAATTAGTCAAACCTGTTTTCAGCAGCCACTCAAGGGAAATTGAAAAAGTGGCTGCATAAGACAGGTGGCCTTTGGTTCCAGGTTGACAAAAATCACAAGAAGATTGATGTCCATTATACAGTGTATTGTAACACATGTATATTAATATACCAGTACCAAATGGTTTGATGTTAAGATGATCAGGTATTAAAATCATGTACATTACAGTGCTACCTGGCCAACATGTTCATACGATCAACCATCTTCAAAAAATGGCTGCTGAGTGTGACCAAGCATTTTGTCCTGAATATCACTGACCGCTGGCCACGTTAGACAGGTGGCTGCTGGTTTAGGTATGTTTATGTTTATATAGTGAAATTGATTTGGGGAAAATACTAACTGGCTGTTGAAGACAAGTGGCTGCTGAAAACAGGTGGTCTATATGGCAGGTTTGACTGTACTTGTAAATTGATATTCCCATATTTGTAAGATACCAGCAGTTCAGGTGTGGCCCATGGGCCTCTTGTTAGATAACATTATAAAATAGGTTTTGATGAAATAGGTATTTAATAATGTGAATGACACTTCAAAATATCCTTTCACTACTTATGCCAGTTATGGCAATACATCGGTATTGAAATTATTAAATCAAATGATGAATCATGAACTGCATTATAAGCGCATTGATATTCTAAACAGAGTAATTTGGTAAAGGTAAGGTTTATTTCATTGAATGCTTATTTACAATGTTCAATGCAATAGAGCCAAGAAGTTTTTAATATTAAACATCTCAGATACCAAAGTATATATC
Organism: Atrina japonica; assembly: GCA_030159075.1. NCBI lineage: Eukaryota > Metazoa > Mollusca > Bivalvia > Pterioida > Pinnidae > Atrina > Atrina japonica. The sequence continues at coordinate 647,247 of BROG01000245.1, forward strand.
TTTAGGATGTCCAGGACACATACAAATCCGGCAAAAATGGACAACCACGGACCTCTGGAAACCAAGAGATGGGACCAGGTGCCACCGTCAAGTCCAAATGAAATACATTAGGAACGAATCCTCGTCATAATTGGTACAGACGTCTCAACAACAGCCAACGAAAAGGCAACTCAACATTTCACTTAGTGAAACAGAGTAGTCGCAAACAAGTCTATTATACCGACCGTAAAATTTGCGGAACGTTGACATTAAACGCGGTTTTTCGATTTCCCTGTGTCAACAATTTGTCAGTGAGTAGTTTACATCTGTATATGAAATGTTCATATGTTGAACACGCCCTGGCATATCGGATCATTTGTGAAATATAAACTTCATATGCGGGTGACTGTGGGATGTTACTACTTAAATGTGGAAAATTTACGATGGGAAAGCCGAAATCATCGTATAGCGTACATGTAGTTGCCAATTTCCCGTCTGTGTCTACAGTAAATAAAATGTCTAAGTATGAAGCATGTGTGCTTGATTCTGTTGTATCTTTAATTTCTAGTTCGCTAGGATATATCACATTGACATATGTATGAAAATTGTTAATTGATAAAATGTTATCGAAATATCTAAATTTGAAATTAAAGGACATCGCTAGCTTTTTCTTCTTTTGTTTCAGCAGTTTCTGAATGAAGTCTGCTTCGTATGAATAAAGGAATAGGTTGGCAAATAAAGGAGCAAAATTGGTTCCCATAGGAATGCCGGCAGTTTGTTGAAAGGCAACGTCTCCGAACATTGCAAATATATTGTCTATTAGAAATTCCAGCATGTTTTTATATCAAATTCAGTGTATTTATGTGTAGAATCAGAGTGGTGTTTGACAAAATAAGTATCATGATAACCAATCACTAGATATTTAAATTTTCGGGTACCACCTTTAGTGAAAAAACAGTTGTCTATGATGCTAAAAAATCTTTCTTTTAATTTTTTATGTGGAATAGTTGTGTAAAGAGTAGAGAAGTCGTATGTTTTGATACTGTGAATTTGAGAAAAATTGTGTGCCTTTAAATTTTCTAAAAAGTTGTTTAGAATTTTTAAGTATCCACATCTGATTTACACCGCTTCTGGAATAAGCATCTGTACAGTATTGCTGAAGTTTCTCCTTAACGGCTGTCAATATCTTGGTAAGGAGTAAAGATAAAGGTTTGGTAGAACATTTGCTGGATCCTGCTATGTATCTCTACTTATATGGGGTTTTATGAAGTTTAGGTATCCAATATAAATATGGTAGCTCAAAATCAGTATCGGTTGTATGTACATCAAAAGAGCGTAATACGGACACGTGATTTTGAAGGATCTCGTCCTTTGAAAGTGAGCTACGTGTGTATGTAGGATTACCAGATTTCGTATTAAACCCTAGCTCTTCCAATAAACAATTATAGTAATGTGCCTTGCAAATAAAAACTACATTATTTGAGGCTTGGTCTGCTGGGACCAGTACATATTGGTCATGTAATCTATCCAGTTCAGTTACTTCTTTTGGATCACTAAATACAGAGGGATAACGTGTTTTCATAGTTCCTTAAAGTTTTCGAATACGAGATTTTATCAACCATCGTACAGCTTTTAGCCATTCAGACAAAGTGTTTGGTTCCACGTCTTCATGTTTGGCCCATCGTCTGGCGTAATCTTCGACAGAATTCATAACTAAACTGAAATTCTGACGTCAATTACTAAGTCGGTAGCGCGCTCGACTCTGGATCGCGAGGTTTTGAGTTCGAGTCCCGCCGGCGACAGGTTGGTTTCCTGTCTTTCGGATGAGACAGTAAAAACTGGAGGTCCCGTGTCACAGTAGGTGTCGGCAAGTTAAAGAACCCTCACTGCTCAATGGCCGTAAGTGCCGAGCATAGGCCAAAATTTGAGGCCCTTCACCGGCATTTGGTGACGTCTCCATATGAGTGAAATATTCTTGAGTGGGACGTTAAACAACAATAAACAAACAAACAAACTGATGTCAATTAAAGGAACGGGTTTCAAGGTATTTAGGACCTCTTAAAATAAGATTTTTGAGGTTTTTATTTTCAACTATAGAAACATCGCTGGTGATGACATGCCCGATAGGATTATATTTGAAGGGAGATGATGCACATGAACATGTGACGGTGTTGTGTAGAAGATAGATGATGTTTGTGCACTGCAAAGCCCATTTGTAATTGAATACCTTGGATGCGATGCTAAGTGTATAGCTATATAAAATGCAAGGCTTAAAATATGGCGGAACACAGGACTGAACATTTTTGTGATTTAGAACATTGCCAATGTTTAAAGCGTCTATACCTTTATTTGTAAATTTAAGTTTTAGGAAAAGACGTTTCTGTCCAGAAAAGTCATCGTTTGTAACGCGTGTAGGCATGAACAGTCTGTGATAAGTAATGTCCATTATAATGGAGTTGAGTGTGTATTGTTGGGTTGAAGAATCAGTGTAGGGGTTCATTCTTGCTTCCTGAAAAAGTTCATTAAATAGTGTAAAAGGAACATAATAAAGTTTGCTGCGAATGTGATGAAGGCCCATTTTTTGTTTCTTAACAAATAAAAAAAGAATGCAAATATATGCATATATATATATATATATATATATATATAATATATATATATATATATATAATATATATATATATATATATATATTGGTTACGGATATTCGGCAGAACCGATTACAAAATCAATTTAAATCAATCTGAGTAAAATACTTTAACAAAACAATTTTAAAACTCGTTTTCTTGATATATCAAATGTAATGCGTTAAAAATAATCAGAACTGAGCTTCATATTCAAATACAGTAAATTCAGTTTGTTTGAAAAGGCGATAATAAATTCAGTTCTTTCTCACTCCATTAGATATAATAGCATTACAGAAACTGGCAGTTTTTCTAATAGGCAAACTTATATATTACCATTGATAGCACGCTGTAGAATGCCTCTACAAAAAATGAAAATAACAGCATATAGCACAGCTGAGATCTCGACTCTTAACCCGACTGGGCCTCCATATAAACATGTGAACTGTCTGCCTTTAATCTTGGCTATGGTACTACCATACACCTATGGTATTTGCATCTCAAATATACATTTCAGCCAAAGGAAGAAAATAGATAATCGAAATATCATCAAATACATTTAATTCAACAAGTTATTGATATCTACGATTCACATATCGTTAACATTTGTTTATATATATATATTATAAACATAATACCAAAGTTATAATGCTCAAGACGATATCGTTTCTGTCAATTAGACTTCATCAGTTAAGCTCCAATTTGAAAAGTATGTGTTTTTTCTAAAGATAAAGTGGTGTCATACAGGGCCAAATAATATATCTAAAAGTATAGCCGAAATCCGTCTAAGAGTAACCACTGTAATCGGATATTTGAATATGGAAAGATTACGGATACATTTTAAATTTATACAATATTAAGACATTTACATATATGAAAATCACAATTGTCAAAGTATTATCCACCAGGAGGTCCAAGAGACAGCATAAAGATGTGTTTACCATTGGGGTAAGACGCACATACGGAAAATCAGACGTGGAATCAGGTGTTACGGAGGAACAAGCATCCCTTGTTAATCACATATATCAAAGTATTATCCACCAGGGGGTCCAAGAGACAGTATAAAGATGTGTTTACTATTGGAGTAAGACGCACATATGGAAAATCAGACGTGGAATCAGGTGTTATGGGGGAACAAGCATCCCTTGTCAATCAGTCAGATTCGCTGCTACTCGAATTCAAATGATAACAGGCGAGGAGTAAACACTTGTCACAATCGGTATAGACTACTAAAAGTGGAAAGTTGATCACATATATCGTATAGCTTTGTTGCTATTTTTCCGCCTGTGTCTGTGGCAAGTAAAATGTACAAGAAGGAAGCGTATGTGCTAGATTCTGTGGTATCTTTAATTTATTGGGATACAGCACAACCACATTACCATGAAAAGTGACTTTATTAATTGAAACAAAGGTTGTTTATATAATTATATAAATGTAAAACTAAAGACCAAAGCTAGCTTTTCATTGTCCTGAATCGGAAAACAACAAAATGCGTCTTTAGGAAAAATAACACTTACTTCTTAATTTTTTCTAACTGCTGTTTGGGGCTTTTCAGTTTTCAAATTTGATTAACAACGCCCTTGGCTTAGGTGATTTGAATAATAATAATAATAATAATAATAATAATAATAGCTCTGCTGACAAGAAATATGATTAATACAACACTTATTATATTTGTGTATACTGATGTATAAGGTTTTCCATGTCACCGAAATGAAATTACCAAAATAACAAAACATTGAATTTCTAAATGTTCAAAATGTAATTTTATCTCTTTATCCAAAGGTGTGGGTATAGAACTGAACCCAAAAAACTTGCTATTTAATGGAACGCGACAATATTATATATATATATATATATATATATATATATATATATATATATATATATATGTATATATATATATATATATATATATATATATATATATATATATATATATATATATATATATATATACAGTAAAACCTGCTATAGCGGCCACCTCTATATAAGGATTACCTGTTTATAAATGCCAGTATTTTCAAGTCCATTGACTGCATACTTTAACTAAATTGAACCTGTGTATAAGGGTCACCTGCACATAAAGGTCAATTTTTTCTGGTCCCTTGGGTGACCCCTATATACAGGTTTCACTATATATATATATATATATATATTTTAACTAACAATTTCTAACAATTTCAATATTTCATATAGAAGTAGTGTTGTTACAGATTTTTTGATTACATCCACCGATCTTCCTTTTTTCAATTCTGCACGTAAATGGACGCGGATACATCACACTCCCCGGAACCATATCCTCTTCTGTTAGCATCCCTACCTCCTCTCCATCTGGAGGTAAAATATTGCTGGCTTGCATTATTGTACTAAGAAACAGGAATATTCTCGCCTTTGCTAGCACCTCGCCTAGACAAGATCGTCTGCCAATACCAAAAGCCATAAAGCTAGATTTGAAAATAAATGTAGAATTCGTACATGTAGATATATCATGTATAATATATATGATGTATGATATTGATAAACTTCTTCATATCACATGACTGTTAAGTAGGTCTTGGAGATTCCTTCTCACGTAAGTCGAGAAGTCACTTATCACAGACATTATGATCAACTCTACACATTTGTATGTATCATTGATTAGTCTGTATTTTAACAAATATTCTGTATTCAATTATATCTTTATTATTAAAAATTATCCGTGTAAATTTGCACACGAGATTAATTACTATTTATTGCCGTGATTGAGGTCACTAAGTGATACCTTTACATAGTTAGGGAACACATAATCATGGTCACATGTCCGGTAAGAAAAAGAATCACTTTATACAAGACATTTGTAATGTTAGAGGTCGTATAATCACAGTCACTTGTCATAGTTAGGGACTGTATAATCATGAGGTCATGTAAGACAGGAAGTGATGTAATACAAACTTTGTACAGGTGTACATATAACCATGGTCACCTTTCAGATAAGGCGGGGAGTTGCTCAATACAGACCATTTATATAGTTAGAAATATTGTTAGGCGGTCTAGAGTACTGTCAAAAAAGAACCAAGAACTTTGTATATATACAGTGGGTAACTAAGGCAATCCCCTGTATATACAATGGGTTATTAAGGTAGTCAAGATTTATAGCAATATCATAAACATAATATACAAGGTATATAACAAGTTATAGTTTTGAAAAAGGTAAAAACAAATGCTCAATACAATTGTTTCTGTCAATTAGACTTCATCGGTTAAGCTCCAATCAAAGAATGATGTATATTTTCTAAAGAGAAACTGGTATTATGCAAGGCCAAATAAGCAATGTACCATATTAACTATTTCGACCCTACACAGCGTAATAGACTTGCCTTAAACAATAGAAAATAGCATACCACAAGGATATTCAGGGATGAAATGTTTAAGGTATTTACATTATTGCTCTATATGCTATAAACGAAGGATTTGAAATGTATGTTTAAGCCTCGTTTACAGACTTTCATCTTTCATTCTTTTTTTAAATAAAGTTTATCTGACAGTAGTTATCCCTGAGTGTGACTGGGTCTTGGCCAATCGCTCATAAATAGTAATAATGTTAATAATACTAATGAATAAGAGTTTGGTCATAGAAGAGGTAGGTTCTGTGTGTTACTGTTATGAGGGTTAATGGGTGCTTGTTTACGATTATTTGTACTTGTTGAACTTTCTGGAAGATCAGTTGTTTGTGTGTTTGTTCAAGGACATTCTAACTCTGTCATCATGTTACTATTTTTAGCCATATGGGTTTGCTGAATATTCTAGAAAGACCATTTTCTTGATTGTTCCTATCTAGTGATTTCTAGAACTGTTTTAGAGTATATATACAGAGGTAGTCAGGTTTTGGGGGCAGAACAAGTAGAACAAGTTTATCACAAGTGAAGTTTATAACAAGTTTAGAACAGCTGAGACTATTTTTGAGACCAAGTTATAGGAGAGCAGACCACAGTTTTTATATTGGGATTTATGTGAGATTAGTGCACATCACTATTACATACAAATTGGAATTTATTGTGTATTCAAGTGGATCCTTTTAATATTACATTCGGACTGTCATTTATTGTGTATTCGTGTGGATCTCTGAACTGGAATTGAACTGTGAGTTGTGATTTTTAATTACTGTAAACTGTCATTTAGATTAAGTTTTTATTTCATTATTGTTAATAAAATTTATAAATTTACTTTACTGTGTTCTTGATTTTTGCTGGCATATTTTAAGGTAATTCTGACCTCATAACATTACATACACGAGGCATGCTAACAGGAGACGCTGACGCTAACTCCTTCGGAACACCTGGTCCCATCCCGTTTAGGATTCGCAATTGTTCTTCATATTGAGACAATTGGTAGATCCGATTTGTCGTATTTTAATGGACTTGGAGTTTCGATTATCCATTGGTATTCTTTTTCAGTTTTACTAAATACAACCATTTGCCCTGACAAAAGTAGATAGCCTTGGTAAAGCATTATCTCACTTCATTGTTACAAAGTGATGTCACCTTATTATTTACAAAGTGATGTCACCTTATTATTGGAAACAATTGTGAATGAAATTTGTTGATACCTTTATACATGAACCAAACTGTCGTCAAAACATATCGATTTCACACCTACCATTTTCTTACTTCATTATCAGGAGGCAAAAGCTCGCCATTTTCCGACAGAAATCTTTCTGGGTAAAATTGAAATGGATCCTTCCATTCCTTTTCATTATGATGCATGGCCCATTGGTTTGATACTATCTGTCATGAAAGTGAACAAGTTCTGTGAATAACATAAAAACGTCTCTAAAATTACTTATTAATATAAAAAATCTCAGATTCCAAAATATCAATATTTAGGATGTCCAGGATATAGATACAAGTCTGGTAAAAATGGACAAACATGGACCTCTGGAAATCAAGAGGTGCGATGGAGGAGTAAGCATCCCTTATCGAACGTTCAAACCCACCGTGAGTCCAAAGTAAAATCCAAATGAAATACGTGAGGAACGAATCATCGTCACATTGGTACAGACGTATCAACAACCGCCATCGAACAGGCAACTCAACATTTCACCAAGTCAAACAGAGTAATCGCAAACAAGACTATTATATCGATCGTAAAATTTGCGGAAAGTTGACATTAAAGGGGATTTACGATATCCCTGCGTCAATAATTTGTCAGAGAGTAGTTTACCTCTGTATAAGAAATGTTTATATGCCGAACACGTCCTGGCATATCGGATCATTTTTTAAATATAAACTCAACATGCGAGTGATTATGGGATATTACTACTTAAATGTGGAAAATTTACGATGGGAAAGCCAAAATCGTCGTGTTTGTCGTATAGCTTAGTTGTTAATTTCCGGTCTGTGTCTATAGTAAGTAAAATATCTAAGTATGAAGCGTGTGTGCTTGTTTCTGTTGTATCTTTAATTTCTAGTTCGCTTGGATATATCGCATTGACATATGTATGAAAATTGTCATTATAAATTGACAAAACGTCCTCGATATATATCTAAATGTCAAACAGGTCAGCCAATAAAGGGGCACAATTAGTTTCCATAGGAATGCCGACAGTTTGTTGAAAGACCAAAAGTTTAATTGAAATACTTCGATTTTGAAATGGGCATTAGCTGTGTTTTTTAAACTTTTTTTACAACTGTTTGTTTGTTTGTTTATTGTTGTTAAACGTCCCACTCAAGAATCTTTCACTCATATGGAGACGTCACCAATGCCGGTGAAGGGCTTCAAATGACATTGTTATACAATAACAAAAAGACATATACACAGGCATAAAATTTCTTAAATTGCGAGAAACCCATTTTGCCAATTATTCTCTCTCTCTCTCTCTCTCTCTCTCTCTCTCTCTCTCTCTCTCTCTCTCTCTCTCTCTCGTATGATTATTTACCACAGCTCCTTTTGGAATTTTATATTTTCCAAACACAATATCTTGTGACGCTGAATGCAGCAACGCAATAGGAAAGTGTGAACTATATCGTAGAGTTTCTAGAATAACAGCCTCTGTATATGGCATCTGGTGTCTGTCCTGTAGTGCAGGTTCCCTATCACGTCCGACAACTCTGTCAACTTCCTCTTGGAGTTTACTTTGTACATCCGGCATTGGAATTAAGATTCGGATTAATGTTAACAGTATGCCTCTTGTGGTTAGAAATCCTATTTTAAAACAAAATGTAAGCTTAAAGTGGCAGTACCTACAATTTTGACATAATGTTGAATAAAATCAAACATTGCTAAAATCAATGACAGATAGTTAGTGAAAGTGCTGAAAGTACTGATACGAGTTGTTGGCAATCGTTATACGTATGTCCGTGACTGGTATAATACACTCAGTACTGAATAATATATATTGTGCAGGCTACATATGTTTAAAAGATATCACACGTTGATTTCAATAAAGGATACCAGACTTTTTACTAAAGAAATGCAGCAATTTATTTTAGAGTTAACAAATTAACAAAAAATCTGCGTGCATCAGGTTACAATCATGACATGAAAACATCACATTTTTCACATCCTTTACCATTTATATCACATGTGAGTAATGATGGTGTATTTATTATGCTCTTATAACAAACTACATGTACATAGATCAGTGATATGATTATAAATCCTTATGCCTATATACACCGGTGCATAGATATTCAATTTTCTGTTTGACATTATTATACCCTTACACTGTACTTCCCCTCAGTAGCATTTAAATCTCTAGGCCAATATGTGCACATATAAAACAAATTCAAAGAGTTTCTCGTCAGATCACGTGAATGACACAGCTTCTAGTGTCCAACTTCACAGACGCAACTGGACCTCAAATTCATTTGCATATTAATGGTGCGCAAGAATTGTAAACAGTCCGATCGATCACTTAAAACGTCAATTTTTCTAACGAGTGTGTAAAATAAACAATAATTGAAAATTAATACTTGAAAGTAAATTTTAAATATTACAAACCTCGTAATGAAGGCCAGACTGACTTTTATAGCATATATTTCGACAAGTCCTCAAGGCCTATATTTTTCAGTGAAATGTTACTATTTTCGACAATTTAAAAAGCAAATATTTACAAATTAAAGAGCTATTTGAAAATTTCAATCTTGAAGTTGAATTTCTGATACTAAAATGAATGCATATGTGTAATTTTCCGTCAATGTAATGTGCTATGAACTCCGTACTGAAAACTGTGCTTTGACTTGTTCCCAATAACCAACTTACCATAACATTACTCATTGATGGAACATCAGCTCGTAAAAATGAAATATTTACATGAGTCATAGGAGTGTTAATACTCCATAATGCTTGGTTGTGTGGCAGCTGCAGGTAATTTCATTAATTGTGATTTACAACTAGTCGCCTTCATATAATTAAGAGAATGTTGAGTATGGCGTAAAACATCAATAAAAGAAAAAGATAAATCCTTTGTATATGAAATGACCGTATTCTGACCAGGTACTTCTTACAATAAATCATTTGGCAGATATTAAATTAATTTTCCAGAGATAGTAATATCAATGCAAAATGAAAAAATAGAAAGCCGAATTCATTTTGATTGTCGTAAACTTGTCAATTACATGTCGGTGGCTAGATTACGTAAAATATACTATTTCAAAGTACACATTGCGATTATTCTAACTTCAATACTCTCTAAGTATAACATTGTAACTATGTGGTTGTAATAACATGCTGATACATCTAAAACATTAAAGGGTACCTGCAGTGGAAAATGATTGATACATATTGATACAAGGCGAGGGCAAAAAACCGCATCCAAATCGGTACAGTAATAACGGAGTTATCGGTCGTCAAAGTTGTCAATTTTCACCTGCCGCGCAATCCCAATCATAGCACAAATGGAAACGCTCGGATTCGAGGCTCCAGTGGTCGTGACGTCACAACAGTAGTTTTATCTTAGGAAGATGGCGGAGGATGTGAAGCGACACAGCGAGTGAGAGTAGTTTGGACCTTGATATGTCTGATGAATTCGATTACGGTGATTCACAGTTAGGTGTATGTGTTCAAGCCAGAAGTTTATTCAGACGAGGAATATACAGTTCCAAACCCCACAATGGCTGATAGCGATAGTACTATAGTAGCCAGGAGGAACGACTTGAGAAAGCACCTGGTAAGATAAGCCCACATGTTCATTTGTAATTATTTTTTATTTATATTTCAATTGTATTGTGACAGGAAATTAAAGGATTCTACGCCTAATTCCGTTAGAATTCAATACCACTTACCGAGTATAATATTATCGGGCATCTACTTGGTCTTTGGTCGAGAGTCACGAAGATGAAACCGTAAATAATGATGATTTTCGGTTCACTATCTTGACTATTGTATCACTTATATATTTACTATTTTAATTTATTGAAACCATTATAACATGGAAATGAAGTTATACGCATGTAGGTGCTTCTCAATCAAGATTTATATAGCTACATCTTATACTACCGATGTAATGACTGCCCGAAGTCAAACAATTAAAAAAAAAACACACATCACATTTGCATTCGGTGAACCTACACTACGGATGTCTAAAGGATCGGATTATGCGTCTAAAGACACCCCAGTGATTCGATAATTTTATACTTTATAAATGTCAAGTATTATTTAATTGACATATTATTATGATCTATAAAAAAATAAAAATCAGACCAGACCCTCAACTTTGACATATCCAGAATTTCGACTCAACCTATTTTGACATGATATTCCTCTGCATGTACAAATAATTGGAATTAATCAATGATAATAGAAAAGTGCTAAACATTGTTTATATATGTGTGTGTGTAGTGAATTTAAGAATGCCTGCATATCTTATTTGTATGTCAATCAGAATTCAGGCAATGCTATGATATTGTCACTTCATTGCCATTCTCACAATAATGGCATTTTTCCTGCTTCAGCTATATAAAACACTCAAAATTAATGATTGTTATCCACCACTCTTATTTTTTTAACACATGTTAGTTAATACATGTGTATTTGTTTTCTTTTCATAAGGTGTACATGTGGTCATTGTTCCCAAATGCCAACTGTAAAAATCCATGTGTTGCCACGAGATACAAAAGGTGATGGCACTGGAGGAAGATCCAGGGAAGCAGTGCATAACAGAGCACAATGGATTTCATCCTGTGTTTCTGCAGCCATCAGTTCTGAGAACGGCATATCATATCTCATTATGAGGAAATCCTCGAATCCAATGGGTAATCACATTTCTTAAAATAAATGATAATTGAACACTTAAATGGTTAATATATATTTTTTATTTAATGTTGATAAGCATTAACACATATGCATCAATGAGACATCATTTCAAATAGTATTAAACAATTAACAAGACTGTAAAAGACAGAATTCTGAACATAAATAAATCACTTAAAAACTGCAATGAATAGTTGTGTACCTCCACAAAATACTTAATCAAAATTAGGATATAACAATATGCTTACACCTGGACTATGTTATCACTCAACAAATTGAACATATTAAGGAAGCAAATGACTGAATGAAATATATTGTAAATGAAATTACATGTCTGAATAATTATAGTATATAAAGTTTAAGCATTTCATTATGCAGTAACAACTGCTGACAAAGGATTCATCATAAGAAAAGGGAGTCCTATATCAAACTTGCAAAATAACAAGGAATTTAAAAATAACTTTCAACTAGGAGTCTTGATTAAAGAGTTACACATTAACAAAGGCATCTAGTACATCAGACTGGCATAATAAGAAATCTATAACTTTCAACAAGGCAGTGTCTAAGACCTACACATGAACATGAGACCTAAAAATTAACTACAACAGTTTAAGAAACATGTGTACATCAGATATACACAATAACAAAAATCTGTGGCAACTTTTAACAAGAGCATCAGACTTGTACATTAAGAAAATATCTGTAACAACTTTTAACAAGGAAATCTGTATCTAAATACCTACATAAACAATTTTGACACACCAGATGTATGCTATGACACTACTGAAGCACTGCATATCTACAACAATACTGCATATGTACTGAGACACCAGCTATTTATTAGAACATCAGTGAAACTACAAATATTTATAATTTACAGTAACAAAACTGAGACACTAACATGATGAAATGCAAATGTACTATTATATGCATTATAGTATTTCATCTATTTATTCAAGCCACCATGCCCGAGTGGTTGAAGCTTCGTGATTTAAAACAAAGTCTCTCCTCTAATCAGCCCAGGTATGAGCCCAGCTAGAGCTTCAGCTGACTGTATTAAAAAGTTTGTTTGCCCCAGATGGTTTCTTCTTGGGACCATTATAATCAGTTTCTCTCCTTCACCAAAAAAACTAACTGGCCTCCTCCACCATATGAATGAAAAATATAATATATAACTTTTAACAAGGAAGTCTGTATGGGACATATACCTTAACAAAGATCTATCATGACTTAACAAGAAATCAATAACAACTTTAAACAAGAAAGCCTGTATCAAACTTATGCATTAACAACTTAACAAGAACTCTAGAACAACAATCCTACATCAAATACATTTTAAAACAAGAGATGTATAACATTTTAACAAGAGTCTGGTATTAGACTTAAAACTTGACAAGAATCTAATATTATATTTAATTTATTTGTCTTTTTAGGCGAATGCGATACATTTCATACAGACAACTAGTAAGGTGGTGCTGGGGGTGGCTTGGGAGCCAAGTACATGTGCCATTGCCTGCATGCGCTGTTTCATTGATACGTTCCATGTACCCTGAGGAAAATGGACAGTATCATGGGTTTTACACCATTTTAACCATTTCCATATCTAGTGTGCATTTGGCTCACAGCATCATCTTCCTTGGGATGAAAAAAAACTGATCACATAGTGGTGGCTGTGCAACAGTTTTGTCATCGCACTGTGGCATAGTTCTTCTTGTGGCTAGCTCAACCACCTCTCTCTGAAGGATTTCAACATAGCCTATTGAAAGAAGACAACATGAATGACATTTATTTTACATGATGTTTAATTACATTCTTGTGCATTTATCACAGTCAACAAAACTTGTTAGATTTAAACTGTTACCTCAGCTTTTATTTACAAAAGTATTTCTGAAAATATATACAGAAAATAAAGAAGAAAGTCTTACCATATGTCCTTTTTGTTTTTACTTTCTTTACAGTGAAATCCCCCTTCTGCTTTGGAAATGCAATCTTGTATTTCAGGTCACCTTCTCTTGTTGTTGCTTGCTCTTTGGAAGAGTTCTCAATTAAATGCAGAGCAGCTAATTTCAGTCTGAAACATAAATCACACTAATCAGAACACATTACAAAATTGTGGAAACAACAAATAATAGTTTATCATAACTACTCTTCACTACAATTTACTGCAAAAGTGACCAAATTTCTTAAATTATACATTTTACGAAAGACTGTTTATCTGTTTCTATTGATGTGGTGAATGTATCAGAAGTGTTAACCGAGCATAAGTTTTTTTCCCCCAAATTGGTCTCCCTGTTTTACACTTAGGTTTATATAGACAGACAGGCATAAGAAATCTTCAATTCCTATATATTTTGTTAAAAACCCTGGTTTGGCACCTTCTGAATTGTGATTGTGAAAAAGAGTTTAACACAACCTTACCATCTGTATATCAATACCAAATTAGGAAATACTATATTTTCACAAAATATATAGGAATATAAGATTTTCATGGCCACGTTAAGCTCATATTAGTCTATTTGTTATTCAAAAACAAGATCAGGTAGAAAAAAAAATGAAATAATGTTATGCCCTTTAAAAAAATGTCTCAACAAAAGCAGACTTGTATAACTTCAGAATTTATACTGAGCAAGTAATCTGAATACTTTCTCACAAAAATCAACTTGGGCTCCAGTGGGACTCGAACCTGAACTGACAGGAAGTGAAAGAATTCACAATTTAAGGCACAATGCATTAACCAATCGTAAATGTAAAAACAGATTGACTGTGACAAATACAAGGTACTAAAGTTTCACTACAGGCATATTCATATTTACACTGTCAGATAAGTTTATACACGTAGGTAGGTATTACAGCAAAAATAGTACCAAGTTGACCAGATAAAAGTACCAAACCGAGATTCCATGTACCAAGGTGACTGACATTTGGAAAATATGAGTTATGACTGGACAATTTTATTATAATTCTGTTTTCACTCATTTTTACATCCAGTTAATTCACTACTTGAACAAATATTGATAATTTAAATACCAGGTTAAGATGTGTCAAAAGTGTTTGGTCACTGTAATTTTTTTACTAGATCTAAATATTTCATATAATGATATATAAAAAATATTGGTCATCATTTTTCCACCATGTTTCCTTGGTAATTTTGATGTAATTTACGAAGTTGGTACTTCAAAGATTTGACAATGAAACAAATATTACAAATTAGATGTCACAATCTACAGTACTAAATATTTACTTTTGGCACGCCCCTGTACGTGTGGTATAAACATATAAATACATTGTACTTGGGTGTGTATTTACATCAATACAACTTTTGTGAAAAATAGTTTTCAGACCACATTCGACAGTCATCTAGGCTACAATCCAACGATATAAAAATCTATTAAATTTAACTTACTCGTTGTACTCTCTCTTTTGGGAGGCCCGTCTTGGTTTTTTTTGGGGAGTACAGTACAGCTGTACAACAACGAATGTTTCGTCGGCCCGTTCCAATTCTTCCTTGAATTATGCACAAATGTAATCTGCTGGTGCAAAATAGCTGGTCTATCCAAGGGAAATGAATGTAAACTAACATCCTCTGCAATCTCCGTTACCATATTACATCCACCAGCGACGCATCGTCTTCCTCCTCTCGAACTTACTGACATACTGTTGGCGACTATGCAGCCATGTTTGTACACAAACTTCGCCAAACGTTTCAGATTTTTCCTCGTTCACACTTGGCTAATCGTTAATAGTCCAGCAAAATATTACATATTTATAATTGTAAAACTAATACTACCAAATACTACTTAAAACAAGAACAACTCTTAAATCAATGAAAATGTAAGTCAGGTGATGTTCGTATCCTTCTGGCTTATAACTTATCCGATATGGCTGACCGTTACTGTTGTGACGTCACAGCACATCGGATTCGAAAACCGCGCGTTTAGCAAAACTATTCAGGTGTGAATTAGGGTTTTCTCGCAATATCTCTCTTAATACATTACCGATTTCGGCGCGACTTTCAGGATGACTTTATTTTTCACTTGACTACAGAATATCAAAAAATCATTTTGCACTGCAGGTACCCTTTAAAGTGAGACATAATGTCTCTGTTATATACCTGCTCCTATAATATCAAAAATCATCGATTCCATCACTTTCTCTGTAAGCCATGGTTTAGTATTGCAATCGTCTCGTACGAGTTGTTTCATAGAAGGATACAGACCAATATTGCTGTCTCCCTATAATATATTTATGCCAAAAGTGTATACAATTTTTTTTTTACTTTCTCTATATGTTTCATGTAAAACCGTAATGTTTTAAAATATAAAAAATTTCAGATACCAAAAACGATTAACAATAATTTCTTCAATTTTCACTGTTGATCATAATGTTAGAAATTCGGCGAGTCGAATTTCTCGTTGTTATAAACTACATGTATTGACGTTTTTGCGAATAACTTTGCTATTTAACTCTACCTTTTAAAAAATTATTAATTCGAACTTTTAGGACTCGAATTTCAGAATGTTTCAAATAAATGTTTGGGTCCATTTCTATAGAAACTGAAAATTCCTACCAATATTTCAAAGTAAAAAAAATTACATGTGTATAAAATCATTTCATGGCATTTCTACTCCTTTTCATGTATTAAGTTCACGAAAATTCAGTTAATATTAGCATACTTCTTCTAAAAATCATGATATCTTGGTTATCATTCATGAGTCCAAGTCTCGATGCTTCGAAATTTTCCAGAGGTGCGTGTTTGTCCTGTTTTTACCATATTTATATCCTGGACACCCTGAAGATTTATACTTTGGTATCTGAGATTTTTTATATTTATCAATATATCTAGCTCCTAAATCCTTATAGTAAAGGCAAATCCTTAATGGTTTAAAGTGCTCGACATAAGAAGAAACAGCTGTAGGTCTTTCAGATAAGACTTTAAACCGACGTTCCTTGGTACGATAGGCGTGGTACTGATGGGACTGTTGTGGCCCATAGAACAAATACTAAAATTTGTGGCACTACATCCAAATCTTATGATATCTCTATATACGTGGAAATCAATTGAATGTAAAATAAAAAGGATTACGACAAAAACATACATGCGCTTACCGCTTGTTCATCTAGGACTCCTAAAAGTCTTTTACGTAAATATAGGAACTGTCTGTACTGCCTGGAGGGAGGTAGTGGTAAGAATCGTAGAAATGGCAAATTAGTATACAATAGGTCAAATCCAACATTTACAAGATAGTTTAATGCTTCATCAGTTTCAAAGAGGTATTTATGAAATTCACTTCCTATATCACCACATCTTCCGACAAGCTGAAAAAAAATTAAATCGCATTAACTACAGTTGAAATACACACACTTTGTGATTTGCAAAACTGGGTGACCAGGGTTTTCCCTGGGATTTTCAAATTAGGAGTCCATGGACTCCCACTACTACAAAATAAGGAGTCAATTTCGTGATTTAGGAGTCCATAAATTTGCAGTCCACGTAAAAATTTAGTGCAGTAGCCTGGCTATGGAGTTTTAGGTCTGCATACAGTAGCCTATTGTATGCAATGGATGGTTTAATGAATTAAGTTATGTCATGTCTGTCGCTTTGGACAAAATCAATAGTGTCAAATTCTTTTTCCCATAAAGTTTTCATTTGTTTTACCATCGTTTAGGCCTAGCAGACGACTTTTCAAAAGATGAAGTGTGATGCGTAATAAAGCAACACACTCCATTTTGGGTCAAACTAATTACCTGAAAGATCACACAAAAGAAGGCTTGTCTTTGATTAGAGCTGATTACCTCATAAATCTCGAATGTCGGCAAGTATTTAGCGCGTCCACTGGGACGCATTAGATCTAATTTTAGGCGTCATTTAGGATTTTTACGCGTAAATACGCAGGATTTTTGCGTCAGGGAAAACCCTGGGTGACAAATAAATGCTTAAGGCAGTAGGTTATGTCAATATAACCAACCGCTAAGCTCGAATTTTAAAGGGGCATTAGCTGTGTTTTTTCCAAACAAAATTCTTTCCTTTTTTACTACTTGTACTTGATATACAATAACAAAAAGGAGATATACATAGGCAAACATCCCCTTAAATTCCTATATATTTTGTGAATATTGCCTGTGACACCCAGTTTAGCAATTATTGACTTGCAATTGATTAATTCACCTTAACTATTTGTATATGCATACCACACTGGATATGGCATTATTTGCACGAAATATATAGGAATATCAGATTTTGATGCCAGTGTATAGCTCTTATTTGTTATTGTACATCAAGTACAAGTATTAAAAGTAGAAGATAATGACCCTTTAATTAGATGTAGATAAAAAGTTATATTGTGAAGCCCGAAGATAAGGTTTATTATAAAAGAATTTATTTACCAATATTTCAACCAGGCTCATCACAAAATCTTCTACCAATTCCTGTGGATCGCATGTTAGTCGTTCAGGTTCCAATAACTTGTTTCGTATTTCTGACAGTTTTGCAGTGATTTTTTTCTCAATTTTTTGTAACCCATCACCATACGAATTGATAAGTTTGTGCATTAGTTTTCGGCGGCGGATCCAATCCTTGTCTAAAGATGCAAACACTACATCGGCACCAGATAAAAGATAATTCCTGATGAAAGTATCTGGACGTGCTGAGGTTAAGGTTCCATTAGGCTCTTTTGAAAATAATTCTCGAACAATTCTAGATGAGTTGATTATCACAAAAGTTTTACCAAAGAGTTTTACTTGATAAAGGTCTCCATATATTTTGAACCAAGAATAAAAAGTTAGATGGATTTTCTTAAAATCAATATGGAAGGTATTTCCAACCAGTGGATATCCTTGGGGTCCGGGTAGACTCAGGCTTGCATCTTTTTTCAAACCCCAAATGTAGATGATAAAGCAAGTTATGATAAAGATGAATATCATAGATGTAAACTCCATCTTAATCTACAAAATACCTTATTGAGGTTTAACCCTGTTACTTCTCTTTAAACAGAGTAATAAACTACGTTGATGTTAATTCTCAACCACCAGGATGTGTCAAACACTACAAGTAGTATATGTACTACACTTGAGCCCACCCTTTTTTCCGAGAAAACGACACGTACCTAGATTTCCCGGAATTCGCGGTCACGTGATCACACAGGTAAATGGATGTTATATATAGACGATGATATATAACGTGTTTACTGGATTATACATGACACAGCGATAGATGATTCAATTTTATCTGTCCCTATAGATGACAACGTCACGCTCCTGTGATCACCAGGTAAATGCCGCACGAGTCGTTTTCGCCTCACAGGTGTCCCAATGGTATAGTGTGAAAAAATGAAATGTTATTAAGAAATTTAACAGCTATTTAAAACCATGTCTAATGAGAAGTTATCGATTCCTACCGAGATACCGTGGGATCCTGAGGTGGACCGGGTTAACAAAAAATATTGGATTAAGTACAAACCGCAATATCGAGAGAGACGAGCCGTGGGACCCCGACCGTAGACTGGCAGAAAAAGTATATTGTATATACATCTTCTGAATTAGAGTGGAAATACTGGTTTGAGTACAACCGCGATTTCCGTGAGAGGTGTGCCGTGGGATCCCGATGTGTGGTGGTTTAACAAATACAAGTGGTTTACGTACAACCGCGATTCTGGGAGAGGCGAACCGTGGGATCCCGATTGTGTGGTGGTTTGACAAAATCTATTGGTTTTAAGTACATCCTTGATTCCGGGAGAGACGAGCCGTGGGATCGTGCGGTGAACTGGTGTAAAAAAAAAATATTGGTTTGAGTACACCCGTGATTCCGGGAGAGACGAGCCGTGGGATCCCGCGTTGAACTGGTCGAATAAACTACATTGGTTTCACTATAAAGAACGTACTCGGAGAGACGAGCCGTTTGATCCCGACGTGGATTGGTATGAGAAATTTCACTGGGCTCGTTACATCGAAGAGACCAAACGAGACGAGCCGTGGGATCCCGAGGTGAAATGGTTTGGCAAACTCGATTGGGTTTGGTACAACCGCAATACCGGGAGAGACGAGCCCTGGGACCCCACGGTTAACTGGATGACCAAACTTATAAAACTAATTTACAAAAAAATATAAAAAAACTGCATGGTTACTAAAAATTTATATTTTACACAAAATATAAATTTTATTCTATAAACTTGTAGTCCGTCGGTTGTTCGGTCCGCAATATCAGCTTGGAATGTTTGCGTTGCGACAGTTCGTGTTTGAGGCGTTTCCTTTCCTCTTCCGGAACGACGTCGTTCTCGTCCAGACATTCGTTGTAACTGAATTTGTCTTTCGTAAAAAAGAGAGCGACCCACTTGATCTGGGTTTTAAAATCTTTGGACGCGCTATTATATCGCTGCGACAAGATCCAGACGGTCTAAGAGGAGGAAATTGGTTGGCGTGAGGAAAAGCCTTCCCGAAAAGGCCAGCATGGACAGGGCGTCCGCTTTCTTCTTGATCTGCTTCGTGGCCGAACAGTCGTCGATGATTGTACAGCGTGGGCGTGCCCCTTGTATAGATCGTAAAAAGTGTCGTAGCGTGATCGTCCTGCAGTAATTCTTCTCCGTTTTTAGAAACGGGATTTGACGATGACGACTCGTTTGTCTTTTCGGATGTTTGACGTCGTCGCCTATCCATTTTCTCGATTTTGTACGCTCTGTTGAAGTCGATCGAGGGACACAGGATGACGATGTGGTCGAAGACGTCTCTGTATTCGTTTTCCAGCAGATCGAGAACGAATTCCGTCTTCCCGCAACCGGTGGCACCCACGATCATGGCGGCGTGAGGGTTCTCGCATGAACATTTTTTCTTATGGGATTTTAATTTTTCTTAAGAGAACGACGCCCATGAAACGACCGTTCGACATGTTGATCTGACCTTCCTTGACGACGAAGATGTAAACGTCCACGGGATCGGTGTCGGTTTCGGGGGTGTTTTCTCGATGCGCACGGAAACGCCTTCGCTGATGTTTTGTAACTTGCGACCCGTGCCGTGGAGGTGGTTTTCGGGTGTCGTTCTCAAGTCCAACCAGAGTGCGTAATGGTCTTTGAGATAGTTCCCCAGAGTCACGTTGCTCAGCTCGAGTTCCTTGGCGATCGTTTCGGTGACGTTTTCGCGATTCAGGGAGAAAAACTTTTTAATCTCGTCAAAGTGGTGATGGGGTCTCATGCCGGCCGAGAACAGTTGGTTCGGCTGACCCTCGATGGTCATTTCCACTTTGGTGATTCGCGGATTATAAAATTTCTCGGGATCGTCGACGGAAATGTCTTTAAAGAGAAACAGGATGCCCGCGAGAGACTTCGCGGGGGTGTTGATCTGATAATTGAGGATGCTATCCGATTTACTCATCGTCGTTTTGCGATAGCGCAAGATCTGGTTGAAGTAATAGGTATGTAGACCCGCGTACTTTTGTCTGATGCTGCGAGCGAGATTCTCGTTGGTGATTTTCTCGAATTCCAACGCGATGTTAGTCGCCTTATAACTTATCGCTTTATTGGCGTCGTCGGGGTCCGTCGAGACGACGTGTTTGGCGTCGTTAAACGTCAGCATGTATTCCAAACGATCTTGTAACCCCGCTTGATAAAAGGGTTCGCTGGTCTCCAAGATTTCGAAGTCCAAGGGGAATGCAAAAGCGATTCCCGAACGTCGCAACAATTTCGTAGTCTTCGTTGGTGTCGCGGGGGTATTTTATAGCTGGTGGGTTTTGCTCTTATTACATTGAGATCTTTTGTCTGTATCCCCTGATAGGCCATGTTACGTCGTTCTATCTTCCAAAGATCGTTGTAGACGAAGAATTTATTGGCATCGTCGATGCTCTGAACGGTGTTCCCCGAGATCTTCACCTCGATTTTCTTGACGATGTTACGCCCCAGATTATTATAAACGCCCGTTTTGGTGAGATCGCCGCCCTCCACGGCGACTTCCATGTCGAAGCACAGTTTCGTGGTGCGAGGGACGATGACGTCGTCATCGCTCAGATTGGGAAAGCGAACCGTCAACGTTTGGTTTTCTTCGATGCTCGAAGGATTGTGGGACACGGTCACCGTTTGGCGTATGCCCTTCACGCCGAAGGGCGTGCGCAATTTCCTATTAGGATCGAGAACGTGTCCGTAATTCATCATCTTTTTTCTATTACGTAATAAAAAAATTTAAAGCGTTTTATAAAAATGGCAGAGCCACCAACTGAAAACATCGAGTTAAATACTCTGGAGGATGACGATGATAATGTCGTTGACGATAATGACGATGATGATGAAGATAAATTCTACAGTCCTGATCCGTATGACGATGATGAAAATACGGAGCCGCGGGATGTTTTTCATTTACCAGATCCTCCCCTCGAGCCTGGAGAAGATCAACTCGGGCGTTTGAACACCATCCGTCTCGTGGATGAATGAAAAAAAGCAACTGGGGGTGAGCCCGATGAAAACTTAAAATTTATATCCAAGGGTAAGTATTCGCTCTATGTCGAGTGGGATGGTGAGGAGATTTTATTAAACGATAAACGTAATCCTAAGAAATTTGTAGGAGCAAGGACGTTAAAAAGTAGAGGAGATATGAATTTGGTTAGAGCGCTGGGGTTTGAACTTCCCGAGACAAAAAAGGCAAAAAAGGTAGTACGTCATGCCAAAGAAGTAGAAATAGAAATGGGTGAACTTAACAGCGACGGAACGCAAGTAGATGATCAAACGCGAGTAAAACGAGTAGACGATGGGCTTGAGAGATTATCTGAAAGTATACACGACCTCGTCGAAGCAGAGACGCAAGTCCAACCAAAAGACATAAAGGGAGATTTCCCCCTGAGAGAACTGCTGGCATTAGATAAGTCTTTACAAACCATTCGCGGTGAATTAAGTCGCCTAGAAACTAAAAGATCGACTCTCAAAGAATCGATCAGGGAATGGACCGACCAACTCAGAGAAAGACCGGAGATAAAAGATTGGCTCGAGCAATCCATAGAGAAAGCGCGCGGCGACCTCGAGGGGATTAACGAGAGTATCGATGCTCAAAAAGGCCGATTGCGATCGCAAATCACCTCCATCAAGGAGTCCATCAAGAGGTTACTGGACGACAATCTCCCGTTGAGAGAGAGAATCGCCGATCTGTTCAGAGAACAGGGCATCACCATCTTCAGCGTCCTTACGGCGATCGGCATGACGATAGGTTTCTTAGTCGAATTGCTCCTTCCGGGGACGAGTCCACCACCACCCACTCCATCACCACCTCCCAACAAGGAGGGAGGAGCGAAGGAATGGATCAAGAAACAGCTGGACGCGATCGGTAAATTGCTCGCGAAACTGGCCGTCAAGTTCGGCGAAGCGTTGCCTGGCATATTAGGCGCCATCGTGTCCTGGATCTTGTCGACGCTCGGCAAGACGGCGATGTGGTTGGGAGAACATCTGTGGGTCTTGGGCATGGTCGTCGTCGGCTGGTTGTTAACGAAACTCGATGAAGACAAGAAAAGAAAGTAACGCCGCGGTCAAGACGGCGGTCTTCTGATCCTCGTGATCGTCCTGTGGCTTGTTCTGCGGCGGCGCGATCTCTACGGGTGGCGATGGAGAAGGAGGTTTAACTTGTTTGGATGGCGATTTGATCGGCGGCGGTTGAATCTTCGCGAACGTCTTCGCGTTGAGGTTGGTGTTCGTTCCCGTCGTCGCGGCGTCGGGGGCGATCACGATCTCGTTATTGTAGCCGACGATGTTCTTGTCGATCTTCAGCTCCATGTCGCTGGGCAGCATGTAGAGCCCCGGATGGATGACGTAGTCGAGCTTGGAATTGGTGTACTTCAGACAGTCTTCGTAGCGCGAGATGTCGGCGGGCAGATCGAGCGGTTGGTTGATGGCGTCCTCGACGTTGGCCAGGAACTGATTCTTGGCGTCCAGCGACGTGGCGCTCATGTCCGCGATCGAGGTCCTCGTCTGACCCTGCGCTCCCAAGATCGCCCAGACGAAGACCCGAATGGACGCGTCTAATCTTCTAAACCCCGGAGTCGTGAATCCATTCGATCGATCGTTGACGAAGGTAGACCACTTCGATTTGTAGTTCCCGAAGATGTTTCCCTTGATCTTCCAAACCGTCTCGACCGGGACGTCGAATTCGCGACAGAGTCTCCGATACGCTCCCTTATCGATGTTGTTCGCATAACGGTCGAAGGACGGATCGGAGGGTAGGGGTGCGGCGAGTTCTTGCAGGACTCTTCTGATCTGATAGTAGATGTGGAAGCTAAAGAACGATTTGGATAGGTGATCGTTTCCCATGTCCAGCGTCACCCCGCATCCCGTCGTCGCGCACCACACCGCGAAATTCACTTGATTCTGCCAGAATCCGCCGATGGACTGCAGGTATCATCGTTTCAACGTCGCGCGATAATAATCGCTATTATACTCGAGGGTCATTGGATTACTATACTCGTCGAAAACGTTCTCGAACGACGCGCGAAACTTTTCGGTCGCGTTGACGTAGACGTCGAACGACGATAGATTTAGATTATTTCTGTACTCGTAGACGTTCATCGTATTTTATATAAAAGTAAAATTTTTATATAAAAAAAACCAGCAGCAATGTTCTATCTCGTGACAGACATCGGAAAACCAGTGAAAGTCTCTCGTTACGTCGATAAATGCGAAGAACGGCGAGTGGTGCGTGGGCGTCAAGTCCATTCGCCTTTACAACGGGTTGTACAACGTCAAGAAAGACGTGGAGATACGCTACGCCGTAGGGAGAGACAGACCCAAAGTCCAAAGCGTGCACGCCGGGTCGTACAGCTTCACCGACCTACGACGACTTCTCGCGAAATACTTCGACAAGGTGTTCCTGGACAAGACCACCATGAGATTGAGAATCGACGGGTCGGGTAGCACGGCGGTGGTGCTTCCGCCTGAAATCGGCAAGATTCTCGGCAATTGCGCGAATGCGGCTCTCGGCGGATCCATCTCCGCTAGCCGGAGCGTCAACCTGCAGCCGGTGGAACTCCTCAACGTCCATCTCGACGAGTTGGAGGAGGGTGTCAGAGACGGCACGGCGAAGGACATCCTCATGTCCCTACCCTGTCCCAACGTGAAATTTTCCGAGTTGTACGAAAAAAGACGTCGAACATCCCGTGTTCCTGTCGTTGAGACGGGATCGCATCTCGGAAGTGACGATACGTCTCAAGGACGAGGAAGGCATCCCCATCGACAATCACGGTCATTCCGTTCACGTTCTATTGGAATTTAAGAAATTCTAAAAAAAGAATTAAAAAAGATGTCTAGATCGGGATTCTATTGGGAAGACGTGGAAAGGGAAGAACTGGTGGAGGACCTGAACGAGAGACTTCTCAAAGACCTCGACGACGCCAAATGGGAGATCACCGCGTTGGCCAAAAACCGTCGCATCATGAACACCTTCCAATTCGAGGTGAATAAAAACGGAAGACTCCGACCGACGCTGGGCGTCAAGATGTTGTTCGACGGTCACGTCATCCGTCTGGGACTCTTGGGCGAACTGGACGTGACGCTCGTCCCTGAACGACGTGGAATACAGAACCTTCCGGACCCAGACCGGCGAGATCGTCCCCGCTGAATCCGCCGTTGCGGGTGACGGTGGGCGACGTCCTCAACTTCGCCGTGAACAAAGGATCGAAATCGGGATCCGTCAACGGCGTCGTCGTTCTCGACGTATAAAAATTTTTTCCCCCTTTTCTTAAAAGATGAGTAACAACAAAGAGACGCTGTACCCGACGTTAGAACCCGATCCGCAAGAGTATCGTCTCAGACGGATCGGAGAGATCGAGCAGACGTTCAGACGAGAGATCGAGACGCGGAAGAGCGTGCACAAGAAATACAAGCGAATCGTCAACACCGCGGACGGCGTCGACGGCGCGCTGATCGCGGGAAGTCTCGTCGTGGGAGGACTGGGATTCGCCGTACCCATCGCGGGCTTACCTCTGCAGATCGTGGCCGTGACCGTGGGATCCGTGGGACTAGTCATGAAGGGAATCCGACGAGTGTTGCTGAAGAAATTGGAGAAGCACCTGAAGATCGTCAAACTCGCGGAGAGCAAATTGAATTCGATCACGGATCTGGTGAGTCGCGCGCTGGAGGACGGGAAGATCACGGACGAAGAATTCGCCACCGTGTCCCACGAACTGACCAAGTATCGCGAGATGAAGGATAAACTGTACACCAAATACAAGTCCGAAACCGTAAAAAAGGAGTCGGATCAAGAGACGGACGACCTCCGCAAGCAGCTCCTCGCCCTCGTAAAACAAATCCACTTCTCGTTAACCGTAGATTTTTTTTAAGACACATTCTGTTTTAAAAAAAAAAATCCGGTTAAACCCTCATTCTTGGACGTCCGCGTCTTCTTCTCCTCTCGCACCGTGGATGCGTCTTGTGCCACTCGTCTGCGCGTTTCTTTTCCGCCACACGTATAACACGTTTCGTATTTAGTGCTATCGGTCATCCATTTTTGGCAAGAGGTGCAATACTTCATCGTGTCGATACCTCTCTCTTTCAAGTAGTTGTGGTGAATGCTACAAAACAACGAATTCACGACGACCGGATGCTTACACGGGTAGTCTCTGCGCATGCGAGGCATTTGACACGTGAGTTTGACGTCGTCGGGCCAATACACCAAGACTTGGTTACCACCCAACTGCATGCACGCTATGCCGTCCCCCAACATCTGTTTTACGCCGCGTTCGGTAAACGCCTTGTCCAGTAAAATAAACATTTTTTATTTATATATCTATTGTTTAAGTCTTTTAACAATTTTTTTTACGTTAAGAAATGAAACGTTTTTCCGAGATGGTCTTGTTCGCGCTCTTGTCGTCGGTCGCGGTAGGGTGTGTGCTCGTGTTATCCGCGCTATTAACTGTGTTACGTCTGGAAAACTATCGCAGAACGGAAAAAGGGCTCAGAAACATTTTTAAAAAAATGACTTAAAGAAAATTTATTCGTTATAAAAAAGAAAACATGGCATTCGTGACAGTTGAGAACTTTGACGTGAACAATTTAAGGACGGGCGCCCATTACGTCGATAAGAAAGGGAAGCGCTATCAACGCGTTTACGTCGCATATCAGTACCCGACCGGCGACGTGAGACCGTTAGTGATACGCACTCCCAAAACGTTATCGTCCGGCTTGTGGCAATACGAGGACGGTTCCGATTATTCTATGAAATTTAAATGCGGAAAGGAATTCGCCGCCATGTTGGAAAAGATCGCGGCGTTCTTGAGGACGGAAATAGAAAAACTCGCAAAGACACTGAAAGAAAATGGTAGAAAATCTCCCGTGGAATGTGTCAACGATATAGTCCTCGTCAAAACGGATAAAAAAAACGCTGATAATGTGATCTACGCGAAAGTTAAACTGGATGGTGAACGAGACAAACCTATTTTTTACAGAAAGAGAACGGACGACGACCCGGAAGGTAAATCGATCGCCGAAGTCAACCCCCACGATTACGAGAAAAAACGATGTCTGGCCATTGGTTCTTTACGCGTAGACAACGTTTACATACCCAACAAAGAATCGAAAGTATACATGCAAACTCTCTTACACCAGACCATCATCGTCAAAACAATCGACGGTGCTCCTCTACCGGATTTGGCCGACTGCGTAGAAGACTTGGACTTGGATTCCGACACGGAATAAATAAAAAAAAACGTGACAGTATTTTGTAAACGTAACGTTTACAAAATATAAATAAAATGTATAAAAAAAAGATGAATGTAGACGACGTATTAGCGAACGATGCACCTTCCGTCACCACCACCAGTACGTCAGTGACCGCCAAAGACAGACTGTCGGCCATCGTCGGATCCGGACGATCGCGTCATTTCCTGGGAAAAGACGTGACCGTCGCCGATCTGGACAAGATGAACGACAAGGAACTGGACAATCTAAATCGTCTGCTCAACGCGCGACTCGGCATGCGCATGAGTAAATCGATCGCCAATTCCATCATCACGCTGTACGCCCAGAGTCTTAAATATTTTTTCGATTTGCAGAACGAGCCTCGACTGATCGAAGAACTGAGCGAAGACCCCTTCCTCGACGCGGCCATCGGCGAAGCGTGCTGTAGCCTGTTTCACCACTTCGGCTCCTACTTGGCACCTCTCAGCCTCGCCGCCACGTCCAGCCGCTATATAACGGGATTTAAAAAATCGGAGGATATAGAAAAAGACGATGAATCCGGAAGAACTCCTAGGAAAAAAGAATCCGAAACGTCAGGAAGCGGGGAAGAAGGGAGCGCAAAAGAGGTGGAGTCGTAAAGATGCTAATGGCCAGAATAGCAATGCTAATGGCCAGGATAGCAATGCTAATAGCCAGGCTAATGGTCAGAATAGCCAGACTAATGGCCAGGATAGCAATGCTAATAGCCAGGATAGCCAGATTAATAGCCAGACCGATGTTCAAGGTAGTTGGAAATGGCTAGCGGCCGGCGGACTCGCGGTAGGATTGGTGTTGTTGTACACGAAAAAACAACCTCCTCCTTCTCCTCCTCCTCCTTCTCCAGAACCTAAAGAAGAAGACTCCAAACCCAATCCCCACGAAATGTATTAAATAAAAATCTTTTTCACTATAAAAAAAAATGTGTGTGACAATGAGAAATATTTTGGAAGCGCTGCCGGTGGTGGGCGGAGGAATCGTCGTCACGAGCATGTGCGCACTCTTATTCGCGGACGTGTTAAAACACGAGAAAGTCGAACACGTCCACGTCCACATCCGCACGTTGGACAGCAAGAAAGGCGACGAGACGGGCCACATCTTTCTTCACCGTCACCTCCATAACCCCTACGAGTAGGACCCCCTACGAAATGTATTTAAAAAAATATTTTTCGCTATAAAAAAATGCATATCCCCAAACTGAAAACGTTCGCGGAAACGACGGCGACGGTGGCGGTGGGAATCTTCGCCGCGAGCCTGATCACGATCAAGCTCGTGAACACTTTCAGAACCAAGAGAATCGAGCACGTCCATGTTCATTCCTACGCGACCGACTACAACGCCGACGAGGACTCCGACTTGGACGCGGACGCTCACATCATTCATCACCACCACCACACGACGGACGACGAGCACCTCATCGACGGAGACATCGACCACATGCTCCTCAATCTCGGCACCTACTGCAACGACGTCTACAACTCGAGCAACGGCTGGACTGGACTCTACTCTAATCAAGGGACGACTCCCTTTACGACGGTAAAATCCGATAAATAATAATTTTTTTCATATAAAAAATAATATGAGCGAAAAGGATTTAGTCAACACCGCGTTTCACGCGGCCGTCAGCACTGGAATTGCCATCGGATACGCGCAACTTGGTAAGAAGGTCCTCAAGATGCCCGCACCCAAGATGGATCTAGACCCGAAGGACTTCGGGATGATCCTCCTGGAGTTTGCGCTCGCCGAGTATACCAAAGACATGTTGGTCAAGAAGGGTATCATCCCCGCCGATATCATGAAATAAACTAAAAACTCTATTAAAAATGGCAACGATCGCGATGATGATAGGCGGTGCAGTAGTCAATGCTCTAGCCTTCTCGGGATCGCAATTTCTATTCTCGAATCACGAAGAACAGAAAAGACACGACGAGGCGATGGAAAAACTGACCAAGGCCAGAGATCGGTGGAATCACGAACGCACGAAAACGATTAGATTTTCTCAACGAGAGACTCAGGAAGGAAGGACATTCCCTGTACACCTACAAAGAAGTGGACGCCGCCATGTCACTCTACTCCCGGATGACGAACGAAGAGCCGATGCCTCCCGAGCCTAAGTTGAGCGATTTCTATCACCCTCGGAAGAACAAAAAGACAAGGAACTCCTCTTCGTGGTGATATCGGGACGGGACTCGTCTTCTACGGCGTTAAAAAATACGTCGCCTAAAATAAAATGGAAGAGATCTATCACAAACACTATTGGAAGGGAAAGGCCGCCATCGGGAAATTGGCAAAAGCAGCCAAAGTCAGCGAGAAGAAAGCGTTGGAATTCCTGAAAAAACAAGACGTGTGGCAAATCTACCTACCCGCCCCCAAGAAGATTGTGAGACCCCGATTCGAAGACGCGAAAGAAAACGACACTCACCAGGCCGACCTGTTGTTTTTACCGCACGACAAGGTGGAAGGAAAAACGTACAAATACGCGCTGACGTTGGTCGACGTGGGCACTCGCTACAAAGAAGCGGAACCGCTGACGACCAAAGACAGTCGAGAGGTGGCCGACGCTTTCGAAAAGATCTACGAACGTCGTCTGACGTTTCCGAAATTATTACAAGTCGACCCCGGCCGCGAATTCATGGGCGCCGTCACCAAACTCATGACCCGTCACGACGCGAGAATAAGAAGAGGTCGGGTCGACCTTCACCGCGACCAAGCCATCGTCGAGCGATTTAATAGAACGTTGGGCGAACAGCTGTTTAGCTATCAATACGACCAAGAGATGAAAACCAAAGACAGAAACAGAGAATGGGGCGAAACGGTTGCCGGAAGTCGTAAAAACGATCAACGAAAGAGACCGACCCTCCCAAAAAGGTAGAACCCGTCGATAAAGTGCAACCACCCATCAGTCCCTTTGCGAAAGTAAGATATCTGTATCAACCGGGTGAATTGGAAGGCGGGCGCAGGAGGGCCACCGACCCCATCTGGAGCGTCGACAAACACGACATAGACAGGCATTTCAGAATGCAGGGCATCGACCTGTATCAGCTCAAGGAACCGGCGCCTCAGAGAACGTTCGTCCGAGAGGAATTATTGGTCGTCGATTAAAAAATTTATTAATACTAATAAATTTTTAATACCCATAGGGAAACGTGTCGTACCCGTCCTTCATCACCCTTTTATCGTAACACAACGTAAAACTCTTTCTCCTGATATCGATTCACGACGCGTTTGGTTTTGGAATCTCTCGTGATGGCGTTTTCTCGAACGGTCGTAATCCTCTTACGCGTTTCTTTGACGACGTCGGTCATCGCGTCTCGGTTGATGTAAAGAGAATTTTCGTTAATTCAGACTAAATCCCTTGACCTTACACACCTTTTTACCCGCGTTCGTTTCGTACGAATAAGATTTGGGACCGGTGGCGCACCACGACGTGATGAAATCACCGCCTAACTCGTCCGTCAAATCGCCCAAGTTATCACCCGTGTCGATCGAGACCCCGTCGTCGCGATCTACGTACCACACGCTATCGGTGTCGAATCCCCACTCACTCTATCATCGAGTTTATCCAACACGTCGTATAACATGGTTCTGGCATGAGCCGTCGTATAACACGCTCTATGAAGATGTTGACGTCATTGGTCTTATCGACGAATTGTCCCTTTAAATCGTAAGACATCTGGACCATGTCGTCGTTGATGAACTGAATGTTGAGATTGTCTATCGTGTGGTCCAGCAACAGGGTGTAAAAGTCTTTCGGTTAGTTCACGTATTGAGTCTGTTTCATGTTGACCCTTTGACCGAACTTGCCCCAGAGAGAGTTGAGACATAATTTAGAGATGGCACGCATGCCCGGATTATACTCTATTTCGTCCAAGTCGATCCCCAATCGTTCTCTGACCATGTCTTTATACCGTTCTTCCGAGTCGTAAGGGGTGCCCGGACCCACCTTTTAACGCGGAACTTTCCATCTTGATCTTCATAAACTTCTTGACGTAGTCTCTAAAAAGGTCCACGTCCTCGCTGGTGTAGAGAAAATCCCAAACTTCGTAAATTTTCTCTATCTCGTACCCCTTATCCAAGGCCTTGAATAGCTCGGGTGTACACCACGTGCCCGCGAACGACCTCTGCTCGTCGGTGTTCGCACGGCCTCTGTGCCCGTCGTTCGGCGCACGTCTTACACAGCGGGAACAAGAGCTTTTCGGCATCTCCGCATTTCATTTTGACGGGTAGGACGGGATGATATAATTTCCGGGGCGGCACGACTTTACATTTGACGAACCCCAACCAAGTTCGATCGACGCATTCGGGATTAACTATTTTGGTGGGATGCCCGACCGGGTAGGTCTTATAAAACTGGACCGTCGGGTACAGACTGACAAAGTCGACGTATCGTCCCTTTTCTCTTCCGTCGAAGTCGTACAGCAACTTGGTCACGTTGGTCCTACCGCCGAAAAAGGCATCTCGAGGGTCTAACGGCGTCACGATCTCTTTACCGTTTATGTCTTTCGTATCACATTCCCAGACCTCGACGAACGCGTAACCGGCCCGTCGTATCTTCTCGTTTTTCGCGGAGGTTCGTTTTCTGAGCGTATCCATGTCGAATTGGTTCTTGTTATTGAGGGTGTCTCGCGCGTAACACTTTTTACACCCGTGCCAGAAACATCCTTGAAATTCGTAAACCGTCTTCGTGTCTTCGCAATACCCGTCGACTTTACCGATGTCGTCGGGCAAAGTCACCTCGCCGCCGTTCAACGCGTGTCGTATGACGACACCGTCTCTCTCGGCCACGTGATCCAGCCAAGAAATGGATTTCGCGCTATACGTTTCGTGAACGACGTTATCGTTATGAACGGCTATCGTCTTTTCGGGCATGTAATTGCTTCTGTAGACGGTCATGCACACGGACGCTATCGTCACGTACTGTAACGGATCTATGTTTTCCAACGCGATAAAGTCTTCCCTGAATTTCAACATGGACCGTCGTAATATGTCGACGTCGGACGTGCAGTACTCCCTCAGTTCTTTCTGGAAATCAAACACGTCGTTCTTTCGCACCTCGTACCACTTTAAAAACTCTTCCCTGTTGCGTTTGCTCATGTGATCGACACCGTAGTGTTTTTTTACTGGGCAACGATCCCACGTAACGTTGGTGACACGTTTTGTTGAAATAATGAGGGAAATACCCTTTTTTGAGTTCGGTCAGACCAAACGTCTTCGGAAATTCCGCCAGAGCGGATTGGACAAAATTTATGGAATCGATAAAGCGAGCACAACCGACTTCCATGTACATGATCTTCGTACCGTTGTAAATGCAGTATGGTTTAAGGTTATGTTCCACGAAATACTTTAACAAAAACTGCGCGTCGTACGCTTTGGCATTGTGGGCGATGAACGTACCGTTTTTGCCCAAGACAAACTTGCAGAACTCGTCTACGGTAGAAAATTCGTGTTGTTTACCGTCAAAGTCTTGGCACACGATTAGATTCGGTATGTGAACGCCGGTTTCTTGCGAGGCTTCTATGTCGTAAAAATAATACTTTGTCGTTCGCGTTTTACAACTGTAACACGGTTTCTTGTCCTCACACCCCGTGCACTTTCCACCCTTACATCGTTTCTTGAGCATGAAACACTTGTGCGTCGTCATGTCGCCGTAGTGTTGACAATTCGGACATTCGGAATGACCGCATACATGGGTCTTCAAGTCTTTGACCACCCGTTCGCACTCTAAACATTTCCGAACGAGTAAACAAACCACGTCCGGTTCGTCGTCTCGCGTGCCTCTGTTGCGTTTATGTTCCTTAAAACAGTCTTCGCCGAAAAACGCTCTGTTACAATCGTCGCACACTTTCCTTTCACCCCCCGGGCAATCATAACCGAAGCACGATAAACACTTTTCGGGACATCTGTGGCGATCTCGTCTTGTATATCCCTTCTTACAAGTATGACAGTAATACCCCGTACCCAAAAATCCGTTCATCTTCGTAATCACGTCGAAGTGATTTTTATTTTTGTACAGATAGACCGCGTCGCTCCCTTCGGTCGTATAGATGATCTCGTTGAACCGTTCGCCGTCCACTATGTTGATCTGCACACCCAGGTGATCGGCAAACGTTTTCGCGTCTTCTAAGGTACAACCGTGATCCCGGATGGGAACGCCCGCTTCTTCGTGAAGTTTTAACGCTTCGACCTTTTGTAATTTTCGACTCTCGTTGAAACCGTGTCGAAGCTGGGAATTCGTCCATTTGTCTTTATGTTTGTTGGCCACCGCCGTCACGATGGCCCGTGCCAGACACGTGGCGTCGTCGTTTTTAATCGTGATGATACTTCTTTTCGACGACGAGGGTCTCCTTTGTCACCGGTTCTTTGGGTCTCCCCTTCCCCCTCGGCATTGTCGTAGACTGGACGACTATTTCTACTTCGTCTAAGGCCACCTCGTAATATTCTATATACTCTTGCAGTGCTTTAAATAACTCTTCGGCTAAATCCCCCGAGACGGTAATATATTTCGTACTGAACGGTTTCGGGAATTTCGGGGTGATTGATGATGATGCGAAATTTATCGCCGTTTTGCAACCTCTATCGTTTATCACCGACCTTACGAGATGCACAAATAAACGGTCTATATCGATAACCCTGTCGGACCTCAATAGGACTACTTTATACTCGTCGAACCTGGTTCCAAACTTTTAACCTGCGTGTCGAGGAAATTCTATCGAAACGATAGGTCTGCCCCGTGTAGACACGTTTGGGTTTTAAAAACGTTTTTTTAAAATCGGGGGGAATCGGGAGATCTAATAACGGTTCGATATATGGAGTCGTAATAGATCTCTCGGGCGGGATCGGTAAATCCAATAACCGCTCGGTAGATCGATGTGCATGGGACATGTTTTTTAAATTGGGGTGAAATTACTTATGGCCTTTTCAATTTTGTCACACTATACCATTGGGACACCTGTGAGGCGAAAA
Organism: Atrina japonica; assembly: GCA_030159075.1. NCBI lineage: Eukaryota > Metazoa > Mollusca > Bivalvia > Pterioida > Pinnidae > Atrina > Atrina japonica. The sequence continues at coordinate 681,709 of BROG01000245.1, forward strand.
CGACTCGTGCGGCATTTACCCGGTGATTACAGGAGCGTGACGTTGTCATCTCTAGGGACAGATAAAATTGAATCATCTATCGCTGTGTCATGTATAATCCAGTAAACACGTTATATATCATCGTCTATATATAACATCCATTTACCTGTGTGATCACGTGACCGCGAATTCCGTGGAAATCTAGGTACGTGTCGTTTTCTCGGAAAAAAGGGTGGGCTCAAGTGTAGTACATATACTACTCTACATGTCGTCATGTTTATTCATGAGGTAGATGATTGACAGTGCAATCGAGTGAATAAAATACAGAAGCAAATTTGATAGCAACTGTGACGTGGTTATCCGGAAATGTGTCTGCCGTACTGAATAAAAGTGTTGAATATTGGGGAGACTCTCTCTCTCTCTCTCTCTCTCTCTCTCTCTCTCTCTCTCTCTGGAAATGAACTTGTAACAACAACACAATCGCAGAATGAAAGAAATACCAACATAGGGTGATAAATTAATAAATAATTCAAAATTAAAATCAAACAAATTAATAACTAAAATTGAGCTAAAATTAAACTACCAACGAAATGTGAATAGAATTAGATCCAAGTAAAAATAACCCCAAACTATATAGTTACTAAAAATTTAATAAATTTGTTCTATAAAATCAAAAACACGTTAAATTTTATCGATCACATTTATTTATTAACTTTGCAGGTTCTTGTTATTTATCACCCTTTTTATATATTTGTAACATATTTAAAGGTACCTTCATATTTTCATATTTATCAACCCCATCGGTAGTTTGGTTTTTAGAACTTTAGAATGTCTACATTCTAACTCTCATAAATACCATAGAAAAATGTACTTATTGAAGTATTACGGAAACTGAAGCTTCGAGATAATAACGCAAAATTTCGAAATGATATTTTGAATTTTAGAGATGATAAGGACTCGAAATTTTCAATTATTATCTTGAAATCTCGAGATAATTCGAAATTTTGAGATACTTATTTTATATTGCGAGATAATATCTGGTAATTTCAAAAAAGTATTATCTAAAATTTAAGTTATTATCTCGAAACGGAATAATATATCGAAAGTTCAAGTTATTTTCTGAAAATTTCGAGGTACTATTTTTACACATGGCATCAATTCGCTTCGGTAAAAAAGAAAGCGTCGGATGGGTTTAGAGGTTTATCAAACGTCATCGGACAGAAAAATATTTTGTGTACCATTCAAAAATCGCTTATTTATATTATCTGAAAATCTCGTAATCGTAATTACGACTTTTAAAAATGCCGTAATAACGACTTTTTAAATCTCGTAATAACTACCTTTTATCTCGTTATAACGACTTCTATAGGGTGATACTGCCATGATATTCATTCCATGATATCGTGAAATATTATGATTTTGCTCAAATTAAACATTTGATATTTCCATAAAAATATAGACCAAAAATATTTCTATAAATCTAAATTACATGTACTCGTTCTTTTTAAAAAATGTATATGGATAATTTTGTTTTTGTTTTTTTTATATTTGCCGTCATTTGATGGTACGTCGCCTACGAGATTTCCGTGTATCCATCAGTAAGTTAACATGCATTGCTTATCCGTTTTGGGAAAAATCACCTTAAATAATTTTTTTTTTTAAAAATCCAACATTTGGGATACAAATGAAACACAAAGAGGAGATAAACTTTTTTTCACAGACATTGGTTCCTTGAAATTGGCCTACTTTAAAAAATTGAGCTTATAATTATGAGATTTTGCTGCCGATGGGTTATCAGTGTTTCAAAAACACATCTTGTTTCGATGTTTGTTGATTTTCAAAAGTATAATTAAAATCAACAAGGCGAAAATACTAGAAAATTTTATTTTCTTAGTTTTTTTAATAGACCTCAATATTCATTAAATAAAAATTTTGAAATTTCTTCTTGGTTTTACTGAGCTGCAAGTCGGTAACCAGACTTTAACATAAGCTGATCTTGTTATGGGCTGAGAGAAATATGGGCAGAGATTGATTTTTGCCTGAGCTTGTAATGGGCTGAAATGTTCCTTTTAATGGTCTTAGAATTCTCTTCTCCCATTGTTGGTCAATTCCATTTCTCCTACAATTATGCATCACTTTTGAACTACCCAAATTTTCAGAACAGTTGCTATACAAGCCTTTGACACACAGTTATACTTTTCAGAACTCATATATACATGTGTATTATTATTTTTTAAAAATGAAAAAATAAAATAAAAAAGTTTTAAAAATTCTTACATTGGTGTACTATAACAAATAATAGATATACATTTTGTAGTAATGCAAAGACATACACATTTTTATTTTCCCAATTGTGAAAAATCTGTCAGGGATAGTATGGTATGTATATGTAGGCATGAGGTAAAATATAATGCATAATATATTTTTCAATATATACATGTCAACCACCAGGTGTAGTTCTACATTATAGCCCTGTGTAGAATACCAACATTTAGATGTCAACCACCAAATGCAGGTAATAGTAATAAGAGAGATATAGGGAAATGTAAACCATCAACTGTAGTATTAAATTATAGGTATAGAATACATATATCTAGATGTCAACCACCAGGTTTTGTTCTATATCTAGATGTCAACCAACAGGAGTAGTTCTGTGTTATAGGCTTCTCTACACCAGGTGTAGGTAATAGCAATACAGGGGAGAACTCAAATACATTTTTCACTATATAAATGCCAACCACAAGGTGTAGTACTACATTATAGGCCCCTCTATAATACCTATATCTAGATATCAACTATAAAGTGTAGATGTTCATCATAGGCACCTCTATAATGCCTATATCTAGACGTCAACCACCAGGTGTAGGTAATAGCAATATGGGAGAGAACTCAAATACATTCTTCACTATATACATGCCAACTACCAGGTGTAGTACTACATTATAGCTCCCTCTAGAATACCTATATTGAGATGTCATCCACCAGGTGTAGGTAATAGTATTACGGGAGAGAAACTCAAAATACATTCTTCACTATATACATGTCAACCACCAGGTGAGTACTACATTATAGTCCCCTCTAGAATACCTATATTGAGATGTAAACCACCAGATGTAGTTCTACATTATAGGCACCTCTATAATACCTATATCTAGACGTCAACCACCAGGTGTAGGTAATACCAATAAAGCAGATAACTCCAATATATTCTTCACTATATATATATGTTAACCATCAGGTGCATAATTACATTAAAGTCCCCTCTAGAATACCTATATTGAGATGTCAACCACCAGGTGTAGGTAATAGCAATATGGGAGAGAACTCAAATACATTCTTCACTATATTTCATGTCAACCACCAGGTGTAGTTACTACATTATAGTCCCCTCTAGAATACCTAATATAGATGTCAACCACCAGGTGTAGTTCTGTGTTATAGGTCTCTCTAGAATACCTATATATAGATGTCAACCACCAGGTGTAGGTAATAGCAATAAGGGAGAGAACTCAAATACATTCTTCACTATATACATGTCAGCAAACCACCAGGTGTAGTCCTACATTACAGCCCCCTCTAGAATACCTAATATAGAAGTCAACCACCAGGTGTATGGTTATATAGCAATGAGGCAGATAACTCCAATATATTTTGCACTATATACATGTTAACCATTAGGTGTTGTACTACATTATTGACCCCTCTAGAATACACCCATATCTAGATGTCAACCACCAGGTGTAGGCAATATCAAAAAGGGAGATAGTTTCCAATATATTCTTCACTAAATACATTGTCAACCACCAGGTGTAGTACTACATTATAGCCCCCTATAGAATAGCTCCACCTAGAAATCAACCATCAAGTGTAGTTCTACATTATAGGCACCACTAAAATATCTAGATGCCACCCATCATGTGTAGTCTTCTATCTAGATGTCAACCACCAGGTGTAGTTATGCATTATTGGCCCTCTAAAAAAACATATATCTAGATGTCAACCACCAGATGTAGGTTATAGCAGGAAGGGAGATAACTCAAATATATTCTTCACTACCCGTATATACATGATCACCATCACAGGAAAAATCAGATGTAGTACAACATTTATAGGCCCCTCTAGAATACCTATATAGAGATGTCAACCACCAGGTTTTGTTCTATATCTAGATGTCAACCACCAGGTGTAGTACTACATTATAGGCCCCTCTAGAATACCTATATAGAGATGTCAACCACCAGGTTTTGTTCTATATCTAGATGTCAACCACCAGGTGTAGTACTACATTATAGGCCCCTCTAGAATACCTATATCTAGATGTCAACCACCAGGTGTAGGGTAGTAGCAATAAGGGAGATAACTCCAATATATTTTTCATTCTATACATGTTAACCATCATGTGTGAGTACTACATTATTAGCCCCTCTAGAATACCTATATATAGATGATAACCACCAGGTGTAGGTTATAGCAATGGGGCAGATATATTGAAGAATATATTAGAGTTATCTCCCTTATTGCTATTACCTACACCTGATGGTTAACATCTGGATATAGGTATTCTAGAGAGGTCTATAATATAGTACTTCACTGGTGGTTGACATGCTTATAGTGAAGAATATATTGGATTTATCTCCCTTATTGCTATTACCTACATCTGGTGGTTGACATCTAGATATAGAACAACATCTAGTGGTTGACATCTAGATATAAGTATTCTAGAGAAGTCTATTGTATAGTACTACACCTGGTGGTTGACATGCATATATATTGAAGAATATATTGGAGTTAACTCCCTTATTGCTATTACCTACACCAGGTGTAGAACTATACTATAAGCCCATATGGAATACCTGTCTAGATACAGGTATTCTATAGGGGCCTATAGTATAGTACTACACCTGGTGGTTGACATCTAGATATAGGACTACACCTAGTGGTTGATATCTAAAGATAGGTAATCTAGAGAGGCCTATATTGTAGTGCTACACCTGGTGGAAGACATCTAGATATAGGTATTCTAGAGGGGCCTAAACTCTAGTACTACACCTGGTGGTTGACATGCAGTTAGTGAAGAATATAATAGAATTATCTCCCTTATTGCCATTACCAACACCTAGTGGTTGATGTCTAGATATAGGTATTGCATTGGGGCCTATAATACAGCACTACACCTGGTGGTTGACATCTAGACATAGGTATTTTAGATAGGTCTATAATGTAGTACTATATTGGTGGTCAACATGCATGTAGTGAAATATTATAGGAGTTATCTCCCATACTGCTATTACCTACATCTGGTGGTTGACATCTAGATAAGATTACACCTAATGGTTGATATCTGAAGATAGGTAATCTAGAAAGGCCTATACTGACATTCATATAGTGAATAATATATCTCCCTTATTGCTATTATCTACATCTGGTGGTTAACATCTATATACAGGTATTCTAAAGAGGCCTATACTGTAGTACTACACCTGGTGGTTGACATCTAGATACAGGTATTTTATAGGGGCCTATAGTATAGTACTACACCTGGTGGTTGACATGCATATATATTGAAGAATATATTGGAGTTAACTCCCTTATTGATATTACCTACACCTGGTGGTTGACATCTAGATATAGGACTACACCTAGTGGTTGATATCTAAAGATAGGTAATCTAGAGAGGCCTATATTGTAGTACTACACCTGGTGGTTGAAATCTAGATATAGGTATTCTAAAGAGGTCTACAGTATAGTACTACACCTGGTGGTTGACATTCATATAGTGAATAATATGTTGGAGTTATCTCCCTTATTGCTATTATCTACATCTGGTGGTTGACATATGTATATAGGTATTCTAAAGAGGCCAATAATGCAATACTACACCTGGTGTTTGACAACTAGATATAGGACCACATCTGGTGGTTGACATCTTGATATGGGTTTTGATGATAGGGGTCTATAATGCAGAACTACACCTGGTGGTTGACATGCATATAGTGAAGAATATATTGATGTTAACTCCCTTATTGCTATTACCTACACCTAATGGTTGACATCTAAAGATAAGTAATCTAGAGGGGCCTATACTTTAGGACTACACCTGATGGTTGACATGTAAATATAGGTAATCTACAGAGGCCTACACTGTATAACTACACCTGGTGGTTGTCATCTAGAACTAGGACTACACCTGGTGGTTGACATTTAGATATAGGTATTCTAGTGAGGCCTAAAATGTAATACTACACCTGATGGTTGATATGCATATAGTAAAGTATATATCAAAGTTATCTCCTTTATCGCTAATATCTACACCTGGTGGTTGACATCTAAAAATAGGTATTAATGCAGAACTACACCTGATAGTTGCCTAGAAATATAGGACTACAAGTAGTGGTTGACATTTAGATATATGACTACACCTGATGGTTGAGATCTAGATATAGGTATTCTAGAGATGTCTATAATGTAGTACTATACTGGTGGTCCACATGCATGAAAAGAAATATTATAGGAGTTATCTCCCATATTGCTATTACCTACACCTGGTGGTTGACATCTAGATATAGGAGTACACCTAATGGTTGATATCTGAAGATAGGTAATCTAGAAAGGCCTATATTGTAGTACTACACCTGGTGGTTGACATCTAGATATAGGTATTCTAAAGAGGTCTATAGTATAGTACTACACCTGGTGATGGACATTTATATAGTGAATAATATATTTGGGTTATCTCTCTTATTGCTACATCTGGTGGTTGACATCTATATATAGGTATTCTAAAGAGGCCAATAATGCAGAACTACACCTGGTAGTTGTCATCTAGGTGTAGGACTACACCTGGTGGTTGACATCTATAATGATGTACTATGCTAATATATGACATGCATATAGTAAAATATTATATAGGAGTTATCTCCCTTATTGCTATTATCTACATCTGGTGGTTGACATATGTATATAGGTATTCTCAAGAGGCCAATAATGCAATACTACACCTGGTGTTTGACAACTAGATATAGGACCACATCTGGTGGTTGACATCTTGATATGGGTTTTTATAAGGGGTCTATAATGCAGAACTACACCTGGTGGTTGACATGCATATAGTGAAGAATATATTGGTGTTAACTCCCTTATTGCTATTACCTACACCTAATGGTTGACATCTAAAGATAAGTAATCTAGAGGGGCCTATACTGTAGAACTACACCTGATGGTTAACATCTAGATTTTAGAATATACCTGGTGGTTGACATGTAAATATAGGTATTTTAGAGGGGTTTATACTGTAGACCAACACCTGGTGGTTGACATCTAAATATAGGACTATACCTGATGATTGACATGTAAATGTAGGTACTCTAGAGGAGCCTATACTGTAGAACTACACCTGATGGTTGACATGTAAATATAGGTAATCTACGGAGGCCTACACTGTAGAACTACACCTGACGGTTGACATCTAGATATAGGACTACACCTGATGGTTGACATCTAAAGACAGGTAATCTATATAGGACTATACTGTAGAACTACATCTGGTGGTTGACATGTATATCTTGAAGAATATATGGTTGACACTTAATATAGTTATTCTAAAGGGGCCTATAAAGTAGAACTACATGTGGGGATGACATGCCTACACTGTATGTTCATAATAAATAGAGTTTATCAACCTCAGTGCTATTACCAACACCTGGTGGTTCACATATAAAATAAAAAATGAATTTCTGTGGAGGACTATAGGCTATAATCCAAAACTACATCTGGTGGTTGACATTTTAATATAGGACCTGTTAAATCTGCATAGATTAATGCACCTGGATATTGCCATATTTTCCTTAAAATAATATATGTTAATCTTATTTTCGAATTTTTGTTTCCATCTTTAGGGTATTTACATACACGTACATTTTATGATTTTAAAAATAATTCTGATTTCTTATATCCTACACCTGACGGTTGATATTTGTTATTTCTAGCGTTATTAGATTAATGCACATATTCATGACCTAATCATTTCTATTCTGCGCTTGTGTATTTATCCTGTGGAATTGTTTATAATTTCTGCATATTTTCATCAGCGATTTCCCATTTTTACAGTGTGTGTATATGAGTTGTGAGATTGGGAAAAGATCTGATGTCCGGCTTGCATATTTATCGATATTAATCACAATAAATACTCCGGATTTTTAGGGTGTAACCGATGTCGGATCACTGTAGTCTCTGTTTTAACAGAAGAGTTCTAATATAGGCGTCACCGGAAATATGTAGGTGTAACACATTCTGGTGGATCATAACTAACTCGAATGATTCTGCGCCCTCTACCAATGAGGGCTTGAATGCTTAGCTCTCTGAAAGCGCGTCAGCGTACCCTGAACCAGGGAACCCAATCAAATTGCTTTATTTACTGATTCTGCGCATAGCCTGCTTCCGGACAGAATACAAATTAAAAACAAGATGGAGTTTGACGAAGCGATACAAGCAGTGCAAAGAGAACATCAAATATAATTTTCAATTTTCTTCATGTAAAATAAATTGTTTAAAATTTTGTTTAAAATTAGTGGATAAAAAAAAATTTGTGGGTTTATATAAAACAAAGAAGAAAATAATAAAAGTGGCGAATATTTATGTCCCGAATCCTGTATTTTGTTCCATATTACATTCCTAGATATTCAAAAGTCAAAAACATTGATAAGTTTTATTATTTTTTTCTTTCGACGACAGAGATATCTCAGAATGATGTCACGGCAGTAGCTATACGCTTTACTCGGGATGACAACTTCGGCACATGAAATTTTATACGAACAATAAATGTTTAATTGTGCTACATATTGATAATATTTCTATCATATGTATATTTTTTTCAATTAATGATGGAATCCTCAAATCACGAAATGCTAGATTCTATTTTTTCACTTAATTAAAATAAAAAACAAACATGCAACAGAGTAGATCATAACCCGAATAATTCAGTCGTTATATTCCGCTCACTACGATCACTACATTAACGCCTGAATGCATACAGTGTGTAAATGCGTCAGACCGGATATTTATACCGCGATGGATTCTGGGTATTTTCATGATGCATTGTGGGAATTAATCCGATTTGGCGCTAAATTTATGATGACAGGATGTAAACAATTGCACGTGTTATAAGGGGTCATAAAATTCTCTGAGCCAACACTTGTCGGCGGCCCTTGTCGGCACCTCTCATCTCAACGGGAGAGAAGCAAAAATCACTGAGGCGTGAAGGCTGCTCGTTCTGTTGGTAATCTACCTGTAAAACTGATGTCCAGCATGAATATTTGAGAGGGTTATAATATATAACAGGCTGTGAAAAGTTAGAAGAATTTGAGTTTTAAAATTTAAGAAAATTATTCGATGCATTGCATGCATGGCTATTATTTTTATTGCATGTCAGATTTTAGCATCCGTAATAACGATGTACGTCGGTCACCTTCTGACATAAATTCGGTTTTAAAAAGACTAATCTATTCAAATGTTAATTTTTTTTCATACTCTGTTGCATGTTTGTTTTTTATTTTAATTAAACTCCGGCGATAGATGTGGAAGTCGAAATGTGATCGTCGAAAATACAATTTATTTTACATGAAGAAAATTGAAATTATATTTGATGTTCTCTTTGCACTGCTTGTATCGCTTCGTCAAACTCCATCTTGTTTTTAATTTGTATTCTGTCCGGAAGCAGGCTATGCGCAGAATCAGTAAATAAAGCAATTTGATTGGGTTCCCTGGTTCAGGGTACGCTGACGCGCTTTCAGAGAGCTAAGCATTCAAGCCCTCATTGGTAGAGGGCGCAGAATCATTCGAGTTAGGTGGATCACCGACCAATAAACTACCGTACTAGCAAACGTTTTGCAGACCGAGACCAAACGACCAGAGTTGTACATCGAACCCGACCACGAAGCGCCTCAATTATTCTGGTAATGTGAACTACACGAAATTATGGATATGCTGGGATAGAGAAAAATATATGCATTCATGACTAATAAATACCACATAGATTCTATTTAAGTTTTAGCACAGAAGAAACAGTCAGTCAATCAATATTTTATTTAAAACAATGAGTGAATAACCGGGACATTTACGTGATAAAAACACTGAATATTAATCCCTTTGCCTTTGGTGATTCTGTCGTGTTGCCCCCTGCATCCCCAAAGGGATTAACTGAACGTGTAAAACTGTTGATGAATGCCTTCGCCCTCTCCATAGGTTTACCTATGTATTATTTATAACATGTTTTCTACATAGATACGTGCAACACTGAATGGAATATAAGCTGTCGTCGGACGGAAATTTCACATGCAGATTTTTGACACGATTCTAATGCATGCGTTTTACTATAATAAACCTCCCTGAGATATTTAGTTTGGATCCGCAATCGCAAAATAACTTTCGGTATTTTTTCCCAGGATAACCGAGTGTCAAGGAAGCACATACGGCTTGCCCGTATTTATTTCATATTCTTGCGAAAAAAAGAACTATCGTAGGCCTATGTCAGATGCAGTGAAACATCTGACCGAATATGAGCCGTCGTCGGACGGAAATTTTATATGCAGATTTTAGACAACGATTCTAATGCATGCATTTTATTAGAATAAACCTCCCTGATATAACCCGCTGAAATCTTTAGTTTGGATCCGCCATTGCAAAATAACATTCGGCATTTTTTCCCAGGATAACCGAGTGTCAAGGAAGCACATACGATTTGCCCGTATCTATTTCATATTCTTGCGAAAAAAAAGAATTATTGTATGTGAGATGCAATGATACATCTGACCACGTTTTCTTAACATTGCTTCATCTTCAAATAATATCTGAACCTTCATGGAAACGTTCTCCGACTTTTTGACCTGGAGGTTACCTGTATATTACAGGAGTCTCATTAAGGGCAACCATGTATTTTACATTCGGAATACACCAAACCCGATATCGGGAGTTCTCTAGAATTTTCATGCCATTACGAAAACACGTTTGTTTTTCAGTTTGAAGCCGTCTTTTCGTATTTTGAATTCTAAACTACATTTCGGACACGGTGTGCAATTGTGTCACGCTATGCGCAGTAGTAAACACAAAATGCGGATTCTCCGCGTGTAAAGAAGTAAAAATGGCGGCAACTATGAGTGTACTTATATTCAAAGCACTGTACGTAAGATGATGGGATGTATATTTGGTTTATGTAAGTAACTTTTATATCTTTATTGTGTATTCTATTTGCTGCATTTCAGCATGATCTGACGATGAAACTGTACAGTATTGACTATTCCCAAGTCGGCACTTTCATGTTTTGTTTGAATTTGAGAAATCATTGAATAATCTTAATTAAAAATGGAAGCCCTTATTTTTACAATTCATATTTAAATTTTGCCAATGTCACATAATGACCCCCTGACAGTAATAGTTACGGTTTCCTTGTCTTGAGTATTATAACTTTGGTATTATGTATATATAATATTTATAGAAGTTTTTTGGGTTATCTCCCTTTGCAGATCAGCTGATTATTTTTAGTTTTGGTCAAAATATTATCTCTTAAAGTATACAATATGTGAGTATTGCTATTTCTTGGTAGTGCATTGGTTTTCATGCATGTATGATTGTGTAATACAGGGGGCATGGCTGTTCGTCATTTCTTCAACAAGACCCTGTTGTGTCAACTTTTTCTTCCCCTTGGCTCACCATATTTGGTTCAGACATATATCATATGATATCTTAAAGGCAAATGCAGGGATTAATATAGATTAACATGTTGGGTCTCGGTAAAAAGACCCACTCACAATGCAAATTCAGCAATATTTTTCCCAATTTTGAGCAAAAATTTCCCAGTTATGTTCATATAGACAAAGATAAAAACTGCTTAATACCTTCATTTCTTCTGATTAAATCCATGATGGTAGTTTAATAAAAAAAAAAAATTTACGCACAAGTTTTGTATCTTTATTTTGTATTATTAGTAAAATCCACCATAATTAATTTAGCCCATTGTGGACATTAATATTCCCAATTGAAAGGGTACGGGACCCTATTTCCCATTATGGGTCTATTACTATTAGCCCCTGAAATGTTTTTTTCAGTCATCAGTATATTTCTCCTATGATATATCTAATATGACCTAGGCAGGGAACTACATGTATTAATTTTTCAAATTACTGGTAGCCTTGACATAGTTGTATAGTACTTGCCACCTTTAATTTTTTTAACAAACTATTACTATCTTGCAAAAATTTAAATACCTGTATTTATGCTAGATTTATAACACTATGTTTAAATGATAAAAACTGAGAACTTTCCAAATTTTTGTTTATCCGTTCATTATTGGTGGGAAATCAAACTCAACAGCATATTCCAATGGTGACAACAGTTAATTCAAAATGGCTTCAGAAATGGTCCTGTACCAATGTCCATACCTTTCCTATTGGGAATTTTTTCAATATTTTCCTACAGCATATTAGAAATATACTAGTATTTGAGTATATTTTCTGTGATATTATAATGTTTAATTTATACAAAAGTATCTTATTTGTTGAAGAAAATTTAACTATATTGATTTGTTTGTTTTTCTTTTATCTTTTTAATTGATATCAGTCATAAAGTAACCAAACAAACCTATTCTATGAAATTCCTGACTATGAAATGTATGGAGTGATGAGAAAAAATTAATCTCTTGCACTGCTCAGTGTAGGAAAATTTTTTTGACATCTTGATTATCTCCGAGTTTTACCTTTGAACCATTATATTTGTTCATGGTTCATACAGCAATCTTTTTTACAGGTTTACAGTTTTCTCATCTTAATTCATTTATGATGGGACAAATTAATTTTATCCTTATCCTAATTTTCTTTTGATGGTTCTTTCCATATAGTTAGACCATCTTAATTTGACACATGCTGGTATGTACATTTGTACATGTAAGTAATATCTTAAAACATTGTGAAACTTCACATCACAACATACATGTATATTGATCTGTACATTGTATGTTGACTTTGTACAAGAGACAATCAAGGGGGTGTTAAATAACAGTTATTAAAATAGTATAATAACAAATTGTCATGTAACACCCCCAGACTGAAATTCTCCCCAGTTTAAAATTAATTTTTTTTTTTTTTTTTTTTTTTTTGTGTGTAAAATCAGGCCTGAGGTTGTGAGTTTGGGTCCAGCCAGTGGCAGGTTGGTTTCCTGTCCTTTGGACTGAGACAGTAAAAACTGAGGTCTCATGTCACAGTAGGTGTCAACACCTTAACGAACACCACTTCTCAATTGGCCTCATAATTAAGTGCTGGTGCATAGGCCAAAATGTGAAGCCCTTCACCGACATTTGGTGATGTCTCCATATAAGTGTAAGATTCTTGAGTGGGATGTTAAACAACAATAAACAAACAGCCAATCTTATGTATAATAGTATTTACACATAAATAGGTAATAATTTCTTTCAATCTCCTCATGATTTTCAATTTAATTTTAGTAATCTGCTGTTGAAGATGAAAGTAAACTTTGCGTGCATGTCCCTTGAAGAATTGAACATGGAAAATGTCATCAATATCATTAGGTGCACACACATGAATTACCTTGACAGTGGATGAAATTTGAACCTGATCTATACTCTATTTGAATAATTTTTGCTTAGTCATTCAAACAGATGATCATAATGGGAGGTAAGATTTGTATATATTCTAATTACTGGGCCCCAAAGTCACCATATTTATTCAGTACTCAAGCTCAACTAACTTTTCATGATTTTAAGCTAAAACACACATGATGAACTTTATTCTGTAACTGGGACCATGTTTGTATATTGACTGCATATAATTGTAAATATTATGATAAAGATATTGCTCATTTGAAAGAAAACTTTAGAAATATTAAAAAAATTGTTTGAGTATGTACTCAAATTTTGAGTACCTATACTCAAGACATATTTATTTCAATTTTTTTACAGTAAAATCATATAAGTGTGATGCAAATATTTTATATAATAATGATGGAAATACTATTTATATGTTTCCTAATTACTCAAACAAAAAGTTTTACATCGATTATATAGTCAGAATAATGAAATGAAAGCTGAGCTTGAGTATTGAGTAAATTTGGTGATTTCGGGCCCTGGACAACTTATTTAAGCTATTGAAACATTGATTTATACTTATAGTATGCAATAATTTAATTTAGTTCTAGTAAATGGAGATTGGCATGAACAAATATTGTGTTCATGAATAATAATTAATAATGCTGATGCAGATGAATATGATAATGAATGAAATATTATCTACAATGACAAATGAAATCTCTTTTACACATATAAAATTAAATATCATATTACATACATGTCTATTCATTTTATGGGTTTGAGTGTGGCTCAGTCTAATTAAAACCCGACCTCTCACCATTCCAGTTTTCTCATATGCTGTATAGCTCTGTAATGTTCGACCAATGAAAATGGGACTTGCAAAATTGAATAGAAAAGAGGTGTACAGTAATCTATTTTATAAAAAGGAAATGGTCAGTTCACAAAATTTAATTGTAAAATTTTTGGTGATTCAAACCTATCCAATGTTATGAAAAGAATTCTGTTATAGAGATTTTTGTGTGGCTCAGTGTTTATAATGAACAATGTTGTTTATATCTCTTTGCTATTTGTTACTTACAAGATTCTGTAAGTCACTTTTTCATTGGTCGAAAATGACAAATCTAAGAGGTCAACTGCATATGACCCCATAGGGGATTGCGTTTGATCCTGTACATGACATATCAGAAAACGATTATTGATCAGTTTTTAACTACATTGGGTGTTTCTGGAAGCTAAGCTGATTTAATGTCATACTGAATAAATTAAAGCTTGTCAGCTACTAAATTTACTTGTGGAAGGCATTTGCCTCTTCCATTCTGTCCTCCACCATTAAGATCTTGGGGCCACCAACTGTATATAATTGTTGAGTGTTGGGTTGTAAAACAAACAAGCAAATTAAACAAATCCAATATAATATAGGGCACAATGTAACAAACACGTGTCTAAATCAAATCATAAGAGGACCATTATGACAGGCATGTTTTTGACACAAAAATATCAGAATTACAACATGCAGTATTGATGGAAATCGAAGCATTAAGATAAAATGTTTTACCTTGCCCCAGTTTTTTGGGAAATGGCAGTGAGATATTTGTACTAGGGCTTTTGATTGGAGTATGAACTACTATCTGTCACGTTATCTTGGTTAGACCTACATGTACTTGTATATACATTACTCTACCCCTTGTATATTTTTTTCTAATTTCAACATCATCATAAAATCAATCTTTCTTTTAAGGTTTTGCTGTTCATCATCCCAAATTTCAGTCTGGTTCTTGTGGATTGCCAATAGTTGACAAAAATTATTTTCCTATCTAAATACTAGTAAGTGAGATATTTCAATTATTTTTAAAAATTTATTTATGGTTTTTAGCTCACCTTAGCCAAAGGCTAAGTGAATTATTGTTTTTTGTTGCTCTTTTAGATAGATGTTACTATAAGTTTAAAACACTTAAAGCAACAAAAAACTGTCAGTCCAACATTTTCTTTAATTAATCGCATATAAATCGCTATTTATATTGTTTTGCTTTAGATCAAATAAAAGTATTTGAACTGATTTTATTACTAATTTGTGTATATATCTATTGGATAATAATTTTTTATATCATTATTTTATTACTAAGTATTTATAATTTAGGATCTATAGCCAATTAAAAAAAAACCCAAAAAAGAACGAAAGCAGCGGCAATAACAAAGGGCGACAACTACAATTTTTAACACATCCATTGTGCAATTTAGATTTTCCGTAATTCTATGTTCTGTGTTAAAATTCCTATTTCCGACATTGATGATCCTCAACCGCAGAAATTCATCACCCCTATGAGAGTTGCAACTTCAGGGAATTAATCAAGGGATTGCAAGAGGGGACAGGAGACCCTGTGACTACTGACTAGTGATGCAAATTTTGTCAATCATGTGTCGATCAGCATCGACAAAAATAAAGTTGACACACTTTATCAATCATTCATGTGTTGTCATTTTATACCTACTAGTATTAGAAAATAAGAATAGACATGTGTTTTAGAACACACAATTTCTTCATTTATTTTGTTTTTTATACACCTGTTGAAAGACGAGTAGTATTAATACCATTAATTAAGTATTAAGTTATGCTTGCGGGTGGACGGGCAGTCATATTTCAGTTTTCGCTCATTAACTTGAGTATTTTTTAACAGATAAATTTTAAATTTTATGAGAAGGTTAACTGCCATAAAAGCTCAAACAAGGTTGATAACCAAAATTTTTTGTGGGTTATTTACTGAGTTATGTCCCCTTGAAGATTTGCAGAAATAGTTTCCACCCAATAACTTGAGTAATTTTCAATGAATTAATTTGAAACTTTCTGAGAAGGTTTATTGCCAAAAAAACTTGGCCTAGTTTGAAAACAAATATTTTTGCCAGTTATATACAGAGTTATAAACTGCTAATCGACCCATGATAGGCATACCAGTATTATGTACAGCCTTTGCAATATCCTTGTTCATCAAGTGATACATAACCACATACATGTATTATGTGACTGAGAACAAAAATAAAAATTAAGTCCCACTGGCATTACATTCTCAGAGTGTAAAAAATAAAAATAGAAGCAGGGATTTTTCTCCTATCATATGGGGCCGAAATAAGGCCCCATTCCCATTGAAAAAACAATACATTTCCCCCACTTTGCAATAAAAAATTCCCAAGTCATATGACAATGAATTTGATGAGATTCTTTTATTTTCACATAGTTTTATGTATTGTAGATTTCTCGATTTCAATAAAATGTTGCTAGAATTCCCAATTCAAAAGGCCCAGGTCCCATTCCCAAAAGAGCGTGGAAAATCCCTGTAGAAGCCACTGGAACTCCATCTTATTTTAGAAAAATATGCCTGAGACACAAGGTATTATATTTTTGGTACGGTAGCCATAATACTGTAGGTTTTAGGGTAATTACAGCTAAAGGTATTGAAATAGAACTTTGTATAAGCCATTGATTTCCATTCTCCCTGTTTAGAGCTGCATCATCTACTTCATTTCTAACAAAAAATGCATACATTACCTTGCACTTAACACAAAAATTTATATTGTTGATAAGTATCTGTGGTCCATTTGACGTAAATCATGTTGTAGTGGAAAAGTGTGATATGGGAGACAACTCTGTATCTTTGTCCTAATGTCATAGAATAAATGGAACTGTGTAAAGGCAGCCCCATGATTCTTATTTGTCACTTCAAATGTATACATTACCATGCCGAAAATTTTGATATAAGGGTAGATAATCCAGAAAAGGTATTACATTCTGCAAGATTTATCTATATAACATAGGGGATGTTGTGCTTGGGCATGTGCATTCCTTGCACTGCAGTATTATTTTCAAACACAAATTGAATATTCTTGAATTATAATCCATTTCTAGAATAACCTATATTGCATTTTGGCCAATTTCATATCTTATTATGTTTGACTCAATAATTTAATACTTTACATTACAATTACAGTAATAAACTAATATAGAACCTGATATGTTCGGTAGATATTCAATATCTATTTGACTGTGGTATGCATAGGTTTTGTATTCAAACCCTCATATGACCCAAAATGTGCAATATTTAAGGAGCAATACTCTTATCACAGGGGTTGGTAGACCCTTTTTGGGACAGGGTCCTGTACCCTTCCAGTTTGGAATTTTACATCACAATGGGTAAAAAATGGGAAAAAAGTAACCGGACATTTAAGTTAAATAAGAAAAAAAGCCAGGGATTTTCCACCCTATCATACGGGGCCAAAATAAGGCCCCATTCCCAATGCAAAAACAATGTATTTGTTCCCAATTTGCAGTTGAAATTTCCCAATTCAAATCAAAGTCTTGTATTTCACATAGTTTTGTGTATTTTTTTA
This sequence comes from Atrina japonica, assembly GCA_030159075.1. Lineage (NCBI taxonomy): Eukaryota > Metazoa > Mollusca > Bivalvia > Pterioida > Pinnidae > Atrina > Atrina japonica. The sequence continues at coordinate 699,659 of BROG01000245.1, forward strand.
GATTTTCCCAATTTCAATTAAAATGTTGCTTAAATTCCCAATTCAAAAGGCCAGGCCCTATTCCCAAAAACTGTGGAAAACTCCCTGAAAACACAAAACTTGTGATTCATTTAGCCTTTCTTATTTAACTGACAAAATGGATTTCATCTGAATACTTCAAAGTGCAGTTCACTACATGTACTTTGTCTTGTTTTTCATCATTTTAATACTGAATGTTGAAGGATCGTGCGTAGGTGAACATAATTGGGAAATTTTTGCTAAAAATTGGGGAAAAAAAGATTTTGTATTCGGAATGGGTCCTTTTACAGGACCCGCATGTTGATAATATTAATCTCTGGATCATAGGTAAAGTTTAGTAGTGTCACTAGAGTCTATTTGTGTAAGTGATCATACTTATGATATTTAAGTATTGTAACAAAGAATTTGATGCAGTCCACAAAGGGGTCACATGCCAATGACCTTGTAAATGTGTCATTTTCGACAAGTGAGGGTGTGGCTTATGCAATCTTGTATGTTTATCAAATAGTAAAGAGATGTAAATATTTTCATCATCATAAACAACATTGACAACACAGAATCTGGAGGTATCAGGGCTTTACTCAACTCATTTGTTCATGGTTGGACTCTTAATTTTGCAGGTTTAATTTATGTAACTGATACAAAAGGAAATATTACTCCTTTGAAAATAACACTACATATCTTTTGAAAGAAAAAAGTGTTTTTATGGCTTTCCATCTTGTACCCATTTACAACCATATCACAATATTGCTAATGGAACGGTCATTATAATTGTATTACCATCTCTATAGATAATAAATGTTACTTTCACTGGTGAAGGGCTGTAGCTGATTGACAGTGGACTAGCTGACAGTAGAGCACAAAATCTAAAGAGAAAATGAGGCTTCATGATCCAAGGATCATCAAGCAGTGTTTAGACTTTAATCAAAATTTGAAATATATATTGAAGCTCCCTGAATTTATTTCAATTTTATTAGACATTTTACTAGCATCTATCCATGAAAACTGCTTCTTGATTTTTAAAAAAAAAAGCATTGGATTGAAAAATTAAAACTTGGTAAATCCCAAATAATTCAGTTGTTATATTCCGCTTGCTAATGATCATGTCTGGAGGCACTTTGGAAAGAGAGCACTAATTATTGGCTTCAAATATTTGGTTATACTTAAGTCTAAGACTGTTGGTGATCTTTTTGACCCAGATGTCTAGGTGTTGTGTCTCTCCTTTTGGCTTGTCTCATCTGAGAGACCTTATGTTTTAGGGCAAGTGTCAAGTGTTTGAGATCGAGTATATCTATTTCATGTTTTTGGTAGCAGAAAGCCTGCACAACATTAACAACAACAGAAGTAGAAACAGGGAAGTCAACTTCTAGTGATGAAGTTTGAAAAAAGATACCAAACTTGCATATTCCTCCAGTAGCTCTTTTTTCATCAAAGATCAACTTCTTATACTCATCTAACTACACATACCCCTATCTCAATTTATTTTATATTTATTTACACTATTTATTTGTTTTTTACTTGTGTATATAATATTTTATTTTTTTTAAGTACATGCATGCATTTATCAAAACATATCAAGCTATTGGATACAGTTGACACCCTTTAGAACAGGATTATTTTAATAATATACTATCTTAGCAATACATTATAATTTTTATACATTCCGTTTTGCACGTATTTGCGTTTCCGGATTTTGTGTATGTGAAATCCGGATTCGATCTAGCGTTTAAGATTTTTTGCGAATGACAAATATGTTCCGAATGTAAAATACATGGTTGCCCTTAATGAGACTTACAGTTATTCCAGAAAAATAATGTATTGCAATGCAATCTTGATTCCATACCTGGAAAATTATATTTAAGTTTTTAAGTTACCATACATTTATTAAATTGGTTCAGAATTGATTCGACCTCTTTTGGAAAGAATTCTGTGTGTTGTATATTGACAGCCATAAACCTTTCCCATTCCATGGTCCAATTATACTGCTAAACCTCTCTATTCTAGTGGATTGACTCGCGCGGGGGTACATAATAAAAAAATGAAATCACATAAGAAAAAATTTTCTATATATAAAAACATGAATATTCTGAGTGGCATGAGAAGTTTATTTAATGCAGGTAAATGGGGGTATAATAAAATAACCAAAACCGTTTGGGATTATGTGAAAGGCACGTCGACGGAAGAGCAGACGAGAGAGACTGAGACGGAATTTACGTCAAACGTTGAAAGCAGATCTTTCTAAAGGAGTTGCCAAGGTCGAAGAAAAACGGAAACAACGTTATGATGATATGTATGGTTCTTATCTGGATTTTGGCGATAGTTTTAAACGTTTTTATAAGAGTTATAAGAAAGATGTCAACCGTCACATACGTCGAGAACATCTTAGAGCATTATTAGATTATTTTAAAGACAATTTCTTCTCTAAAATTTCTAAGGAATTGAGGAAAGGTCCCGTAAAAATCCAAATTGATGTTAAACAGCGATTCAAGCGAGATATTTTAAACGATGGCTGGCAATTCATAACGCAATTCCATAAAACTCGCCAATATCCGATCTTAAGAGAAGACGAAATTGAAGGCGTGTTTAAAGATATGATCGAAGAGTTAATAGATTTTATGCTTGATAAAACCTGTTTCAAGAGGGTTCGGGGAGGGGTCTATCGACGACGCGCAAATGATTTTATTTACATTTTATCAAATATAGACCACCTTTAGGCTCCTCCTATTTTTAATGGTGCCCAAGCAGATTGCGATTAGAGGGCCGCCGTTTATAAATGTTTCAAAACAATGGATCAGAGATGTTTTATGTATAGTGTATTAGGCGTGTTTACATCACGATGATTTCAAAGTATGTTAATAAGTATAGGACTCGAAATTATACACCCTTCATCGAGCGATACGATTTCGATTGCATCGATTATCCAACTCCGTTAAAGCAAGTACCCAAATTCGAAAATCGTAACGGACTCGCTGTTAACGTTCTCGGGTGGACGGAGAGTAGAGGTTTCTTCCCTTATTACATATCGGAAAAATTTCGTGATAAAGAAATTAATCTATTGCTATTAGAAGGGCCAGAAGACAAGTGGCATTACTCTTGGATTAAAAACACATCCAGATTGTTTTCTTCCCAATCAAAACATGATGGAAAATCATATCCATGTCTTCGTTGGTCTTAATTATACTATCGAGCATTGAGGACGTTTATAAAAAATGCACGTGGCTGATTGTCGTTGGTATTAACAATCCGTCTCATGAAACCCATCATGCCTAAGGAGGGTATAAAAACCTTCTCAAGTTTAAGAAGTTTGGTAATATACAGCTGTATATGCCACGATCTATGCGGATTTTCGCGTGTATTATTTCGCCCATCAATGAAGAGGCTGGTGATAAACGACGAAAACATCGCGTCATCACCTTCGGGATGTACTGTTATGTTGTAGTTTGGAGAACGGAGAAGGGCATCGATAAGATCGAAGAGCCCTTCAACTCTATCGCGGGGAGAATGCCGTGAAACATCTTCTAAAAGTTTACGATGAGAAAGAACAAAAGAGATTAACAGTTCTAAGAAAAAAGAGCTCTGTACTGACAGACGAGGGAACAAGGAAAACTTTGAGGAGTCTAAGCGATGTTGGATTTTCTGCGGAGATGAATTTTCGGGGGATGCCCGCAAGTGGTGGTTTTCTTTATGGATTCAGAGAAGGAAAATTTAAAGGAACAGGAAAAAATTACCCAGTTTGACGTGTTTTTGGAACGTGGATATCGATCGCATATGTCTTTGATGGAGGAAAAAGAATGAATATGAAATTATCCGATTTAGATTGGTATCGCGATCGTCACGAATGCCATAAAAAAAACTGAGATCGACGAAATCATGGAAAAAAATCAAGGACGAGAAATTCGTTCTCATCAAAGTCAGAGATTCATTGTCACATTTCTGTTAAATTTCGAGGTGCGGCTCATAATAAGTGTAATAGATTATTGAGAAGGGCAAAAACACATACCCATCATCTTTCCATAATCTTCGCGGGGCTACGATTCCCCATTTTATTGTTATCGGAATATGGAAGTGGAAGAAACCAGTCAATTTGCTTTCCGATGAATCACGAAAAGTTTATCAGTTTCTCTGTCGGATCCTTGAGATTTATCGACAGTTTCCAATTCTTATCGTGCGGTCTCGAGACGTTAGCTAAAAAATCTAAAAACGATTACCCCCATCAACGAAATCTATATTCGAGGATGCCTCGCTTTTAACACGAGGGAAAAGGGAAGTCTATCCCTACGAATATATGAAATTCTTTCGATAGGTTTAATGAAACCGCTTACCTCCCGACAGGAAGAATTATACATTTACGTTATCGGACACTCACATTTCCAAAATAGAGTTACGACCCACGCTCTCAAACGTTTGGCGTAAATTACGGATGTAAGGATATGGGAGATTTATCACGGATTTGTATTTAAGATCGGACACAGGCCTATTAGCCGACGTGTGTGAAGAGTTTCGCAAACATTTCTTTAAAACATACGCATTAGATCCGTAGTCATTATTACACGGTCCGGGGTTGGCTTGGGATGCGGCGTTGCTCTACACCTCCAAAATTGAATTAGCAGTTGCTCACCGATTACGACATGCATTTATTTATCGGGAAAAGGCTAAGGGCAATCAGAGGTGGGATCACGTACTTTCAAGCAACGTTATTCTAAAGCGAACAATACAATATTTAGAGATTATGATCACCGATTACCCTCTAAGTACATCATGTATCTAGATGCTAACGCTCTCTTATGCGAAGCCATGGACCCATCCCTTTACCCTGTAGAAATTTTGAATGGACAGGATCGACAAAAGTGGCAGATCATCTCCCGAGGGAAAGGGGATGCATCCTCGAAGTCGATTTTAGAGTTTCCGAAAGGAATTGCACGACGCGCACAACAATTATTCGCTCGCTCCGGAAACGTTAAAGGTCGGATGCGACTACGATCTATGTCTGAGTATCTGAGGAAGATCTGATGAAAGAGTCCGAGATGCGCGACGCGGGGACCCCAAAGCTCGTGCCCAATCTACGAGATAAAAAAGGAATTACGTCGTGCACTATCAGACGTTAAAACTCTATCTGGGAGCTGGGAATGAAACTGACCAAAGTGCATAGAACTTTACAATTTGACGAAGTAGCCGTGGCTTCGCGAGTACGTCCATAAAAAACACTCGATTCGGATTGCGGGTCAACGGGCCAAAACGATTCTTCGAAAAGGATTTCTTCAAACTCGATGAACAACGCCGTGTTCGGGAAGGACCCATGGAAATAAACGGAATAGAACCGAGTTAAAAATAGTGGGGGCGCGAAGGACGGAGATAGAAAAATTTTAAAAAATGGACCCACTTCGCCCTCCTACGATGGGTTGACTAAAATTGAACGACAACATGGCTTTCTTCACTTTAAGCCGTGACGAGCGTTTAATTAGACAAAAACCATTTACTGCGGCATGGCGATCTTGGATTTTTCGAAAAGACACATGTACGGGTCGGTATTATAATCATCTAAAAGCGAAATACGGAGACAAATGTAATCTACTTGTATACCGATACGGACTCTCTGTTAGTCGAAATTCAAAACGGACGACGTCTATCAGGACATGTTCAAAGATCAAGACGAATATGATTTTTCCAATCACGAGGTCTTCCACGGAAACAAAGATAAAAATAAAAAGGCGATTGGTAAATTTAAAGACGAGATGCGGAGGGAAACTCATCAAAGAATTCGTCGGTTAAGGCCCTAAAATGTACGCATGTTAATGAGAGTACGATAGCGTTTCCAAACGAGCGAAAGGCCTGAAACGATGCGTCTTGAAAAATACGATAGACTTTAACGATTATAAGGAGGCTCTCTCTCACGACGCAGGATATCGCGCGAGGATGCACAGTCTACGTTCTGTTTAACCAAATCATTTACGGGATCAAACAAGATAAGACGGCGTTTAGATTCCCTGGATACGAAAGTGCTACATTCGGGAGGATCGCACTTGCACAGTTATGCATTGAAATAAACAATTTATTATCTACACAGATAAATAAATTAATCTACCACCATAAACTCTTCTCGAACGAAATTTTCTGAGGAGCGGGTTCTTTTAGGTAATAGACATCTATACCCTGCATTCTAAACTGACAAATCGATGTGTGTGTTTTGTCCACGCTCCAAATGGGATCGGTCGCTCTATGCTTTCCACTTTCAACTCGCAGGGTTGATAGAGTTATCTAACTTTATTAAATGGGACCCACCGGTGATCGAACTTCGGTGGAAGGCATTATCGCTTTTGGGGGGTTTTTGGTCTCGTCTGTTGATCGCTTTCACGACGTCCGGTAATCGTTTCACCCATTCTCTGTCCTTTAGATTTCATCTCTTGGATCGTATTGATAGCTTAACAACCGTTCTCCCAAACGTTTTATTAAATCGTTCGACGATGGCTCTTGGTCGCGTCATGAACGTCGACTCTTCCCCTTCTTATTCTCGAGTCGTGTCGAGACATGAGCTTGGAGACGGCGCCATGAATTTGCGAACTTGGATCGACTTTGCATATAATTTCGGAAACGTTTTAACACGTTCGTTCGTAAATTTTGTTCGAAAGCGTTCGGCCACCTCTTTACTGTTTTTTGCTCGTCACCGGCCCCGCTTCTTTGTATGAAGTGCCCACGTCGACCAACGTTAACGCGTTTTTGTACGTTTTCCTACCCACCTTATTCGTGCGGTAAAAACAATAGATCGGCCCTGGTGAATGTCGTTTCCTTTCGCGGTTTTCGAATTTGGGGCCGCACGATTTTCTTGGGGGCGGGGTAAGATAGATTTGCCACAACGTCTTGTTTTTTCAGGAAATCGAACGCCTCCTTTTCGCTGACGTTAGCGCTTTGGCCAATTTCTCGATGGGTCTTTCCTTTCCAATAGTGTTTGTAATAGATCTCTCTTCCATTTTTACTTTATGCGACATATTTTTTTTACGCCATAAAAAACACTAATGCAACGTTCACCACAAACACGAATGAGGATTTCTTTATCTTTCTGCTCTTCGGTCGTGGAGGGCTGATAAAAATCGCTCAATTTCGGTTCGGGGCAGACATCTTCTCTTCTCCCATCATCTGCGAGTATAGAGACATGGCGGCGTCCACTTCTTTATAGGTGTATAATGCGTGTCCTTCTTTTTTCAATCTCTCTTTTAAAAAATCTAATCGTTTCGTACGTTTGTGATTTCATTCGTCTCTGGCCTTGGTAAGTTTTTCCATCGCTTCGTCGTGTCTTTTTTGCTCGTCGTGATTCGAAAATAAAAATTGCGATCCTGGGAAAACGCCAGGGCGTTGACCAATGCGGCCACCTACAATCATCGCTATCGTTGCCATTTTTAATAGAGGTTTTATATTTTATTCATGATATCGGCCGGGAAATAGATTCACTTTTTGACCAACATGTCCTTGGTGTAATTGGCGAGAGCAAATTTCGAGAAGGGATCCATCCCGAAATCCTTCGGATCTAAATCCAGTTTAGGTACCGGCATCTTTAAAAATTTCTTGGAGAGTTGGCGTATTATCCGATGGCAATTCCCGTATTGACGGCGGCGTGATACGTGGTGTTGACCAAATCTTTTTCACTCATTCTTTTTTAGTAAGAGAGAAAATTATTTATAACATTTCATGGGCGTTGGGTTTGGGGGGTTGAATTACTGGAGCTGGAATTACTTTGGGTTGAGGGGCGGGAATACTTTGGGTTCTGGTTTTATGTAGACCAGAAATCCAACAACCGCGAGTCCGCCCGCTAGCCATTTCCAGCTATCGTTGCCTATTAGCATTGCTATCGTTGCTATTTAGCATTGCTATTAGCATTTTGCTATCGTTGCTATTAGCAATTGCTATCATTGCTATTAGGCCCATCTACGTTGGGCAGCCCATCTTCCCCGCTTCCTGACGTTTTGGTTTCTTCTTCTTTATTTCCCCTATTAATTCCTCCGGATTTCATCGTGTTTTTCTATAACGTCAGATTTTTTTATAAATCCGACAATGTGACGGCTAGATAATGGTGGCTATACTTGAGCAGGTGCTAAATACGCTCCGTATTTGTAATATATAATCTACAACACATTTCACAGATTTAGCATTGTCCAAGAAGGGGTCTTCGTTCAATTCTCCTCGATTCATTTTAGGATCGTCTTTGAGGTCGAAATAAATGTTTAAGTCACTTGCGAATACAGATACGATGAGGGAATTTGCTACCGATTTGGTCATACGCATGCCGAGTCGAGCGTCTAAAGACAACTCATGGTTTCATCTCCTTGTCGTTCTTCTTTTCCAATTCGGAAGAAGTCACGTCTTTTCCTTAGAAAAATGTCGCGCACGTCCGGAACTGACGATAGCTGATAATCTGTCTTTGGTAGATATATCTTTGCCGGGTATATCGTTCGCTAATACATCGTCTACATTCATGTTTTTAATACATTTTTTTTTATAAAGACTGCAACATTTTTCTTAGCCCTTTTTCCGTTAGGCGATAACGTTCTAAGCGTAAAAATATATAATATCACGGCTAATATTAGCAAAATCCATAAAACGATATCAAACGATAACAACACGAACAGTAATATCTCGGTAGAACGTTTCATATTTTATTTTAAAAATTTTATAGTTATCGGCGAAAGTGGATTTGTTTTTTTACGAGGTCTAGGAGCTGCCTTGCGTTTAATCCTCCGTCTCTTTGTCCACCTCCTTTTTTTTGGACCTGTGGGTAGGAGAATAGAGTTTGTCTTTCAATCTCGCGATACTTGGTCAACTCGTGGGATACGGTGGGCATAATTCTTCGTCCGAGAATCTTCCCGTCCCTCGAGCGCCACGCGAATCTCACCAGATGATCCGATATCGAATTAAGTTTTAACTCTCCGCGAGTTTGGTGATCTTGAGGTGTTTTTCACGATTTTTTCAGCAGTAATCGTCTTATCCCTTTCATGGTTCAACCCCAGCGAAACCCGCGGTCAGGGCTTATAATTTGGAGATGTGTCCCGCGATTGGGAATCGAGAATCCGAGTCCCCCGACGACGGTGCCTCCAAGATGAGGGTCCCGTCGATACGCCGTCTATCTGCGTTTGTTCACATATTCGTTTATACTTTTTATGCATGCTCTTCCGCGTTTCGATCTCTCGACGAAACGTTTCTGTTCTTGATATCGCCGATTCGTTTTAAAACGATATTGTTGCGGGATCGCTTTTCTAACGTCGGATATAAATCGTTTTTACTCATTTATTTATACGCGAGAAATTTTTTTATGTCTACTACGACGACGCCGTTGACGGTTCCCGATTTTTCGACCCTTTATTCACTCCAAAAAATTTAGAACATCGCCCGATGTCGTCACCGTAACGGAGGATTCAACGTTACGATCGTCGCCGGTTTACGTTTTGAAAGGTTTTGTGTTCGACGTCGTTCAAGATTAACGTCACGTTCTAATTCCCCACTAGAGTCCGAGACGAAGACGTGACCGTCTCGGAATAACATCTTTACGCCCAGCGGGTGGTCTGAGTCTTCCGTTTTTATTCACGTCGAATTGGAACGTGTTCATGATGCGACGGTTTTTGGTCATCATGTTGGACACTCCTCTTTAATGTCTTCCAAGAGTTCTTCCTTTTCTAAGTCTTCGTAATAGAATCACGATCTAGACATTCCTTTTTTTTTATTTTTAGAACTAATTTTTCTTATACTCTAACGAGCACGTACGTGAACGGTGTGTGCCCGGTGATTGTCGACGAGGTTTCCGTGCTCGTCTTTCAGGTCTATCGTTTCAACTTTAAGAAAATGGGTTGTTCGACGTTTTCGACATACAACTCTGAAAATTTCACGTTGGGGCACGGCAGGGATTTGACGACGTCGTTCGGTTGCCCGTCCTTGAACGTGTCTCCCTCGGCAAGTTCTTCGAGATGAACGTTAAGTAGTTCCATCGGTTGCAGGTTTATGCTATTTGTCGGGTAGATGGTCCCGACGAGAGAAACGTTTTCGCCGATATTTTAATTCTTAAATAAAAAAATGAATGTTTACGAATACAGGGAGGATTTGGATTTGTCGTTTTTCGACGTCTACGTCAATGCGACCAAGAAGTTTCGCGCGTCGTTCGAGAATATTTTCGTCAAGTATAACAACCCGAACGTCTTCGTAGACGGTACTTCCAAAATATTACACCATGTTGCACCGGTGGTTATCAACACTCCATGTAACCGGAGGGGTTTCTGGCAGAACCAGTTAAATTTCGCAATGGCGGTGTGGTGACACACGACCGGTATGCGGCGTGACGTTGGATGATGGGCAAAACGACAAACTGTCGAAATCGTTCTTTCAATTTCACGTTTTTTTACTATCCAAATTCAGAAGGATCTTGAAGGAAATCGCCCGCCCCTTGGCACCATCGATTTCCGATTTCGGATCACTACACGAACACCGTCGACGTTTCGTTTCGGCGTTGTGGTACGACGAATTCTTTCGCGAATTCCGAGTGCTGTCGGTCAACGCGGACTGGAAAATCAAGGGATACCATATTCGGAAAAGTATAACACGAAGTGGTCCACGTTCATCAGCGAACCACTCGAAGGGATTCACGCGTCCCGGTCTGGCCAGATTGGATGCGTCCATTCGCGTCTTCGTCTGGGCCGTCTTGGGCGCCCAGGGTCAAACGAGGGCCTCGATCGTGGACGTCGGCGCCACCTCGATCGTTGACGCCGGCGCCACCTCGCACGAAACGCGCAGAATAATTTTTAGTCAACTGTCGAGGAATGCGATCAACAGGACCGCTCGATTTTACCCGCCGACATTTCTCGCTAACGAAAATTGTCTAAGTTATGCAAATTCCAAACTCGATTTTCGTCATCTATCACGGGGCTTTACATGCTACCAGCAACATGGAGTTGAAAATCGGTTGCCAACATCGCCAATTATAATAACGAAATCTTGATCGCGCCCGAAAAGACAAAACCGGGAACGAACGTCGGCCTTAATGCGAAAACGTTCACCACACCACCTCCTAAACAGATTAAGCCGCCTCCTAAACAGATCAAACCACCGCAAGACGATCACGAAAGTCAAAAGACTGCCGTTTTCGCTCTATCGTTATTTTCTTTTCTTTCTTCGTCGAGTTTCCGTTAACAACCAACCGACGTACGACCCATGCCCAACACCCACAAGCTGTTCTCCCAACCAAACGGCCGTTTTTTGTGCCGAGCGTGTCTCGACAAGATCCAGGCAAGGATGGCGCCCAATATACCCAGGTAACGCTTCGCCGAATTTGGCTGGCCAATCTCGCGAGCAGTTTTTCCGAGGGGTCCGAGTCTAGCTGTTTCTTGAGCCATTCTGTAATCCACCCTCTTTGTTTGGTGGCCGGTGGTGGCGGTTTTAATCGGATGTTTCAGTTTCTTGTGACGTTCTGGTATCAACACTTCGACCAAAAAAGCGAACTGTCATTCCCAATGGCGGTCTCAAGACGCTAAAGATGGTGTGATGCCCTGGCCTGTTCTTTGAACAGATTGGCGGATTCTTTCTACTTCAAGGGAGATTGCCGTCGAGTGTGCCTCTTGATCGACTCTTTTATGGCGGTCACTTGCGATCGCGATTGCGATCGGCCCTCAAGAATAGCGATACTCTCGTTAATCCCCTCGAGTTCGCCGCGCACTTTCTCTATTTCTCTCTCGAGCCATTCTTTTTCATCCGGATTGTTTTCGAGTCTTTCGGTCCATTCCGATATCAATCAGTTCGCGTTCCGCTTTTGTGGCTTCTTGAACGCGTAATGCACCGCGAATGGTTCGTTCGTAAACTTTTATCCTAATCCCCGTAATTCTCTCAGGGGCAATTCTTCCCCTCATTTTGCGGTCGATGCATCGACGAGGTCTTCTGTATACTATCCTATACTTTCTGATATTCCGTCGTCTAATCGTTTTACTCGCGTTTCGTCGCTGTTAAAACATCCATTTCTATTTCTATGGTGTTGACTTGGCGTTCTACATTCCTTGCCTCTTTAATTTCCGGAAGTTGTTCGAATAAACCCAGATCTCTAACAAATTGCCTACCTCCTCTATCTTGTAACGTTCTTTCTTTTACAAATTTTGTAGGATTACGTTTTTCGTTTAATAAAATCTCTTTACCATCCCTATTAAATGCATATAAATTACCTTTATAATCGGATTTAAATTTTAAGTTTTTATCGTTACCACCCGTTGCTTTTTTCCATTTGTCCACGAGTTCACCCGTTCTTAAACGTTCTCGTTGACCTCCTCGAGGATTGAGATCTGGTAAGTCAAAATTGTCCCACTCGGGTGATTCCGTATTATCCACAAGCGGAGTTTCATCGTTGTCGTTAAACGATGTTTCTTGAACATCGTCGTCGTACGTCGGATTATCGAAATCATGAATATCAGCAATTTTTAAAAACGATTTATTTTAAATTTTTTATTGCACACTTTAAAAAGATAATGATATTACAGGACGCCATTCTCGATCCGATAGAAAATTGTGCACACCCTTCGGCATAAAGGCGGCGAACGCCAAAAACAGTGACCATTTGCCCATAATCCCTCGAGTATCAAGGAAAACCAAGAGTTGACGGTTCGTTTTCCCAATTTGAGCAAAGACGACGTCATCGTTCCCAGAAGTGCGAGACTATGCTTCGATATGGAAGTCATTGTGGAGGGTGGCGATCTCACTTAGGCGAGTGTTTATAATAATTTGGTGCGTAACATCGTCAAAAAAATCGAAGTGAAGCTTTCGGGGAATACCGTTCAAACCATCAACAGTGCCGATAAATTTTTTGTCTATAACGATCTTTGGAAACTAAAACGACATAACATGGTCTTTCAGGGAATACAGACTGACGATCTCAATAAAATAAGGGCAAAACCCATCAACTATACAATACCTCGCAACAGTGGCGAATACAACGAAATTGCCGCGGCGTACGGCAATCGGTTTTGCATTTCCTTGGATTTCGAAATCTTGGAAACGAGCGAACCCTTTTATCAAGCGGGATTACAAGATAGATTAGAATACATATTGACGTTTAACGATGCGAACACGTCGTCTCGACAGACCCACAGCGATGCCGATAAAAAGGTTGGATAAAATGTCACCAAAATTCGCTTTGGAATTCACAATAAATTACACAGACCCACTCTGGCTCGCCAGCATCAGACAGAGAGTATGTGGGGAAAAAACCACGTTTATTACTTCAACAAAATTAATGCGATTTTCCAAAAATATGTATGAGTAAAATCTCGGACGATACCCCAATTATCAAATCTAACACCCCCCGCCCGTTCCATGGCGGGGTATTCTGTTTCTCTTCAAGGGAATAGGTCTGAAACGATCCAGAAACTTTTTATAATATCCGAGAATCACCACATGGAAATAACCATCGAGGGGGAGACATGTCAAATCTTCAACGCCGGAATGAAACCTCAACACCATTTCGACGAAATTAAAGGTTTTTTCTCAGGTTCCTTGAATCGCAGCCCCACCACAGAATTAGTCACCAAGGAAGCCGGCCTGAGTCAAATGACTCTGGGGGGAAATATCTCCAAAGATCATTACGCCCATGGATAGATTTACGTAACGGACACCGGAAAATAATCTATCGGCAGGTTCGTCGTAAGCTTCAACACATCAGCGAAGGTCGTTTTTCCGTCCTAATCGAGAGAGAGCCGAGAAACCCGAAAACCTCTACCCAACCCTTGGACGTTTACATTTTCGTCGTCAAAGACAGGCAGATCAACATGAAGGACGCACATTTCCATGAGGTCCTCTCTTAAAAAATTTAAAGTCATTAAAAAATGTACATTCAACAACCCCATTCCGCCTTGATCGTGGGGGCCACCGGTTGCGGAAAGACGGAATTTGTCCTCGATCTCTTGGAAATCCGAAAATACAAGATTTTCTTCGAGCACATCGTGATCTTGTGCCCTTCGATCGATTTCAACAAGGCCTACAAATCTAGAAAATGGATTGGGGACGGTGCTAAACACCCGAAAGACAAACGCGTCGTCATCGTCAACCCCGTGTCGAAAACGGGAGAAGAGAGATTACAGGACATGTTGCGACACTTTTACGACAAATACAAAGGGACGTCCACGTTGTACTATCATAGACGAGTGTTCTGCCACGTAGGCAGATCAAAAAGAAAGCGGTACGCCTTGTCCATTGTTGGCGTTTTCGGGGAGACATGCCAACCAGTCCGTGGTGGATATTAACGCAAAGATATAATAGCGCGTCAAAAGATTTTCGCACGCAGGTCAAGTGGGGTCGCGCGCTCTTCTATACCAAAGACAAGTTTAGATACAAACGAATGCTTGGACAGAGAACGACGTCGTCACGGAAGACAGACGAACCCTGAAAGACTTGCTGTTGCAGCACAAACATTCTAAATTAATCTTGTGTACGGAACAACCGACGGGGTATAAGTTTATACAATAATTTATATTTTTGTAAATATAAATTAGTACTTTCGGGGTCTTCCACATGTTTGGGGGGATCCTCTATACTTTATATAATAATAATGACCTCGCTGTTTTCTGTTATCGCAGGAACAACACGTGGCGTGGTGGGTAGAATCAGACATCCATCTTCCACACGATTCACAAAATTTCAAAGGGCGAAAATCAAGTTTTTTCATATATTTATGGTGAATAGAACAAAAGATCGAATCCGGTGCGGTCTTCTGAGGACATGGAGAGATCGCGATCCTTCTAACGTGTATTAGGCATCTGAACACGTCGTTCTGTAATTGCGGCTCCATCCCGATACTATGGAAACATTCTATTTAAAAGCCCAAATTTTATTATACATAGAAAATTTCTTATGCTATTTCAATTATTATTCATCATCGTCGTCTGAGCTAGGATCGTACTCGATTTCGTCTACCATCTCATCAACTATGGCACTTGCCGTGACTAATCTCTTAACAGCAACAACATCCACGAACGGTTTTTAATGGATTTCGTTTGTAGCTCCCGATGAAATACAGAACTAATTATTAAACCGTAATAACCTTGCATGCTTTGCCTATGTAATCTGATGGTTTTAAATTAACCTTTTTAGTCTTTACTTCCTCTTGATCCATTTTAAGTTTTGCATACATAACGGTATGCTTCTTCCCCACTTTTAAGAGCGCAAAATCACCAATCGGCTTCTTTCTGCCATTCTCTTTTAAAAATCCCTTATGCTTCTGGACTTCTTTTCTAATAAACTGTTCAATCTCTTGGATGATTTTCTCAAACTTTTCTTGTTCCTCCTTGTGCTTTTCATCGTGATCAAAAGCTAGTGATATCAGTATAGGGCCGTATACGATTCTCACTTATCTCCATACGATAAATAAAGTGGGAGTTTGTATTGTAAGAGATTGAAAGACATCGTTTTTTCGGATACTTATATAGTTATATTGGCGAAAAACATTGCCGTTTTTACTTTTAGTAGGTTTTTCGATGGCTTTTCCAAAATGCTCAACCTGTCCAAGTCAAACTGATCAACATTGATTTTACATGCTTTGCCACTCGTACCCATTTTTAATTACTCATATTATTTCTTATATCATTTCAATTTTTATTATGTACCCCCGCGCGAGTCAATCCACTAGAATAGAGAGGTTTAGCAGTATAATTGGACCATGGAATGGGAAAGGTATATGGCTGTCAATATACAACACACAGAATTCACTGTCGACGACAGCTCATGCTTAAACTTAGTCTGTGTTGTAATCGGTTTAATTGTTACCATGGCTATCATGCGTGCCGAAAATTGCTTTCCATCGGCAATGATGATTACATGAGCAAACAGAGTGTAATGGATTACATAGTATATGTGTTATATTGTAGTTTTTATGAGTAATCAAGGCTATGACATATGCCATACTAAATGTAAAAAAAATATAATGGTAAACAGATGCTTTTATTCTTTTCTATAAATATTTCCCAATATTTCACATATGCTTTAATTATCATAAAATTTTTAATGAATGACATTTAAATTTTTCAAATACCGATAATCGTCAAGGATATATTCCGATAATCGTTGAAGATGTATGGACTACAACGTTTTCCAACTTTTACTGTAAGTAAAACATTTATGCAATTATGCAGGTTTTTTTGGTTTAATGAATAAAAAATTCACGTCATTATCAAAGTTAAATAGTCCAAACCATCAAAAACCTCTAGATTACATACCAAATTAATTTTCTGAAATTACATATAAAAATTCTCAGATACCAAAGTATAAATCATTAGGATGTCCAGGATATGGATACGAATCTAGTAAAAATTTAACAAAGACGGACCTCTGGAAATCAAGAGGTGGGATCAGGTGCCATGGAGGAGTAAGCATCCCTGTTGACTGGTTACACCCATATATAAAGGGGTAAAGCTATAATGTACCTAATTTAGGGCAGTGTACCATTTTTCATTAACCGCTGGGTTCGAAAGTACAATATATTTTAAAGTTTAATATACCTTTATATTATTGTTTAAAATAAATTTCAAAAATCAATTTCGAAGTGCAATAATTGCATATGGGATCAAAGGTAACCAGAGCGTTTTGCGAGACACCAAAGTAGGTTATATACATAGATTAAAACTTATTTTCCTTTAGTCAATCAGCGAGAAGAATCTCCACAGAGTTAAATTATATGCCTTAAGCTTACTACATGTACTTAGTCTTTTTGTTTGTTTGCTTTATTATTTTACATCCTACCACAAAAATAACACCATACTAATGAAACGTTTAATTGAAGTACCATAGAATCTTGGAAATCATGGTAAAAGTCATTACAGAGTACTAAATGCTGCACTCATGTATCAAATATCCAATAATATCAGAGAAACAAATGCAAAAAAAGCAACAACAACAAAAATAATAAATAAAATAAACAACTGGGCGTGGAAACAGAAATACAAAGGAAACAGGTTAGACCTGTTTGATAGAAGTATATTTGTCTATCCCTCTATCTCTCGGTCTGTATATGTGTTTTCATCTGTCAGTTTGTCTATCTATCTGTTATTAATATGCAGGTAGTTTTATTTTATTTGCTTGGGTATTTTTGTTCGTCTATATTTTTTAAAGTTTGATTTTGTTTTATTATTATTATTATTATTATTATTATTATTATTATTATTATTATTATTTCACCTATATCTGTATTTTCTAATTACACCTTACAGATGAAATATTGACCTACAATGGTCTATTTAAGGATTGTTTTTCATCGGGGTATAAACGCAATTGCTCACGGAAAAAATTCATTGCAGCACTTCCATGAGCAATTGCGTTTATAACCCGATGATGTTCAAAAAATGAAAAACAATCCTTATATTTATATATATTAGCATTTTTCTGTGAAACTAGTCCACTGGATACTAAATTCATTCCAGAATACTGACTTTGCGGAGTGTATTTTCATATGACGTAATAGCTCAACAGCTGTTTTGACATGAGAAGTAGTTCTCTTTTCTGACCGCAAATATTAAATGAAATTAAGGTTTAATTAATTCGCGATTATTAATATTTGATCATTCAGTAGAGGAGCGTTAAATGTGTCAGAAGAGAATTCTGATATTTTATCAGTGGAATATACCACAGAAAGTTTGAGTGTGACTGCTAATATTCGTTCATGACAATTGGAAGTAGCCATTCTATTTGATATTTTACCGATCACTGAATCAGCTGGGAAATGCCGTGAACTGTGAAGGGGTAACGATTTCGTAAGTAGGCCTATTTCAGTATATAGGCTAGCCCACTAACAAATCCTTCAAATCAATTGAAACGAGACAAATGTAGATTATGTTGTGAAATAACAAACTTTTATTGTTCTGTTTAAAAGATAATCATCGACACGTTCGTTATGGAAAATCCGTGTAGGCCTATAAAGTATAATAGATCGATATGTCAATTCAGACTTCAGTTTTTAAAAGCTGATCATATAGAGTACCCCGTCAATTTACTGAGAAACCTATGAACACTACTTATGCTCGGCATTAACATTACAGGTTGTGAAAAACAAGATGGGCCTGGGAATTAGCCTAGCAATTAATAGGATTTGAGGTGAACTGAGAGTCGATTTCACGCGATGCGAGTGACGAATTGTTTCTGACAGGAATATATGGTGACGGAAAAGCAAGCTGTTTATCAGAGATGCAGGACAAAATTGCACTAGACCTGAATCTCTTTTCAACTTACTTACAAGCAACGTAACTACGAAGCAAATTTTCATTTCTGTGGCCTGTGTTTCTTTTCATAACATGACCTAGATCTATCGCAACATGGGCATGTACAGTGTGCTACAGATGCAGGCCTAGTCTTGTGTTTTCGATTTCTTTCAGTTATTTTTGTTTGTTTTGTGGTAATTAATGGTATTTAAGATTAAATAAAAATATGGAATGATTTGTGTTATTTTATTCTTTATTGATTCATTCATATGTTCAGAGAATACTTGTCCGAAAAATAGATGCCGTAACATGGTTATGGAAAGGGTTTCTTAGATATTCAGGTATTCCTACGCCAGCTAGCGGTTAACACTTACATCACGTGATGACCCACTTACTTTGTTGATACAACAATACAGTCGTTCTGTATAACTGTAATGAAGGAAATTACAGTCAGTATGTAAATATTTGTCTGTAGGATCTGTATCATCTTGCCGACAAAAATAGATATCCAAAAGAAAAACTAAAACCGCTATGGTTAATTGGCATAAAAAATTCCCCATAGATTTTATTTTGTCCTTAATACAATATGTATGTGATTTTAGTAAATAATTTAAATGTACTCTAAGATGAATTTAGCAGTAGATGAAATAGATTTATAAATAATATATTTATTATTTGAGCTTATATGGTAGCACTTTTTCTTACAGATATGCATTTATATTAACTTCAAGCTCAATTGATGGAAGTTGACTAAACGATCGTCTTGGGCATTTTATTTGGCTTCCTGTGTAAAACTTTGCTATTGTTAATATTATTTATAACTAATGCAAAACTATTCTCAATGTACGGACATTCAAGGAACTCGTGAAGAGAGATTATCAAATAGAATATAGAAACCTGGAGTAAGATGTATGATATCTATCAGCTATACAGTAGAATAAAAAGAATTGTTGTGGATTTTTTAAGTTTATTTCATTTTCATTTTTCAATGAAATTAAAACCATGACATTTTTTTTAATAACTTACATGTAGTGACAGTAATAGGATCATTAACGAACACGTTTTTAATTTCTGTGAAATAAAATGTCAACGAATTTGTTAAAAAGAAATCAATGAAATTTCTACCGCTCGAAATTTTCTTATTCTGTGTCATGGTGCCCGATATCTTCCACGCATCTCGTAAATGAAAAACAGCACACGTTTAACTCTTTCTGTTATATAGGTACACAACATTTTATTGTATGTTTGATAGGGGTTCTTTCTCATTTTAATGCAATTTTTAGTACTTCTGTATTTTTTTTTATTAAGATTCATATGATTAAAGAGTATGTCAATAATTCCTCGGCGAGATGTAAAACTACCATAAAGACTAAGAAGTATGTGAAAGGTCATGCGTTATGTTTTTTTATATAAGTAACATCCTGAGAATTGATAACTTAGTATTATTTGGATATGTAGGAATGAGGATGGGGCACATTATAAAATTGAGATTTTGGAAACCAATCTATGAAAGATAAGTTTATACACGACGATGGGCGACAAGTTCATATAATATAAACATCATTTATTGGATCCAGTGAAAAAAGTCCATTCAACTTGAAAAACGTTAATAGCATAGCGCAACTCATTTGTAATTCGGATTTTCAGGACACTGGCTTGCGTTAGCTACTAAAATTGTAAACTATTAATAAGTCTGACATCGGCGGTATAGGTATCAGAATGTTGATAAAATTATAGAGGTGTAAAACACGTTTTCCGAAGCTATGGGTTATGACATTAAAGTAAAATTTGTCTCCCTTTACGTTTGAAGTTAAGTCTTTCAGTCTGCTTTTTGTACACTTGTCTTAGTTAATAGTATAATGAAAAAGTCGTTTTGTACATTATTGATTCTATTGTAATATAAGATTTACATCAATTCAGAAGAGATGATGCAGTCGACTTTCTCTAAGCCACAGTTTATATATTTGTAAGTTATATACTACATAAAATATAGCCCAGGACCCAGTTATTCATCTACTGATTAAATTTTAACCCTCAGTTAAATATCATCTCCAAGGATTAAGATTTAAAATAGGGTCAAATTATGTTGCTCAATGATTGGTTAGATTTAACTACTGGTTATTTAAACAAGCTTTGAGGCTCGGTTAAATAGTTTAACCAAGGGTTATAGCCAAGGTCTATTAGAACTAGATCTATATATATATATATATATACATATATATATATATATATATATATATATATATATATACATATATATATATATATATATATATATCAAAATAGTCAACATTTGTCAACAAATATTTCAAATTCAACTGCGAGAAAAAAGAGTGTACAGATGAAACATTATGGGCCACAATTTCTTGAAATAAGATACTGAAGTTTTGTCTCAAAATTCAAATTCAAAACCCACCTAAGATTTCACTCAAAATCATAACTTGGCCTACCGAATTTAAACGGCAACCGTAAATTCTAAACGTAAACAATGCCATCTTCACCAAAGGGATTAAAAAGGCTTTTGGTTTTAATTGGTTTGTGTAATAGTTCTCTTAATTATTTTAAGGAAATAATCTACCATGATATACAAACTAATTTCGTATTTGACAAAAAAAAGATATGTTGTATATGATTTATTTAATCTTTCAGATAATCAATGTTTGTTCATGAGGTTACATAGTAAATCAACCATTTCGAGCACAAACGTGCATCATATTCACTATTTAGAGCCTACAGGGAACAAACTGATGACAGGACATGAATGCTTTTATTCGGTCCGTGTTACATATTTATGTCAAAGACGTCAGGACTGACTTTTATTACTCCATGTAAGTTATATTGAAAGTGAAAAAACAGAAAAACACTCAAATTCCACATACTGATACTTCCTTTTGGAGGACATTAAATTTTATTGAAAGTGAAAAAGACTGCCTCTGACAACATTTCGGCATGTAGCGTAAATTTCTCTAAAGCATCAGATTCCGGTTTTAGAGTATTTACCCTGCCTAAAATCCCGTGTATACACGAAATTCAAAATCAGAAGCATACTGTCTCCCATTGTTTGTTAGCCATATAAATCTAGATGGAGTAAAATATTTTACTTAAGTCTGCTAGATATTTCACCACATTTTTTCCCCACGAAACGCAAAATTTTGAGTTTTCTCTGATTTGAGAAACAGCTCAAATTTTTGAGTAAAAACTCAGATGTAAACTTAACTGAAATATTAATTAGATCTAAGTCTTATAAAACAAAATCCAGACAAGTTCATTTTCATTGGACAGTTCCCGCGATAAAATAACTAATTCAAATTTGGTATAGAACTTTGAAAAATACTACGAAAGCACATATGAAAATAAACGTCACGTGTGTACAAAACAGATTATTTATGACCATTACTTATTAAAAGTACCTTAGAAGCTTTCTACTTCTGCGTCTAGTAGCAGCTCTCCCTCTTTTGTGAAATTAGTTCAAATTTTCCCATGTATTTTCCGGGGAGGGGTTAATTCCGTATCCATGATATTTTTCCAGTGTAAACAAAGCATTATGGGATAGGGGAAAGTCCTTAATTAGAAATAAACCTTGGTAATAATTTTAACCTGAGGTTACGAAACCACGGATTAAAAAACTATTGAGCAGGTAGCCTAGGTTAACCTAGGTTAACTGAGGGTTATATTTAAATGTAGTTAAATTTAACCAACACCATATGTATGTATATTCACCTTCGTTTAAATATCTTTTCTACATGTCTTTGGGTGTATTCTTATTCTTCGACCGGTAAAGGTAGCTTAATAAACCATCTATAAAAGTATTTATCTGCTACCGCGTGTTCGACAGCTTTTGCTGGAGATGACAATTTGAGTCTGTTTCGGTTTGTTTATTTATCACAGATTGTTTAGTCAACTATATATGCTAGAAACATAGACAAAACACTCGCTAATTTTACACAACAATGAATTGACATAATTTAAACTTTCCGTGGAATTGGAATTCTACCTGTATTGCAATATTCTTTCAAGTCATGTAGTAATTGATCATTTCAGTGCAAATTATTTCTCAATAAATCATTATATAACCGTTTTATACTAAAGTGTTATTACATGTAACCATTAGTTTAGCAGACAAATGACTTTCCTATTCTAGTTTTGAAATGAATAATGTCTTATGGACTCCATGTCCACATCCTAAACAGGCTTCTCTGACTTCGACTAAACAGTTTTCTAACGAAATATCCATTAGTTTCAGAGTTTTGATGATAAATCATAGTTCATGATGGGGGCCAACAAAGTGTTTAAAAACCTGAACGAATTTTTCATGCAGTATGCAGTATGAAAAAGAAAATCCCGCGTAGACGTTACTCAGTATTTACTGACTGTTTCTAGCTAAAATACATTTGCAATGATTTTCAGTCGAACAACGTTTCAATATAAAAAATTCTCAGATACGAAAGTAGAAACATTTAGGATGTCCAGAACACATACAAATCCGGCAAAAATGGACAAACGCGGATCTCTGGAGCCAAGAGGTGGGATCAGGTTCCATGGAGGAGTAAGCTTCCCCTGTCACAACCGCCGTGAATCCACAATCAAATCCAAATGAAATACGTGAGGATCGAATCCTCGTCACAGTAGGAACATAAGTCTCACCAACCGCCAACGAAAAGGCAACTCAACATTTCGCTTAGTGAAAGAGAATAATCGCAAACAAGGTTATTATACCGACCGTAAAATTTGCGGAACGTTTACACCAAACGCGGTTTTCGATATCTCTGTGTCAATAATTTGTCAGTGAGTAGTTTACATCTGTATATGAGATGTTCTTTACTTTGCCTTTTCAGATTTGAGATGAATTAAATGTAGTGTTTTGCTGGGTACTCCAGCATGCAGACCTTGAACACAAGAAAAAGGTTTGATAAATCACACAAAAGGTTTAAATTATCATATTAGTGTGAAACATACTCTCTATCAATTACAAATCTATCTTATATAGTCTTTACCAAATATTCGAAATTCTTGTGAAACTCTACCTTTCCTGATTTCTGATCTGACATTCATTATGTTTTGGTCTTTCAAGAAATATATGTGAACTGGTTTCATTTTGATTTTTGTGGAATACCAATACTTTTTTATGACGATGAGGTTTTCCCAAAACTGATGATGATGATGATGATGATGATGATGATGATGGTGGTGGTGGTGGTGATGATGATGATGATGATGATGATGATGATGATGATGATGATGATGATGATGATTATGATGATGATAATGATGATGATGGTGGTGGTGGTGATGATGATGATAAAGATGATAATGATGATGATGATGATTATGATGATGATAATGATGATGATGGTGGTGGTGGTGATGATGATGATGGTGGTGGTGGTGGTGGTAGTGATGATGATGATGATGTCTGTCTGAATCAGTTGCCCTGTGAAAATATTTTATATTGCAATAATGTTCACGATGTTATTGATATTTAAGGAGTACTAAAATCATCAGCCGTCGGAAACGAGTATTGATCAGTTAAGTATTTACGGGAAATTTTATTGAAATTATCACATCAATCTAAGTTAAACCAAGAACTGTTGTTCCCATAATTTCAAAACATTAATACCACAATGATGAATTATGAATACCAGAAGTATCTTATAGGTATTGTTATCTTTAGCCAGTATTGTATTTGCAATATGGAGTATGGTGTAGTATTTCATGGTGAAGTTATTGAAGAAATACGTATAACAGGACTTCAATTATGTACAAGGGAATGCGTGTATTTAAGTGGACAGTGTAAATCTATCAACTTCCATCTGTCTGATCTTGTATGCCAGCTTAATGCCGACGACAAAGAAAACACACCAGAGAATCTGAAGACAGATCCAAATTATGTCTACAGCTCTATAAATATTTATGGGCACGTACGTATACCTTGTTTATTAATTAATACCATTATATCATCAGTTCATATTTCTGTTCTTGTTTCGCATTTTTTTCATTGGTTTTGCTAGGTTTGCACCATTTAGATTCAAAAATTCTCAAAAGCAATGAGTGCTGTTAGACGGATTTGGCAATGCATTTAGATTCATTATTTGGCTATGTATTATACCACTTTTTCTGATGGAAATTTACATTTATATTCGTTTCGAGCTCAACCGATGAAGTCTTCTTGACAAAAACGATGGTTTTGAGTATTTGTTTTGACCTTTATTGTAAAACTATGACATTGTTATTGTTAATAATATTCTCAAAGTAGTGAATTAAATCCACTTTATTAATATGGTTAGTTCGGAAACTGCTGAATCAAAAGTATAAATAGTTAGCTGTGTCCTTTAATTTGACATTAAGATATATCGACGACGTTTTGTCAATTAAGAACGCCAATTTTCATACATATCTCAATGCAATATATCACAGCGAAGTAGAAATTAAGATACAACAGAATCAAGCACTCACGCTTCGTACTTAGACATTTTACTTACTATAGAAACAGACGGGAAATTGGCAACTAAGTTATACAACAAACGCGACGATTTCGGCTTTCCCATTGTAAATTATTCATATTTAAGTAGTAACATCCCAGTCACCGCATAGGGAATTTATATTTCACAAATGATCCGATATGCCAGGGAGTGTTCAACATATGAACATTTCATATACAGATGTAAACTTCTCACTGACAAATTATTGACACAGGGATATCGAAAACCGTGTTTGACGTCAACGTTCCGCAAATTTCACGGTTGGTTTAGTCTTGTTTGCGATTACTCTGTTTCACTAAGTGAAATGTTGAGTTGCCTTTTTGTTGGCGGTTGTTGAGACGTCTGTAGCAATTGTGACAAAGATTCGTTCCTGACGTATTTCATTTGGATTTGACTGTGGACTCACTGCAGTTGTGACCGGTCGACAGGGGAAGCTTACTCCTCCATGGGACGTAATCCCACCTCTTGGTTTCCAGAGGTCCATATTTGTCCATTTTTATCCGATTTGTATCTACATCCTGGACATCCTAAATACTGATATCTGAAATTTTATATTTCTGCAGTTTCAACCTTGTATTGGACTATCAAAATGTACACAGGTCACACAAAGTTTTGTTTTCTAATCAAATGTTTATGTGAATATCGAGGTTAACCACCAAACCTTAAAAATTTCGCTAAAAGATTGAATACTTGTACAGGGTTTGTTTCGCCCTACTACACTTGCAAACCGTTTCGCCCCGTTTTAAATTCGCCCATACTCGTTTCATTTACAATTCACAATATTATCTAATTTTATTGCGAAGTTTTATTTAACAATTAATACTTGGGGTTGTCTACTTTATGCACGATTTTATTTACCTTTTTAAAATAAAAATGAAATATATAATAGATATTTTTTGCAACTATCAGAATATATGAAGTTGCCGTTTTGAATACGCCTACTGATGATGAGGGCGAAATGGGCAAAAATAAAACGGAGGCAAATGTCAATACTCGTACGCACCGTTGTAGCGATTAGCTTGTTTGATTTACTAGTGTTTTAAATCACACAACAATATTTACATTTTATGGTGATAGTCACTTTTTAATGGTCAGGATAACAGATTTACATTGAACTGAATC
Organism: Atrina japonica; assembly: GCA_030159075.1. Lineage (NCBI taxonomy): Eukaryota > Metazoa > Mollusca > Bivalvia > Pterioida > Pinnidae > Atrina > Atrina japonica. The sequence goes on from BROG01000245.1 coordinate 725,472, forward strand.
CGGGAAAGGACTACTGTTTTTCTGCAAGCTTCCACACAAAGCCCGATCCTGGACTTCCTAGTGGCGGGATATGTGATTTAAACACCCTCAAAACTTTTAAGGTAATCGGTGATGTGAAGCTAAATAAATTCTAGTACATCTGTATACTAATAAATTGAAATATGTATATTGACGAAACATTACGATCTCATCCCTATGTACCATTTCAGCGACATCTAACAGGAGCTTGTGGAACGACGCCGTGTATAAACGGATACTTCAGATGTATACCACTTAAACACGGGAAAAAATGTCTACCCTGTAAGTAGAATTTACAATAATTTGATGCTTTCCAAGATGGCTATGTAAACATTTATTTTCTTTTTGTGAGGGAAATATGAAGATTTATTCATATTTTCATTCTCAATTTTGCTCCATAGTCGATATTTAATCGGAACAGCGTTATATCTTCATTTTGTATTTCATCTAATAAAAAGTTTTATTTCATTTTAGTTTGTCCACCCGGCTTCTTTGTATCCATGACGAAAAAATGTACGTCATGCCCAAGTGGAACATTTCAAGATAAGTACGGATCGAACACGTGTATGCCATGTACGTTAGGTTTCTACCAGGACAGACCACAATCCCGCTCATGTAATGAATGTCCCATAGGAACATATCTACCTTACAAGGGTGGAATCATGTGTATGCCTTGTCAAAATGGAACTTACACCGCTTCTACAGCATCTGCAGAATGTCAACAATGTGAGTTTATTCCTTATACAAAATGCTATGGCACCTAGTCTCATTTCTGGATTTTCTATAGTTTGGCGTTTGTACAATATTCACTCTGTGTATTGCTTTATGCGCATCTCGACTGTTAACACTTTGGAATATGATTTTTTATCATACTGCTATGTGTACTTTCTCTCTTTCCATCTATCCCTATTTCCCTATTTCTCTCTATCCTTATCTCTATCAACATCTCTTTTGTCTCTGTATTTTGTTTTATTTACCTGGCATACCGTTTTTATATATCATTCTTGGGTCTGTTGTTATGCCTTTATTTTCCTATATAATTTTATTATTCTACCATTTGTCATCTGAAAAAAATGTAAAAGATACAACATTCAAACGAACATTTTAAACTTAGGTGAAAATTAAATATTGAACTAGACATTCGTAATAATCAATTTCATGTCGTTTATATAAATCAAAATGCGATCTTTATCACTGAAATTCTCGGATATTTTAGACGTGAAATATGGTGCCATATGGTGTCAGCCGTTCTGGTACTGGATCAAATTCCAGCTAGGCGCACTAATCCATTATTTCGGCATCTTAGAACATTATATTACGAAAATTTTGGTCGTCTGCTGCATTCTAGTATACAACAGTTGATAAAGTAATGAGAGAGGATTGGAAGGCGAAAGGAGATAAAACCACTTACTTTCGTTTCATCCATGACTGTCTGCTGTTTGAAACAATAAGGCTAGTGACGCCGGTAGTTATTCACACACACACCACACACACACACACACACACACACACACACACACACACACATATATATATATATATACATATATACATATATATATATATATATATATATATATATATATATATATATATATATATATATATATATATATATAGCCGGAATCTTGTCCAAGGACATATGGTATGATATTTATTCCGGATGTTTTATGTATAAAAATTACTGTACATGAAAAGATAAAGCGGTAAATCTATATTCGATTTCGAAGTTTTTGGAGGGATTTACTTATATAAGATAGGAAAAAACGTGAATTTTAGCCGGAATGTGATTCAGTAGATCAACAAACGTATATGATTATTGTGAACATTGTAAAAACAGTAATTTCTGTATTTCACTTTTAACTTAGATACTAATGTAGCCCTGGGTAAAAACGCTACACAGTCGACGACAAAACAAGACTATGAAGCCGGAACTGCCATAGACGGAAACCGTGACACCTGCGCACATACTCTTAACAACGGCACCCAATACTGGGAAGTGAACCTGGCAACAAAGTGCTCCATTTCCCGTATTGTAATTATTATAAATGAAACTTCTGGTAAGATTTTTTTTCCATTTTCATATTAGTATGGAATTTTGATTTGGATAGATAAAGCTGATCAAATCATATATCAGGCCTCTATGGGTAAGATTATATACGTGGAATTGAATTTTGGACGCCATATGCAGACGATTGAGATTTTCAAGAATATATATTGACTTACCAATCTTTGGTGATCTTTCGGAAATTTACGTTTATTTTAAAAATGAACTCAAGTTATGAAGTCTCATTGACATAAACTATAGTCATGGGCATTTATTTTGACATTATTTGCAAAACTATAACTTTGGGATTAAGTTTATGATATGCTCATGTAAATGCTTTTGAATCCTTACCATAGCACTTTAACATTTAAATACTGTATACCTTGAAAATTTCGTCCCCGTTTAATTTTCGCCATTTTTTGCTCTTAAATGGTCAAGCGTAATATCTAAAGTAGGAACATACGTGGGACTATGGTGATTTGGGTGCGGATTCAAGACTGCGTGAAAATGCTGCCTGTCCTATCAGAACGAAAACAACCAGGGACGAATAATGCTAGGTATAAAGTAGTTTCCACTGTTAGCAATGTGCTTGACAACAGACTTCAACAACAAATATATTTCTACGACACAATTAGCCGATGCCATCATACATCTATCACGTCGTCTGAATATATTCCTAAAATTCGATGTATCGTTTCGACACAACGTTTTCAGAAGGCTACATAGAAAATCAGAAGGACACTTTGGTAACTTTGAATAATACTATCGTATTCCGATCACTGTTGTATTCTCGTCGTCTTATAGAGGTATTCATGTCTTTTACTTTTCTTTTAGATAACCGTGATCAACATATCAAAGCCTCCGTTGGAATTGAAATCAATAACGTTACAGAGTGCGGTACCTACAAAGGTGGGGCAAGACAAAATTCGGAAATATCTCTGAAATGTAATTCGGTGCTGACCGGAAGATATGTATCCGTTGAACAGGAGAACAATGCAGACGATTATCCTCTCATTCTTTGTGAAGTAGAGGTATACGGTATTCCGGCACCATAGAATATGATGTCCACGCACGCCATGTTGGGTAAAAGACTTAAGTAAAATGTCTACAAAATTTGATCTCAATTGATTATGCCTTTATGCATTATTCATTGGGATATTTTGAATATCATGTCTTCAAAATCAATGAAAAGTCTGAAACATGTTTTACAACTGTAAAGCTTTAAATAATGAATATAAGTATGGATGTATAGTGATATAAAAATCAGATTCCAAAGTGTTAATCTGAGTTATATTGTGTTGCTGTTGAGTGAATGATGTTTCACACACATATACAACCACACAAGCACGCATGCACGCACTCTAACACACACACACATACATACACACACATATCTATATATCTATATCTATATATATATATCTATATATATATATATATATATATATATATATATATATATATATATATATATATATATATATATATATACACGCACTCTAACACACACACACACATACATACACACACACATATTTTTTCTAAATATATCGGTGATGTCGTATCTATCTATCTATCCCAGTTTATCGATATATATATATATATAGACAAATATATATATAGATATATATATATATATATACTACTATATATATTTGAAAAAATACAGTAAAGCCTCAAAATAAATGAATAATGTAGAAGAAAAATATTAGAAATTACTCTTTACAACGACCATGTTTGTTCCCATGTAGGAGATGTACGTTATATCGAAGGAACATTTGTCACTGTAATGAATTTGTATGTGTAGGGCATTTCTTAGATAGCTCCCACCCCTTGAGTATTATTTAAGCAAAAGAAGGTATATTGTTTTTAGCATGTAAATAAATAAATAAGTCTTAAAACAAACATTAAAAATATCTATTAGACTATGGGGGAAATAATATATTGGAAATATTTTAAACAATTCAGATATAAAAATATTATATATATATATATATATATATTCTACACTATTTAAACAACAATATATAGACAGAATAACAAAATATTTGATATAATATATAAGTATATATATAAATAAATGCAAGTTAATCTTGTTAACATCGATGCACAATTATTTTTTCATGAAATCGAAAATCAATAAATGTCATAAATCGGTGATGTTTATCGTAAAATGCATGAATCATGTACAAAATGCCCGTATGTAATAGTATATGTCCAGATTCCGATTTAGCAGCGAGCTTTATATATCGCTGAATTTAGACTCTTTATTGCTAAAATATAAAAAATGCAGATATTACTGATACAATTCTCTTAAAAATGCGTTTCATAAATAAAGTTTTAGTAAAATGTCTACTGCTATCGCAAGTACTGAAATAATTTTTGAAAGATCCGCCATTGTATTATGTAAAGTTAGTGTTCACAATTACATTTTGCATCGAAACGAACATGTAGCCTAGGACGGTAAAATACTTGGATCAACTATGTATATTTTTTATTCTTTATTTATCAATCTTATTTTTTCAATTTGTACCCAGCTTGTATTTCACTTCCTGTCGGTTTTTTTAAACAGTTCAAACGAAACCTACTGATGGTTTATAAACATTGGGCCTACTGACGTACAGGTAAGGGTGATTCAAGCGCTAATTGTTGACACCTAGGCCATTACCTATCAGTGGAGAGTAGAAAACAATTGACGGTCTAATTGTTTTATTGGCAATTATTTTTACCTATGAACTCAGTCGTGAAGAAAATCAAGAATAATAACAATAGCCAGATCAGCTGGTGGGTTCTATGTAAACGTCGTTGTAAAGATATATCGTTTATTTGTCCACACTGAGAATTTTGTACATTTGTTTCCTGGAATCTAATGTCGGAGTCCACATCGGAACATACCGAATTGTCATTCCAATCTTATTTTTTCAATTTGTTGTCGGTTCAAAACGAAACCTGATTACTGACGTTTTTCAAGCGCTATGTACATGTACGTTAATTGTTTTATTGGCCCGAAGAAAATCAAGAATAATAACAATCAGCTTGTTCGTTACGAAAGAGTTTACCGAGTTTTGTAATATTCGGAGTCGGATACCGAATATTCCGTTGTAATGAATTTTTATGTACGTACGTTTGTAAGCAATTCTTGTCGGATACCGAATATTCCTGTAAAGCGGGTTCACTGTATATATTAATAACACGATATACAATATAACAATTTATTAACAAGAATACAAACCGATGTAGCAGATATAAACCTACAATAAATTCAATTTTAATGTCCTAATGTGTTTAATGCTGCTTAATCCATGCCGATCTCAGATTATTGTACCCTCGACGATGTCGCGCGCGAGTACCAAGTAAACATCACAATGTACAGTATGGAATGTACGTGTGAACTATAGTAAGAACCTGTGTATGACTGCCTTTCTACTACTAACGTCAATGGTCTATTCATACTAATTTTAGAGTGTTCTGTGTTATTCTAGAACATGCAAGGGATATAAGTTACCATTCCACCAGAATTTCAAATGAGTTCATTGATGAAAAGGTTAGTACATATGCTGTTCGTCACAGGTCATATGTTCATTATGATAAATCATATTGTAGTAAAGAATAGAATAAACAAAATTGTGAAATTAGCTACATACTCTCAAAAAATCTATTAAATCGGGTCACTCAAATCACGTTAAATTAAATGATATCGTTCACGTTTGTTGATTTCATTCACATTTCGTTATATCGTAGTTTAATACTAACACCTGTTTGATTTCGATCTTCATCACTATGAAACATGTAGCTTTTCATTTGTATTCCAACTGTGTGTGTATATAAATAAAGCACTAAAATGATTAACGACACGGAGAAAATGAAAGGAAAACCTTCGGGACGACCTGTGCCCTTCATCAGGACAAAACGATTAAAATATCATGAAAAAATGTACGCATATACACTCCCACGCAAACATCCACTCACTCACACACGCACACAACCAGAGAGCGTAAGAAATGCTACATATTACAAGTATAGTGTGATAAAGTAATAACTAAATGAAAATTGAAACCAAACAAAATGATAACTAAAACCCTAAGCTCAAACTACCAACGAAATATGAATCGGACTGGATCTAAGTGAAAATAAGAAGAAACTGCAAAATTGTTTTAAAAATTTGATCTACAAACAAAGTCAAAACACGAAAGTCTTTGTCCTGATGAAGCGACAGGTCGATCGTCCCAAAAATTTGACTTTGATTTTGTCCGTGCCGGTAGTCATCTTAGTGTTATATATATTCTTTTCTTGACTTTAATCTATTGCTTAGAGCCGACACCCTAGGATAGGGTATATATATATATATATATATATAGAGAGAGAGAGAGAGAGAGAGAGAGAGAGAGAGAGAGAGAGAGAGAGAGAGAGAGAGAGAGAGAGGGAGAGAGAGAGAGAGAGAGAGAGAGTTGGTACATAATAATACGAATAGCGGAATCAAATAGGTACAACGAAATCAAATTATATAATCAAGTATATAAACCGATAACCGAATTACCGAAGAAATAAATACGAAAAGAAAAGCACAGAATTAACTAATTGGTGTTGAAGCTGGAAAAAGTTCCAATATAATGTCAGTTTAACGATCCAATACACGGTAGAACTGCACGATAAAAGTCGTGAAACTGATACGTATCCATGATAAACAATATACAAATAGCAGTATTTAGGTAGAGTTAAGACGCCATTAATTAGTACTACAACTTAAACGGGATGTTATTTCTTTGAACAAATGATGAATATAGGTGGGTTCTGAATGTCAACAATGACAGACAGATCACATTCATATTTATTCTATAAATATCAAATATTATTCTAGACATTCCATAAATTCATAAGTGTCAAATATCTGTTTCTCAGAATAAATAAATTGGAAGCCATTTTATATTAAGATAGCTTTGCATTTTAGCATAGAAAACCACCTTCAACACTTTTTCACAGAATAAAATATTATAAACATAATACCAAAGTTATAAATGTTCGAAGAATTAAATTTATATCTGATCGATATATAAATTCTTTTTGTGTGTAATATCCATGTTTATTCAGAGTGTGTAAACGTCGCATGGATATTTACATACATGTATAAAATATTTCATTTTCAGTTCTGGTGCAAAGTTTTATATGAATTTGATATTCAAAATTCAACACATTTTCATACACATGTTGAGTTACTGTTGAACAGACCATACATTTAATTCACTGACAAAGGTTTTTAACTCAGCAGATCTGCGTCGAATAGAAATCAATATGAAATTTAACCTCCCTATTAAGTTCACCTTTCTGAATTATTCAAAGTGGTGTGATTAGTCAGGTAGTCTCTGAACTGAGGTTCTGTACTTATTTAGTTATTTATCAAGAGACTGGATTATGGTCTGAAATTCGAGGTGGTCTCCAAAGCGAGGTGACCTTTAGGCGATGTTCCAGTGTAGACGGAGAGAGAGGATACATAATCGTAGGAAACATGAGGAAACTGCACTTAGCTGGGTAAAAAAATTCACTCAGCTGAGAAATGACTTTTGTTTGTTTCTTGAAATACAACTTGAGAAAAATGTTTGCTGAGTTTAAATTTGAGTTTTGATCGAGATATCAAGGCCCAGTTATTTTGAAAACCTCTGTTTATTCGAAAGAAAAATTAATTCCGGTTCGATGTCAATATATCTGGGTTTGACTGAACTTTGTTGCCGTTGTCTCAGAGACATATTGCTGGAAATTGTTGATTTAGAATGTAGTATAAACTGGAAACTAAAATACAGTAGCTAAGTCAGAAAGTCTACAAACAAACGCAATAGATAATGGAAACACACGGGCAGAGGATAACCCAGAGCTGATGTCAGGTTTCATTTGCTTGAGAATGAGTATCCCACCGGTCACTTGCACTGGATTGGTAGTGAAAATAAAATTGTAGAAGAAATTTAATAACTATCGACAAAGAGAGTTCAACAAACACCATTGTTTTATAAATAACGATTGAATATTTAAGTGTGGTGGCTGAGATAAACAGCCACTGGAGACGAAGAAGAAGATGAAAGAAAGGGGAAGCTTATGGAGAAAATTGTGTTTTAGTATATCATAGATATATTTCTTATTTTTAATCAAATGTCATCTAACGGCATCTATAAGTATTATATAGATATGCATCTATATATTTGTTATCTAAATAAAACGTGGATTTATTTCCATTTAAATTACCTAAAAATTATAATTTGATCTCAAAGAAAACAATGATTTTCATTACAAAATGAAAGAATTTTTATCGTGTGGCAGTTGGAAACACAATAGTATTGTGAGTCATGTTTAACACGTTTTACGAATGCTCGAGTTAATCAGTTGTTCTATTGCTTCGGGAGATATAAAAAGAGATGACAGATTATTTCATTTTGATTCCTACCGTGAAATTGTCATTTACCGCATTTATTGTAGGATGAATTTCCTTTACTAGTATCCGATTTGTAAAATAGCTGTCTCATACATTTAACACTCAGGTATTATTGTTGCAGAAAGTATATTAAGATACTAACTTAACACACTCTGCCGATGCCATGTATAACGTACATGTTGAATGGAACAAGCCAAACTTGGTTAAGTGGCTAGAGCATTACACTTTAAACCATGGAGTTCCGAACCACTAGTCAGTGTGGGTTCTGGATATGTTGAAACCTAACCTAATTATGTCAGATTGTTTGATACCTGTGTGTAGAAGGCCGGTGGTATCTTCCTGGTTACATGAAAACTCCACTACCATTTAAACTGGCTGCCACTACATAACTGAAGGAATTGTTGATTGTGCCCATTCAGACAGAACAACAAAAACATGTTAAATGTAAAAATCACAAATTACCAATAAGTAATCGAAACGCAAAGGTCCATTTTATTGGGCCAATTCGATATACAAATGGTCTCAACATGAAGAATAATTGCAAATCCCGATCACGGTGTCCTGATAATATTAGATTCGGCTGGATATAAAATATCTAAGACCTTTCAAATTTCTGAGTTGTTTATGTGCTTTGATTTGACTTTTGATCATTCTTTTACTTTGTTACCTTTCGCATTGCATGAAGATTCTTTTGTTTTTAACAAAGCATTCTAATTTGCAACGAGCCACGTGTCGATAATTAACAAAGATTTATCAAAGACTTTTCTTGATGATATTTGAAGGGCATTAGCTGTGTGATTTTTCACCCCCCTTTTTACTTCTTAGATTGATATATAATAACAAGAAAGAGATATAGGCAGGCATACAAATTCTTTAATTCTTATATATTCTGTGCAAGAAAACGCCGATAAACTCAGATTTGGCATTCTTTCAATTACAATTGATTTACTCAACCTTACTATTTGTATAAGAATACCACACTGGACCTGACCTTATTTTCAAAAAATATATAGGAATATTTTATAGGGATATTTCTATGCCTGTGTAAAGCTCTTATTTGTTATTGTACATCAAGTAAAAGTAGTAAAAGTAGAAAATCTCGAAATGTATATTTTTTCACAAACACAGCTAAAGCCCCTTTAAAATAGAAACTTTGTTACAGCTATTGGGATGGTTATCTTAAAGGTTATAACATAATACTATATCTGATACTATAAAGTGGGACCAACGTTTGTGCTATCTATTGGTGTTAGGAATGTTAAACTGTTTTGATGTAATGTACTTGAAGTTTCAACATCTTAACCACAGTCAAGGATAGTTTTACAGCTTTGCATTTAAGCATAGTTTACCTAGATATTTATATATTATCAGATTCAGACGGAAATAGAGCCCACTTATTAACGTTGAAATAAGATCACAGGTTTTGTTTAACTACGATCCTAATCTATGACATCTATGATTAAAGTATATGCATAAAAGGTTTCGAAGGAATATTATATGCGTGCGTAAACACACCTTAACATTGTGATACATTTAAAATTTTGACGATGGCGGTGTTGTTATACGGAAGTTAAAATGTGGTATGAGTCTCGATTTGAAAATAAGAAAGGAAGTCGTTACTTTGTAAATTATTAATCTTGGTTTTCGCCACAGCCAGCATTTCTCAGTAACACGGTGACGCCTAGAAGTAATTGGTGGGGGTGGGGGTGAAAAAATGAAACGTGAATTAAAAATTCTCTCACAATATGAAAGTACATTTAATTTCATGCAACAATTTACATTATCCCCTCCCCCTTATTATCTGATTTCTGGATGTCGACCAACAAATTTGCATCCTGAATGTCAATCGAATTTTGATATCATCAGTTGTGGGTGAAATGTGAAATAAAATCACAGTATTTATCGACAGATGATTCAGTAGACAATATACAAATTTGGAGAGTATTGGACAAGCACGGACTTTGAAAAACCAGATGTAGTTTTCATATGCCATGGAGAAGTAAGTATCCCAATAAAGTGAACAGACAATAGACAAAGTTCACATTGAACAGTCGGTATATGATTTTAAATTTATTTGATATATAAAACACAGATAAGGGAGTTAGTATTCGTTATGGAGACAAGTGTCACAGTAGGTGTCGGCACGTTAAAGAACCCTCACTGCTCAATGGCCGTAAGTGCCGAGTATAGGCCAATATTTGAAGCCCTTCACCGGCATTTGATGACGTCTCCATATGAGTGAAAGATTCTTGAGTGGGACGTTAAACAACAATAAACAAACATTATGGAGACAATATCCAAATCTGGTGAACATCTGACAAACAAGGACCTCTGAAAATCCAGAGGTGGGGTCAGGTACAAGGAGGAGTTAACATCGACAAACGGTACACATTGTATAGGTATCGGTATATTTATATTGATTTAAATATTACACGCATAATACCAAAACATAGGGCAAAAACAAACCCTTAAGACGATCGTTTCGGCATATTGTCGCGACCAGTGGTGGAGATGTTACAATGTAACCGGAACGAGACAACCGACCTTCCGCAAGTAAACTGACAATTTTCTCACAAAATAAGCTTAGGTTCCAGATATAGTACTGGTTTATTGAAATCAAGATCAAATACTCTGTGCAGCACATCCGGGACATTTGACAACGTAATGACCATTACTGGTATTTTGTTTTTAAAATTGTAAAACGATAATGAAGCAGACGGATTGTAATGATTCAGTCTGCAGACATAACGTATGATCTTAATGGAAAAGACTTATAACATATCTTGTTGCTACACACGTCATTGTAATGATTCAGTCTGCATACATGACGTATGATCTCAATAGAAAAGACTTATAAAAATATCTTGTTGCTACACACGTCATTGTAATGATTCAGTCTGCATACATGACGTATGATCTCAATAGAAAAGACTTATAACATCTCTTGTTGCTACACACGTCATTGTAATGATTCAGTCTGCATACATGACGTATGATCTCAATAGAAAAGACTTATAAAAATATCTTGTTGCTACACACGTCATTGTAATGATTCAGTCTGCATACATGACGTATGATCTCAATAGAAAAGACTTATAAACATCTCTTGTTGCTACACACGTCATTGTAATGATTCAGTCTGCATACATGACGTATGATCTCAATATAAAAGACTTATAAAAATATCTTGTTGCTACACACGTCATTGTAATAATTCAGTCTGCAGACGTAACGTATGATCTTAATGGAAAAGACTTATAAAAATATCTTGTTGCTACACACGTCATTGTAATAATTCAGTCTGCAGACGTAACGTATGATCTTAATGGAAAAGACTTATAAACATCTCTTGTTGCTACACACGTCATTGTAATGATTCAGTCTGCAGACGTAACGTATGATCTCAATAGAAAAGACTTATAAACATCTCTTGTTGCTACACACGTCATTGTAATGATTCAGTCTGCATACATGACGTATGATCTCAATAGAAAAGACTTATAAACATCTCTTGTTGCTACACACGTCATTGTAATGATTCAGTATGCAGACGTAACGTATGATCTCAATAGAAAAGACTTATAAACATCTCTTGTTGCTACTACACACGTCATTGTAATGATTCAGTCTGCATACATGACGTATGATCTCAATAGAAAAGACTTATAAACATCTCTTGTTGCTACACACGTCATTGTAATGATTCAGTATGCAGACGTAACGTATGATCTCAATAGAAAAGACTTATAAACATCTCTTGTTGCTACACACGTCATTGTAATAATTCAGTCTGCATACATGGCGTATGATCTCAATAGAAAAGACTTATAAACATATCTTGTTGCTACACACGTCATTGTAATGATTCAGTCTGCAGACGTAACGTATGATCTCAATAGAAAAGACTTATAAACATCTCTTGTTGCTACACACGTCATTGTAATGATTCAGTCTGCATATGTAACGTATGATCTCAATAGAAAAGACTTATAAACATCTCTTGTTGCTACACACGTCATTGTAATGATTCAGTATGCAGACGTAACGTATGATCTCAATAGAAAAGACTTATAAACATCTCTTGTTGCTACACACGTCATTGTAATGATTCAGTCTGCATACATGACGTATGATCTCAATAGAAAAGACTTATAAACATCTCTTGTTGCTACACACGTCATTGTAATGATTCAGTATGCAGACGTAACGTATGATATCAATAGAAAAGACTTATAAACATCTCTTGTTGCTACACACGTCATTGTAATGATTCAGTCTGCATACATGACGTATGATCTCAATAGAAAATACTTATAAACATCTCATGTTGCTACACACGTCATTGTAATGATTCAGTCTGCAGACGTAACGTATGATCTCAATAGAAAAGACTTATAAACATCTCTTGTTGCTACACACGTCATTGTAATGATTCAGTCTGCATACATGACGTATGATCTCAATAGAAAAGACTTATAAACATCTCTTGTTGCTACACACGTCATTGTAATGATTCAGTCTGCAGACGTAACGTATGATATCAATAGAAAAGACTTATAAACATCTCTTGTTGCTACACACGTCATTGTAATGATTCAGTCTGCATACATGACGTATGATCTCAATAGAAAAGACTTATAAACATCTCATGTTGCTACACACGTCATTGTAATGATTCAGTCTGCAGACGTAACGTATGATCTCAATAGAAAAGACTTATAAACATCTCTTGTTGCTACAAACGTCATTGTATTGATTTAGATGTAATGCGACAATCAGTTGTAATACCTAACGACGTTATACATAGACATGTTTTATACAAATAGATCATACTTGCCAATCATCATGTGTTTTAAGTTTGGAAGTAATAGCTCAAATAATATTGACTCACAGTAGTATCAATGTAGCTTTCTGTGTGAGAAGATTAACTTATAGTTCACTGAATATTTCAATAATCTTACAAAATTGAAAACAACAACACACACACACACACACACACACACACACAAACACACACACACTTACACACACACACACACACACACACGAGAAATGAATTTTCATTTACGCCGTTAAAATCACAACCCGCCAGGTAACAATCAATGCTTTACGTGTTCCTGTAATAAATGTCGATGCTTTTATCAAGCGCTTTAATGCACTTAGCCATACATCAAACACGATATTAATTACTTTACCGATGCACCGTTTTACACTCTATGCATAATAACAATTGCTCGTTATACATGTGTGGATATGAAGATATTACGTGTGCGAGAGAAAAACAAACAACAAACAGACATTTTAAAGTTCTGCTGCTGAATCATGTTCAAAACCTGTTTAATATTTTCTTAAAATAGCACCAGCATACCGATACACACACACGCGGAGCTCGAACGCTATAGTCGTGTATATCTGTATATCAGTTTAAACATGTTGATACACAGAATGTAAATTCTCGTTAGGTAGACAAGCTGTACGGAAGTAAAACAGGTATCTAAAGAGAGACAGGATTTATCTTATGCGAAAGTGATCATTTTCTATTTCATGTGTCAGTTTTCTGTTTCAAAATGACAAGTGTAAGAGGTGAGAAAGAGTCGAAAGGTGGGAGATTTTCCAGTAAACGAAAACAGAAAAGAATCAAAAGATACAGGTCAGATGGGTTTGTGGTGGGATTGGATCTTACAAACTCCGAGGATGAGGATAGTCCGGATCCTTCACAACTCTCCGATGCTGTTAATTTCCTAAGTTGGATCCGAAATCCAAATTTACAAAATTTAGCAAAACTCCGTAAAGCCATCAAAACTAATGACGCCGACTGGATGACGGAATTTCTTCAATTTGACGGTCTTGGACTTCTGTTTCAGTGTCTGAAAAACCTAGGAGACAGTCATAGTCACCATTTGTCGGACATGGTTTTACGACTAGAGTGCATCATGTGTATTAGGGAAGTTATCAACTCTCAGACGGGACTCGATTGCTTGCTAAAAATAAAGGGAAGGAAGGATAACATATTTGGACGTAGATTTGCATCAGGTTTGTTTGTATTATCCTAATGTACATTTCTGTTAGATGCATTTATACTATTTATACTATATGATGTCTTTTGATTGTTCGATGAAGGAAATAATCATTGACAATGACATTGATGAATTTGATTATTTCCGGAGTTAACTTTATGCATCAATGATCGTAGAGGTTTTGATTACTGTTTGTAGTACAGATATGAGAGAGAGAGAGAGAGAGAGAGAGAGAGAGAGAGAGAGAGAGAGAGAGAGAGAGAGAGATCAACATAGACTTTACCTTATCAGATGTAGTTAAAACAATATAATCATTATTCGTTTCTTGACCAATAACAATTAAAAATGAAAAAGTACTAATTAATAATCGAAGCTCAAGTCCATTAGAACACGACGAATTAGATGTGCAGTGATCTCAACATGAAGAACAATTGCGAATCCCAAACGGGATAGGATAAGTAAGAGGATCGTACTTTATTCAACTGTTAAGGAAGCTACGTAATATGAGTTTGCAGTACAAACATATGACATTTGGTTGAATCTAAGACGGGTACATACCCTAACCCGAAGTAAGTGTCTGTAATTACAGTGAATTAGTCAAATTTACACATGTTTTGAAATAATGACCCCTAATTATAGCGATATAATAAATATTGATTGTCATTAACGTCAAAGTAAGAAACCAGCCCTGTAACAAGTAGTCTCTGTAATGCAGTCAAAATAAGTACGCTCTTTCGTGTAAATCTAAACTGGAACACCACTTAAAATCTATCAGAGGCACGTGCATATATTATCTCTGCTCTAAGCATCATTCAAGTAAATGTCACCGCCGGTAGTTATTCTAGTGACTGATGTACGAATTATCAGTAGTACACTTTCGTCCGTACGAGATAAATCGATCTGGTCCCTCACACACAGGAAATAGAGATGACAGACGGTGTGGAATCTTTCTCAGATTTGTAAACATATCTACCAGAATACATATATACGATGCCTTTTTAGTATTTCTCATGATATTTTATTACACTGTTTGTATCAATCCAGCAATACTCCACTCTTGAATATCTTTTGAGATATATTTCAGTTACCTGCAGTGTCGAAATAAATGCACACGAAATAGTTTTCTGCTTCGTGGCCTAAATATAGAAGCACGTGTTTAAGACATTTTTCAATTTTCTTACAATTTTTACTAGCTTTACCTGTAGATTAAGAATTTGTAGTTTAAATAAACAGGTTTATCAAAACATATTCGAAGTGAGGCAAGGTACTTGTTAATTTAGTTGGCCTGTCTAGATAATATACAACGATTATTTAATGTCATCAACGATGTCTGTTGGTAAATTTATGGTTTTACTCAGTGTTGGGTGTGAAATTGTATGCAGTTCTTATTGGACTGTGTGTCCATATAACGTTGTGTGAGGAACATTAGAAACCCGTAAAAGTTAAAAGCTGGAGTAAAATCTACTTACTAGTCAAATTCGTGAACTCAAAATACATCAAATAAACAAAACTCTAATGTCTTGAACTATCTACTTTGAATAAATAATAATTTTATAGAATTCAGATTCTGGTTGCACCCAATCTTAAAAATGTTCTTGACAGGGAGCAAATATATAAACGGAATTAGTCATTCCGTAGTTCAGATAACTGTGTTTGCATTCAGGTTTAGGTAATAAACACCGATCACACACACGCACGCACACACGCACGCACATATATTTATTTATAACAATATTTGTCTTTGACACTGTTTGTGGATTCAATTTCATGATATTTATATTAAGTTTGGTATTATGTTTATAGCATTTATAACCACTAGGTCGTTGCCACTGCTGGTGTACCGTTTGAGTCCCCGACGGTATACATAAACCTAGTACGGTATTTTGATACCAGCTGATAATCTTATACTAAAGTAATATTTGGCACTGATAGCACATTTAAATTTCTAAATTCTTCTAAAGCTAGGATAGCCATTTTTACATCTTTACAGTGGTTACTCTTAGACGGATTTTGATTATACATTTAGATTTATTATTTGGCCTTGTCTGATACCACTTTTTCTTTAGAAAATCTATTTAAATTAGAGCTCAACCGATGAAGTCTAATTGACAGAAACGATCGTCTTGAGCAATGTAAGTTTGGCTTTATGTTTATTATATTTACATACGTACGTAAAAATGCTATAAATAGAAATTGATTTTCTGAATAGATTGCGAGTAAAGAAGTATAAACATGTAAAATAAGACACGAACTAAACACAAAACACATTGTGTACCTGGTGTTTTCATTCCTTTGTATGTAAAACAATTATTTATTACTAAGTGTCTCCAACACACAGTTTTCTCGCTTCAAATACTATTGGTTGAATATTTTTCACTTGACCGAAATGGTGGTTTTGTATCAATTACATAGGTATTGAAAATGGAACTACTCAAGATTATTGGCCGATTGTAAAACAATTGGAATAAGATCTTGGATATCTGATAGTATCTGGGGTAGTTGTATTAAAAATAACACGGTTAAATACACAGCAAATGAAGTTTATAAACATTAACATTATTCTAGAGCATAAATACCGATGTGGTTACATATTTGTTAGACGAAAACGATATTATATGAAGCAATAGATAAACCCCAGATAAATCCGGAAATGGAATCAGGTACCACGGAATGGTGAAAATTCCGTGTCAACCGATCACGTCGTCGGATGTAATTCATAGTCATGGGAAGTTCATAACAAAGTAATATTCTCTAATTATTTTGTGATGGGAAAAAACACCACGTTTTTAAATGACGTAGTTTCCATTTCTAGACTTGTACTTGTGTACTTTTCCACTTCGTAATTCTCAAATATTCGCCGTATATCTTGTCTTAATACGTATAATACAAATTACGGTTAATAACATCTTTCTATATTGTATATTTAGTTAATACATTTGAAAAAAAATCGACCTTAATCTAATTATGAAAAAAGCGAGGATTGATATCGAAGACAAAGCATACAGCTTTCATTTGAATGTATAAGCTGGTGCAATATAAGAGAGTTTTTTTAGAATTATAGATTCATAGAATCATTTTTTACATAAGTACACGAAAATTTAAATAACTAGTGATTAGTTATCAAGATACTGATTCTACACACAAATACACTGAAGTTGATAAAAAATGATGATTGAATTTCTAATAGACAATATATTTGTAATATTCGTAGATGTGGTCTTTCAACAGACTGTTGGCATTCCTATGGAAACCAATTGTGCACCTTTATTGACTGAACTGTTCCTTTATTCATACGACGCAGACTTCATTTAAAAACTGCTGAATCCAAAGAAGGAAAAGCTAGCGATGTCCTTTAATTTGACATTTAGAAACATCGAAGACCTTTTGTCAATTATTAATGACAATTTTCATACATATGTCAATGCGATATATCCCAGCGAACAAGAAATTGGAGATACAAGAGAATCAAGCACACACGCTTCATACTGAGACATTTTACGTACTATAGATACAGACGGGAAATTAACAACTAAGCTATACGACAAACGCGACGATTTCGGCTTTCCCATTATTATTTTACGGTCGGTATAATAGTCTTGTTTGCGATTAGTCTGTTTCACTAAATGAATGTTGAGTTGCCCTTTCGTTGGCGGTTGTTGAGACGTCTGTGTCAATTGTGACGAGGATTCGTTCCTCACGTATTTCATTTTGATTTGACTGTGGACTCACGGCGGGTGTGACCGGTCAAGATGGGATGCTTACTCCTCCATCGCGCCTGGTCCCACCTCTTGAATTCAAGAGGTCCGTGTTTGTCCTTTTATTAAACTAGATTCGTACCTATATCCTGGACATCCTATAGAATTATACTTTGGTATCTGAGATTTATATATATATATATATATATATATATATATATATATATATATATATATATATATATATATATATATATATATATATATATATATATATATATATATATATATATATATCAATATACTATATCACAGGGTTTTTCAGAGGGAATGTGGAAATTCCTAGGTTATAATGCCCACATGATGTGTATCGTATGTAACAGGATTTAACTGCGTAATTATCGAAGCAAATAAATATGCTACATTGAGTGCGTAGGTTATTTTTACGTTTACGAAATAAAGGGCAAGTGTCAACTGTAAACTGACGCGGCATATGTCTCGGAAGTGCATAATTGCATTATTTTATCTTTAAATTAGTTGTAAATTTGCATTTAATTTGCGTAAATTTGACAATACAAACAAGCACATACATGTAATATAAATTATGTGACCATTTGTCTAGAATTTACTTTATTTATAAATGAAAATAATGATTGATCATAGCTACATTGTCTTCAGTGAATTATCTCCCCAGATGATTTTAGTGGTTCTCTCCTAGATACCTTAACATATATATAAACATATATAAGTTTATAGAAGTTCATAAACGACCCTCAGAGATCATGAACCCTCTGGTGAATTTTAGATAAACTACAATTATACAAATTGGTGCATTGTAATTATACTGTAAGTATAACGACGCTGATTTTAAAAGTATGTAATTGTTTTCGCCTTGTGGTCATGCCTTATCTTGATGTGTATATAAAGATTATATTTCTGAAGACATAAATAGCAAAGGGCATCTGTTTATAGAAGATGCATTTTATAACTTGTATATCAAGATCAATTGAATGAATTTGATTGTCTTTAAATTCTGTATTTTTGTATATTAAAAGATTGCGTTGTTTTCTGGCCGGGCGTCTGCAACAGTCACAGTCCTCCACGTCTGTGCAGTAGACTTTTTGCGAATATTCCACCGCATTACCATCAGTATCATTGCAAAGTGATTTGTATCGGCTGTTTTAAGTATATTATGATAAAAAGGAAGATTTAATAAAAAGACACTTCATAGACACCAAATACTAATATAGTTGTTCCCTGACAGAGCTACCTTTCTAAATGGGATTTATGGCATCCAAATATTTGATGGTATCGTTAAAAGCGGAATGAATTTTTAATTTGTGTATACATATAGATAAATAAGGGACATATAATAAATACAAAACCACACAAATGTTTATATTCATATCAATAGACTGCACTCGATCGTTGTAGCGGATGGATTCAACGCAAATAGCACGCTGTCTGTTTTTTTTATAAACTTCAACATGATTTATGTGAATGTTGTATAAGAATTTTCAAAATTAATTATTTCAAAATCCATTCTTATATAAAATAAACATTGTTTTACCAAGATCCTGTGTCACTGTTTGCAAATCAAAATGTGTACTCTCACTCCTTTGTTTATGTATATGGTTTGTATTTAATGAAGCCTTTGTTAAGAGAAGTAATAATTTGCTATATCACCATGACTGATTAATTGAGAAAGTTTGCCAGTTTACTTGCAGATGGCATGTTGTCTTTCTCCGGGTTCATTGTAATCGGGATTTCTCCTCCATCATTAAAAACTGGCCACCACAAAATAAGTAAAAATTGTCATATTTTATTCCATCATGGCGAATTATTCGTCACTCAGAGGAAACTTTGAGTGATTGCATTTTCAACACCAATCTACTTTTCTGTTACTATGGAAACACAACATCGAGATAATATAAAAGTCATACAATGAAAAACTTGTTTTATTTTATGGTTTTGGCATGCTAATAGGGGACGCTGACTCTTCCAGATACCTGGTCCCATTCCGTCCGGGATTCGTAATTGCTTTTCGTGTTGAGATTATATAAAACATCTCAAATACCAAAGTATAAATCTTTAGGATGCCCAGGACACAGATACAAATCCGGCAAAAATGGACAAACACGGACCTCTGGAAACTAAGAAGTGGGATCAGGTGCCATGGAGGAGTAAGAATCCCCTTTCGACCGGTCACACCCGCCTTGTGTCCACAGTCAAGTCCAAATGAAATACGTGAGGAACGAATCCTCGTCACAATTGGTACAGACGTCTCAACAAGCGTCAACGAAAAGGCAACTCAACATTTCACCCAGTGAAACAGAGTAATCGCAAACAAGACTATTATACCGATCTTAACCCTAACCTTAACCCTGAGACCGTTATTATACCTAATTTGTCGTATTCTTATGGATTTTGAGTTTCGAATATTCATCGGTACTTCTTCATTGACAATTTAACTGAGTCTGGTATATAAGCGGGTCCAACTTAGTTTTAATTGAGAAAGTCAATAAGTTACTGATTCTGATGAGTAGATATTCCTCAATTATATTGATAAAGATTTTGTTTGGGTTCATGGTGGCTGTTGATACTGGTCGATAGATGACGCTTACACCTCCATGTCACCTGATCTCAGCTCTGGATTTTCCAATGGCTCATGTTTCTTCCATGTTCACCAAATTTGAATGCCTGGCGGTTAATACTGCGGTATCTATGATTTCATATGCCTAATTATTTGGCATATACACAACTAATTATAGAAAGTGTTGCCAATCATAATATAATAGTACAATAACAAAAAAAGAAACAAAGTGCCACGTGAGATTTTTTATTTGTATTGTAATGCGATTATGTCGTTATTTACTATCATGATGGAAACATATGCTTTGTCTTTCAGTGTTTCAAAGTATATATTTATTATTTTCTTGGAATTATCATAACTTTTAGATGGTTTCAATGGAAATACTATATTGCAAAAACACCTAGCAGTTGGTGGGATAAAAATCCGAAGTATTTCTTAAATTACAAAGAATGTCTATTCACTAGATCCTATCACCCCTAGTACTTATTCGTATTTACTTGTATAAACATCTGATTGCACTTCTGTAGGGTAACTTCATGTCTGCATAGTTCTTTGAACTAGAGTTAGTGTGAAGAGTTTTAGTTACCAGACGACGTTAAAAGAGTTGAAAGATGGATTACATCTAAACTGTGATACTATATCCGAGATAAAGATGGTCTTGGTATTTCTATAATTTATTTTATGCCCATTAAATTTGTTTCAAAATGTTTTATTGAACTGAAAGTTTGGGAGAAATGGCTGCCTAATGTTCATCTGACGAGTTTGTTCCGCTTTTTGAAAGTCGGTGTGGAGTTGCATTGATAAATAATGGATAAAAACTTCATGAACTCGCTTAGTAATTCATGAATGCAGTTATCTGATACCTATTTGTATTTGTAAATAGACATTTGATTACCTTTAATGTGAAAGCAATGATTTGATTTTGCCGTTTGACATCACGTTGATAAAAATGCCCACAAACCTGTATTTTACACACAGTAGTTGTGGATACGAATTTTTAAAAGACCTATGCTGATGGTTTTGTGTCAGTTGAATGATATGTTACGTCACATGCCTGATGAGACATACGTCCACTACGATCAGTGATTATATACAGAAAATAAATAATTTACATTTACAGTAAGTAAAAGACGTTCTACAATATACATATCAAATAACATACATTATAAATTCTCTGAACGTTGACCCGAGAAATTATCTCAAGGAAGGGCGACAAACTCTGTCGGAATTTTATCACTCACTTTTACACAGTTGGGTTTGACTGAGTGAGTAGATATATATACAAGCAACATAACGTATATTAAAAATTATCTAAAATCACTTATCGGAAAATTATGAAATTAAGTGTTTTTACCCTAATGTTTTAATGCGTCGTACGGTAAAAATCAACAATAATGTGTTTTTCTATTTACAAATGCACAAAAACTGTCAGAGCACTTTGTTGCGCGTTGAAAATCTGACATCACTCGCATTGTTTCTGGTGCTAAGAATTGGGAATGAATCATTCAATGATCATAATAAACCACAATTTCTGTCTGTTCTGATGAAGATGCGAACGTCTGCTTCTACTGTTACCATGACTCAGCAAACACACACTGAAAAATATCATATCACCTGATGTTTTATGCAAGATCGATGGAATAAAGTTATTTTGTCTTTGCAAGACGAATTACGTTAATTGTAATTTGAAAGGTTATTTAGTACTACTAACAGTTTCCCATTATTTCTTTCTAATAATTAAGGCAGAAGTTTTCCTAGGAATTTAGATTATTTAAGTAGGTTTGAAAGAAATGTTTTCTTCAGTTACAACACATGGTATTTGTTTTTGCGTGCTTTGAATTTTTTATACACAATATGTTTGTTGACTGTTGAGGCACTAGTCCAACGTGTGTTACTTTGATTTGCAAATGTTCGAGACAGACACCAGGAAAATGTTTACAAAGTAGGGTATTCTATGAGGACGGAAAACTATGAAGGGAAAAACATAGTAGCTATGATAAGGAAATTTATAAAACCCCGACGCACCCACCTTCATTTTCTATTCATGATTTATTGTTTTCTCCAGAAACTAGTGTAAATTACATATATTTATTTACGAAAAATCTTAGATAGAAATGGTAAATATCCTTATCGCAAGGAACATTTAGAGTCGCTTCCAGTAATATGAAGACGTTTGAGTTCGTAACATATTAAAACAACGAAAACCCATTGACTAGTTTTAATTCTCTACTGCTGTTATTTCCAAAAAGAACGGGAGGGTAAATATCTCATATTTTCTTTTTACGTATCTACGTATTCTACAGAATACACTTCAAGTTTGAGGTTAGTACATGAGTTTCAACGGTTTATCTTCTATTTTAAAAGCAAATCTTGTCTTTGGTTGGTTTTAAATATACTTTTCTTGGAATTTTGCCAGCCATGCTTTTGCTGTAATAGGAGATTAAATGATATATTCTGAAAATAATCATCTTAAGGCCGCCCACTTGGTTGTGATGTGCTTTATAGAAACAATGATAACCCCAGACAGATAATGCTGACTGCTAATTATACTTAGTTTCTATTTGTAAATTTACTTTTGCTATTGTAATTAAGCTATGTAACACCAGTCCGATGTCCTTTTTCGTTATGAGACTATTTGTACAGCTGCATTTTCACAGCTTCGCTTCTGTTTATCATTGCTAGAACTTTCTTGGAACATATAAAAGTACAGATATGCTGTGGACTCGCCGCGTGACAGGCCAACAGGGGATGCTTATTCATCCATGGCACCTGATCCCACCTCTGGATTTCTGGATCCGTGTTTGTCCAATGTTCACCATATCTGTATATTGTATCCTGGACATCCTAAATATTAATATTTTGTATTTGAGATATTTATATCAATATATACAACTATTTATTTGCGAAAACTTTAAATGTATTAATTCATTGAAATATTTAGATGTATTGCCATGGACTATTTACCATGTATCAGGGCTAATTCTGGGGCTATCTAACAAATTAAAGATGTTGAAGTTAAGAGTGGTTGATTTGAGAAAAGATAATAATTAAGAACATAGGAAGGGGTTATTATCCGTATAGATGAAGTAACCTCCAGGGTACACCAGAGTTACTTTAGTTACGGGCTTAATTGTTTGTTGCACGTAATTAGAAACTGCTAGTAATTCTTAAATATATGGAGTTTTCATAATTTGCATATGTTCTTCAAATTGCCACGCACCATGAAAAAATAAGTGGTATTTGTTACTCATGAATAATTCAACCTGAACTCCGAGTCTTACGTTAAACGGTCATTAGCTGTTCTTTTTCTTTCCTTTTTAATATTGTTGTAAAAAACAAAAAAGCATTACAAATTCTTAAATTCCTATTTATTTCGTGAAAATTGCTTGAGAAACTGATTTGGCAATTATTCACTTGCAATTGATTAATTCAAACTTACTACTTGTATATGCATACTTTACAGGACTTGTCTTTATCACAAAATATAAAGGAATAGAAGATTGTGAATACCCCTTTAGGTCCTAGTGTCCTCGCTTGGTTACTATAAAAAAGTTCAGATACCAAAGTATAAATCAATAGAATGTCCAGGACATAGATACAAATCCGGTAAAAATGGACAAACACGGACCTGTCGAGCGGTCGACCGGTCACACCCGCCGTGAATCCACAGTCAAGTCCAATGAAACACGTGAGGAGTGTATCCTCGTCACAATTGGTACAGACGTCTCAACAACCGCCAACGAAAAGGCAACTCAACATTTCACTTAGTGAAACAGAGTAGTCGCAAACAAGACTATTATACCGACCGTAAAATTTTGCGGAACGTTGACATTAAACGCGGTTTTCGATATCCCTGTCTCAATAATTTGTCAGTGAGTAGTTTACCTCTGTATATGAAATCTTCATATGTTGTACACGCCCTGGCATATCGGATCATTTGTGAAATATAAACTCCATATGCGGGTAACTGAGGGATATCACTACTTAAATGTGGAAAATTTACGATGGGAAAGCCGAAATCGTCGCGTTTGTCGTATAGCTTAGTTGCTAATTTCCCGTCTGTGTTTATATTAGGTAAAATGTCTAAGTATGAAGCGTGTGTGCTTGATTCTGTTGTATCTTTAATTTCTAGTTCGCTGGGATATATCGCATTGACATATGTATGAAAATTGTCATTATTAATAGACAAAACATCGTCGATATATCTAAATGTCAAATTAAAGGACACCGCTAACTTTTTCTTCTTTTGATTCAGCAGTTTCTGAATGAAATCTGCTTCGTATGAATAAAGGAACAGGTCGGCCAATAAAGGAGCACAATTGGTTCCCATAGGAATGCCGAAAGTTTGTTGAAAGACCACGTCTCCGAACATTACAAATATTTTGTCTATTAGAAATTCCAGCATGTTTTTATTTCAACTTCAGTGTATTTATGTGTAGAATCAGACTTGTGTTTGACGAAATAAGTATCTTAATAGCCAATCACTAGATATTTAAATTTTCGGGTACCACCTTTAGTGAAAAAACAGCTGTCTATGATGCTGAAAAGTCTTTCTTTTAATTTTTATGTAGAATAGTTGTGTAAAGAGTAGAGAAGTCATAAGTTTTGATACTGGGAATTCGAGAAAAATTATGTGTCTTCAAATTTTCTAAAAGCTGTTTAGAATTTTTAAGTATCCACATCTGATTTACACAGCTTCTGGAATAAGCAACTGTACAGTATTGTTGAAGTTTCTCCTTAACGGCTGTCAATATCTTGGTAAGGAGTAAAGATAAAGGTTTGGTAGAGGCGGGGGAGTTGATATTTTCATTGAAAATGATTAAGAAAATGAATGATTTTCTACATAAATCCAGAATTATCGTAAAACTGATAACGAAGTCAGATCTATTTCATT
The DNA here is from genome assembly GCA_030159075.1 of Atrina japonica. Taxonomy (NCBI): domain Eukaryota; kingdom Metazoa; phylum Mollusca; class Bivalvia; order Pterioida; family Pinnidae; genus Atrina; species Atrina japonica. Next base: position 751,154 of record BROG01000245.1, read on the forward strand.
CTGCGATAATATATCTAGACAATTCAAGTTACAGTGACCTTACGTTTGTTAAAGTACAGATGTTGTAATTTCTGTTACTCGAAAACAACAACACACATACGGACTCGTTCTTGTGCAGGACTTGTGCACATATAAAAATTTACAGAAACTGAGAGAGAGAGAGAGAGAGAGAGAGAGAGAGAGAGAGAGAGAGAGAGAGAGAGAGAGAGAGAGAGAGAGAGAGAGAGAGAGAGAGCTAACCCTTCAAACTAAATATTTCACTTAACTATTTGTTCATCTCCCCTGTCACAGATACTATAACAGCGTGTATCAGAATTGTTATTTGTTTATCTTAAATCCGTCTACTTATTCCCATTTAGACGTAAGTTATGCATTTACTATATATTCATTTGCATTCTAGCTTCATTCTTGAATAGCCACCGGATGTAAAGCTATGAGTAGTATAACCAATTTGGGGACTTGTTTGAATTAATTTCAAATTACTAAATATCTCAGTAAATTGAATTTTGTGTGTAAACGTATAAAAGAATGCGTGAGTTTCTGGAGTGGGATTTGGAAAAGTGAATTTAATGCAAAGAGCCCCGGAAGTATCCGTTGAAGCCCTAAGCTATTTCCGATCTCTGAAACATACATTCATATCAAATTCGAGCTCAACTGCTAAAGTTTTATTGACAGAAACGATTGTCTTGAGTATTTGTTTTAACTTTGGTATTGTAAATAACATTCAACATAAACCTTGGACAAGCTAATTGATTGTTCTAAAACTCCAACATAGAAAATGATCATAACCAGGGAAGTGCATTCTATAAGTCTTGTGTTCTGTTGAATGTTCAATTTTATGAGGAATTGTATCTGCTATGACATATGGTGTACGTGCAAAGATGTGGACTTGTTCAGACCTATGAACCTATATCAATACATTCAAGAACTTACCACACCTACCGCGACATGATAACTAGGATTTAGAGCTCATCCTTTTGATTATCGATGTATTTCATTTTTCTAACTAACATATTTCTTATGACATTATGGCTATAATGATTTAGATAAATTATCATCTGGTATAGTTAACATGAGTATAAATGCAAGTGTTTGCGAGGGTAATACTAGAAGTGCAAATGTGCTGATAAGTTAAAATTATACACACAGATAATAAAAATTCAAAATGAATATGAGATTTTTTGCGTTAATATTTGAAGGAACAGCAAGATGAAAAGGGAGTCAACCAAAATTTTGGTTTGATCACAGTTTTCATATCGTTTTCTATGTTTGAATTTTTACAATTTTTGAAACTTAAACAATTTTAATGCTTTTGACACGAATTTGCTATTTATTTCATCGCATGGT